>JAHHUM010002386.1:0-392435 GCA_036173005.1 Crenichthys baileyi
ATATATATAATTTTTAAAATTTTTTGTATGTATAAATATGTATATATATAACATTTTAATTACACTTTTTTTAAACCTTTCAGGTGTTTTTGATGAAATTTTTAAGATGATTTTGAATTTTGCTGCAACTATCACTTTATTTTGCTGATGTGAACTATGTGAACAGATGCATCAGGAAATCCATCTGAACAAGTGCTCCTCAGACTTTTTCAGACATTTGAAATGTCAGTGAAATGCAGGTGAAGCTCAAATAAGAAATAAGAAATAATAAGAAATAATAAGACATAAGAAATAACTCAATCTAACTAAGAGATTGTGTGTTGTTGGTCAAATAAATAATAATAATAATAAATAATGTCTTGAAAATACATTTTAAAAACTAGTGTCACTATAAGTTCATGCCAATACATCCATAGGCCTAATTTAAAAAAGTATGTATTTGTTAGTTTTTGCATTATCTACAAAATAATCTTACACTTAGTGTTCTACTAAACCTTTGTAAAGATGGTAGCTTAAATAGACAATCTGTGGACAATCACACAAAGATAAACTATTTTCTCCCCTTTTTCAATTTTACTACCATGAGAAAATGCTTTTGTGTCAACTAATGTAAAAAAAGAAAGAAAACAACAAGGATCACACATCTAAAAAAATAAAGTCTTAGACCACCATACTCACTATAATGTCAGGTAAAGAAATGTCAAACGTTGCTGTTTCACAAGTTAAGCAACTAAACTGTCATGGAAAAACAAATAAATAAATAAAATAAACAAATGAAAAGTTTTCAAGTGGAAATTTTAGTCCAATAAAGGTCATTGCTGCCTAATCTGTATTGTCATGTCTGTTTCTACAAAAATCCTAAATCAGCATCACATCATGTTTCCATTAAAATAACTGAGTCAAACAAACAGAATAAAGGCTTTAAGGATTTATTTTTTTATAAAACTATGCATAATTGTATCTGGAATAACAGACAACATTTACTTTTAAATATTTCTCATCAGTGGATTGTCATGTCCTTCTGTACATTTCTAATAGAAGCACTGGGCACTTTTATATTTTCACACAGTAAGTGAATTTCTCCAGTTCCTGTAGATGGACAGAGGGTCATGTTGCAATCATTTGATGTGACACCTCACAGTAAGTAACAGTAAGTAGGACAACAAACAGAACTCTTAGTCCAGTTCAGTTTAAGGCATTTTAACAAGATAAAATGGAGCACCAATTAAAAAGATTGAGAGTAAAGAGAGTGATCGCAATAAAGACAAACAGGTCCAATGACATACAAGTGCAATCATTTTAGTCCTGTTTATCCCAAAATTTAAAACCTCTTGAATTCCCAGGGGGTCAGTTTATAACCAAAACAAAGGTTGCACCCAAGGTCTGAAAAAGCAATAAAAAACATACTAAGGGGCAAAAAAAATACCCATTTCCCCAAAAGAAAATTAAAACCCCAAAATGGTTTCCAAAATTGGTCAGTTTTTTCTAAAACTCTATTTAAAATTTTACATTTTTTTCCCAAGGTCATTTTATTGAAAGATTTGAGAAGAAAGTGCACTGAACACAAAGTGCAAAAAAAAGAATTAAATGTTTTTTCTTCTTCACAGTTGCTTTGTGCTAGCCAATCACAAAAAATCCTAGTATAACATATGGAGGTTTGGATTGTTCTGAATGTGATAAAGTTTAATCAAAATGAATACTTCTCAGAAGCACAGCTCTGCCTAAATCAAGCTGCGTCCAGTTGGATTTGAGGGTTTTAAAAAAAAATATTAATTGCCCCTAAGGGGTTGGGGGGAAACCTTTTTTTTTGTTTGTTTAAAAAAAAAATGCCCCAAAAGGGGCAACGTGACCAAATGGGGTGTCCTCCCCTTGGGCAAAACTGGGCGATTACCTGATGCAAGCCCACAAGGCAGCCCCCAGTATAACTCTGCCAAGTGCGGATAATGTTTTCTAATGCCTCTGTGAGGTATCCTCTGAACCTGGGTGCCTTCGCTTTCAGCTTTAAATGATTTTGGGATGCCCCTTTTAACTGTCTGTTTAACACAGTTACACAGGATGGTTTAAGTCATCCCCCTCCATTTTAGATGTACCATCTGGGTAAATTCAGTAAATTTACAAAAAACACTTTTACTGATGCTTTAAAAATTACAGTCATAACAAGTTTCTGGTGTCTCCTGCAGGTAGTTGTATGTCCTTTCATCTCCAACCTCAGCCTGGAGGTATTTGAGGACATTGAGCACCTGAAGCTCGCAGTGGAAGCAGAATCCAACCAGAGCTGTGAAAATCCCAAAGACTGTATTGGCACAGAGAAGGACTGTAGGCATGAGCTGCTGTTTGACATCCCCAGAGGGGTCACATCAGACCAGAGGTGTTTGGTTTCATTTATCTTTTCAGCAGAGTCAGATGGGACTGTCTCTGGGGGGGGGAATGAAAAAGGTAAAGAAAAAGAAGCAGAAAGCGCCACCGCAGGGGGGCCGGGCAACAGGGGGTTTTTCCCCCTTTTCAAACCACAGGGGGGGACGTTGTGATTCAGTTTGCGGGGGAAAAATTTAAAAGTCTCTTTTCAGAGAAAAAGTGCAAGAATGTGTGTCAAGGGGAACGGGAAAGGGTAAAGCAAAAAAGAATTACAACGGGGAAACAAACCACCAGAGGGGGAAAAAAAAAGGAAAAGAAGAAAAAAAAACACTTAATGAAGTATAACTCTCTTGTGTTAAGGGGGAATAAAAGTTGTGTAAAATTTTTGAGGATTTTTCTGTACATTGGTATGTCTTCTTGGGTATTAGTTTTCTGTACTGACCAAAAATATTGATTTTGTCCCTCAGTGGTTAGGATTTATGCAGAGGGGCAAGTGCATTCCACAAATAAAGACATAATCTTCCTGGTTGTCACTGACATCCCGGATCCTGTAGAGTTCTTCTGGGACTTTGGCGACTCCAAATTAGCCAAAACCTCATTAAGGACCATCACAAAAAGATATCACATCCCTGGAAGGTACTAGTCACATGTAAAATGTCATAATTTACAAAACGATTGCTTCTTTTACCCTTGTTTATGTTTTTGCATATGTTTTATAAAAACAGATATCTAGCTACCACAGAGTCCAAAATAGAGTAAATATAAATCACATATAATTTAATTGAATCATGTCATCATATCATTCTCTCCAGGTACTCTGGCTTCCTCCCACAGTCCTAAAACATGAATGTTAAGTTAGTTGGTCTCTAAATGGCCTTTAAGTGTGAATGTGCGTGTGTGCATGGCTGTTTGTGTTGTGTGTCTCTGTGCTGCCCTCTAGTGGACCGGAGACCTCTCCAGGGTGTACCCCACCTCTCACCCAATGGATGAATGGATGGATGGATTATATCATACTATCATATCACATTTCTTCATACCGTAAAGCATTGATTCACACTACATCCTAGAACAACACATTATAAATTGTATTATATTGTGTTATAAGGTTTTTTATGATCTTGTATTATATTGAATTACATCTACTTATATTGCATCACGTTTTGTAACATGCTGCATTTTATTGTTCCATATTATGTTGTGTGGTACTGAATCTCATTGGACTGTACTGGATGGAGATGCATTACATGATATTGTACCTTATTGTGTTGCACTGCCTCATGCCATATCAGATTGCATCGTATCACATCACTCTGCATTACCTTTCACCTTATTGTATAATTTTATTGTCTGCTCAAAGAAACATTAACAGAGGCCTTTATAATTCTAATCCCCCTGTCTTCAAACAGTTACCAAGTGGTAGTTGTTGCATCTCGGGGTCAGATGTCCGTCACCTCCGATGTGTTTCCCATTGTGGTCCAGAGAGCTGTGAAGCTCAGCAGACTGGTTCACCAGGCCTCGGTCCTAAGGAATCGGACTCTCACAATAAGATGCAGAGTCAATGTGGGGACCAACCTCACCTTCATGTGGAGCTTTGGAGATGAAACAACCAGACCTGGGCTGAGCACAACACATCATATCTTCCACAGGTGAGGTAGAGAAGTTCACAGAATTTAGAGATGGTTTTGCAGAGCTTTTCTTTTCCATGATTAGTGTTTGTGTTATGTGTCAGCAGGTTGGGGGAGTTTATCATCAAAGTGACTGCATCTAATCTCATCAGTTCTGCGTCTTTGAGCAGCCACATCTTTGTTGTCGACCGGCCTTGTCAGCCTCCACCAGTCAAAAACATGGGCCCGCTCAAACTTCAGGTACAAGCTGAAGGTCTACTTAATCTCTATCATGCAATAATATTATTTAATAGAGTAGTGACACGGAAAATAAATCTCCTTCCTGTGCTAAGTTCCAGAGGCATGAAGCCATCCATTTGGGTGTGACGTTTGAGACAGACGTGGACTGTGACATATCAGAAGGCCTTCACTACACCTGGACCTTATTTGGTTCTGGAAGCCAGATTATTCCTTTGCCTCATACAGACACACAAAGACAAAGCCTCATCCTAGAGAGCCATCTACTACAGTATGACACCTACACAGCCATAGCAAGAGTAAGTCATTGAAAAACTATTATAGACTCAATCTTCAACTGCTTTTTTGGAACGTTTAATGCAGTTAATAGGGAAGAAATGTAAAAACATTCAGCTCAAAGCATCCTTCTGGTTGAGTTTTCTGTCTCCACTTTGTTTCATTAAAAGTCTTAACCTGAACTGATCCCATATTTACAGAACTAAGCGTCTTTGATTTGTGCTCATGTGATGTTTCGATCTTCTGCAGGTTGAGGTTATTGGCAGTGTGGTGTACAGTAACTACACCGTGACTTTTCAAGTGAAGCCAAGCCCTCCAGTGGCGTTTATCCAGGGTGGCACCAACTTCTTTATTGGCAAAAAAAGCAGCAATATGGTCACCCTGGATGGGCAGAAATCGTATGATCCAGACTTCCCTGAAAACCTGCTCAGGTACAAACTTTGATCCACATCAGACACTTTAATTGGAAGTATGTTGGGAAAGGTTTATATGAACCACACATAATGTTAACATTTGTGGTTTGGTGGTAATGTTACAGAATTTGGTTGTGTGTATTCTGGCTAAAGCGTTCAGGGAAGGCGCAGAAGCTCCTGAATAGAGTAACCATTATATGTTTCATTGGGCTTTTTGTTATTTTTTTACTCATTTTATTTCTAAAGATTGTCTCTGGCTGGGAGGGGGTAAGCATAGGAAGAAGAGATGGCAACCATTCAGCACAACCAAAACCTAAGATTTCAAATAAATCTTGACTCTTTCTTTATACAGAAAGAGTCAAGATTTATTTGACTCTTTCTTTATACAGAAAGAGTCAAATAAATCTTGACTCTTTCTGTATAAAACTTGTATTTGCTCTCTAAGTGAGGAGGGGTAGTATCTCTTCTTAATATTTTTTTCTCTCCATAGTTACAGTTGGACATGTAAACCGGTTTCGACCATCACCAGCTCCTGTTTCGACCAGGACATTCCCACTTCATCCCCTGTGCTGAAATTCCCTACCAGCCTGTTGAAGCCCAGGTTTGACCAGTTCCAGTTCACGCTCACCGTCCGCAGCGGAGAGCGTTCGGGTTCATCAGAGGCTTTCCTCACAGTAACATCACACCTGACTGGGTCTTTACTCGTTTTGAAATTTAAACCAGCCACAGAGATATTCATGACTGACTAGTAAACTGGATTAAATATATTTAAAGCAGTAGTGGATTAAACTATTATGTGGTTCTTACAATTGATCTAAATATGTTGAATCCAGGAAGGTCTCAGTTTTCTGCCACCAGTGCCAGGGAGATCGTGTGAACTGGGATCAGTCTTTTACTGTCAGTGCAGTTTGTGAGGACTGTAACATTCGCAGTGAACTCATCCACTACGCATGGAGCCTTTACCTGGTCAACGCTTCCTCCAAGCCCATCATAGAGGGTAAAATTCATTCACCTTATTATCACTTTTGAATTAACCTAATCAATGTAAGAATATCCTAACCTAATTTTGGTTCCGTTCCAGTCCCATTTTGTTACACCGTAGATGTCAGTGCTCCCTTTGCAATCCTGGAGCATCCTACTACATCCACCCTGACTCCTGAGATGTTTTCCCTCCACCCATCTGTTACAGATGTGTCACAGGACCATCATAATGCTGATGCCTCTTCCCCCGCCTTCCTTACCGAAAAGATTTCTGAAGCAACGTTACAACCTCTGGTTTTATATCTGGGGGACAGGAAGACAGCATCAGCAGAAAGCAGAGACAAATCAGATCAATCTGGTGCGTTAGTCTCAAGCAGATTTTACACAAAATACTGTCTTGCACTAAATCTGATTGCCTGTTTTTCAGATATGCTAAGGTCTGACCCTTCCCATACACCTGTCCTTGACCAGGACACCAGACTACTTTCAGACCACATGAGCTTCAGTAGCGTTTCTAGTGAATTCCCAACCGAGTCCTCTGCAGACTGGAAACATGCTTTTCCTTTAATGGAGGGGGATCATGTAGCTGGTCAACCAGGTAAATAATGTCAGGTTTTTGTAGCTTTTGTTACAGTTTTACCTCCTAAAATAAAACTGTTTGGCATTTGCACAGTAAAGTTTTTTACAGTTCGCAAAGCTCAGCTGAAGCCACTTCTCAAGCCACTGTTTATTGTCTTATAAAGCCTTATTGCAGGAAAGATACCATTTATAGCATGAACCATTGCTGTTTGTACACATGGCTTGCAAAGAGCTAGTCTGAAATTTTATCATCAGCATTTTTATAGTAGTCTTTTGCAAAAAAACAAAAACAAATTCTTCTGTTAATATTACATATTTGTAATTGCTCTTAAGGCCTTTAAATAGGTTGGCCAGTGGAAACTGTGTTAGCAAAAAGTTTCTAAAAAAAAACAAACTGAACTAAAGGTTTGAAAAATGTTACTCAAATAAGCTAACCTTTGAAACAATGATGATTGTTATTCATTTTATAAATCAATAAGTTATCATAGGATAATGCCTTTTTTGTTGGTGAGGAACAGAGCAGCCCTAAATGTAGTTTGGTAGGAACATCTCCCTCTTTGTCTTCCAAATAGATTCTAATTTTCTTTTAATACAGTTTTGCCCTATGACCTTCTCGAAAGGACCCCATTTAGGAAACCAGAAGTATCTATAATTAAAAACTATCTTGCAGGCTTCTAATATTATGGTAAAAGTAGTGAAGTAAAATGAATTTGATGGCAAATATAGCTGCACAGGGAACACAAACTGCAACCCTCAATATTTAATAATGTTTTCTATATAACAAAGCTTGAAAAGCATGGCTTCTCATTATTTCAGAATAGTATGTTTAAAATTTCTTTTTTGCTTTGAAAGCAATTAAAACATTAATTGAGGATTATTTATGTTAGTACTGTCAAGATTTGTAAGTATTGTTGCACAAAAATATGATGGAAGATGCTCTGATGTCATGTTATGTTATGTTAGATTACAAGCTCCACAAATCTATTTCTGTTGGGATGATTGTAATTGTAATATTTTTTTTTACTAAAGCCAATTCAGTGACAAGTTCTGAGGATTATGATGTGCCGTATCCAAGCATGGATGAAGGAGACCCAGGGATGTCAGCAGGAAGACTTAGTGGTAAAAATAGAGAATAAACAAAAATCTTATCGGTCTTCACTGCTGTCTTCGTTGTTTGTACAAGATTGTTATTTGCTCAGTCACTGATTATTACTAGGTGTAGATGCTGACAGCATCAGTCCAGGGGATGACTCAGTGACCCTCAACAATGAGGGAAGTAACCTGATGGATTCCAAACCTTCAGCCGTGATTCTGGAGCCAACTTTGCTCGACTTACACAGAGATTCAGTGGAAAGAGGCCAATTTGAGTCCTACACTTACACAGGTTAAACATTCAGAATTTTCAGGAAGTAAACCCCCTTTCTCTTTTGATGTTTACTTAATGCATCTTTTTGGCTGTTGTTTTTTCAGGAATCTCCTCCACTTCAATTCAATTCAAGCCCTTCAGTCTGGAGCCAAGAAGCTTGTACATGTTGCAGGTCACTGCCAGTAAGTCTTAACACACAAGTTTAGAAGAAAAACATTGAGTAGGCAGGTTGTTTTCTATGATTTGGACACATTTTGATTCTTTCAATGAAGTAAATATTTAATCTGTGTTTTTGTAGAGTTTAATAATGATTTGATTGGTCGGACTCAGCTCTTCCTAAAATCCAACCCTGTCCCAGAAGGCATGACCTGCCAGGTTCAGCCTGCTGAAGGGATGGAGTTACACACTCCCTTCAGTATCTTCTGCACCTCAGGACGTGAGGTATGGACTCATGTCCTGACAAACCTATTGTGTGTTTAACTCTTAATTTAACAAATGCTAAATAAGTGAGATCCACTTCCAAAGGACATTCTGCTATTATAAGGTGCTCATATTATTTTTTAAATCAATGTTACTTTAGTCCTCAGTTCCTAAACAATTCACCCTGACAGTTTATATGCTTTATTTTAACTTATTAACTACATTTTCCTTGAGAAAGTCAACAAATGTTACTTTAGTAATGGAGAACATCATTTAGATTGACCTTTTACCCGACTTTGTGGTTTGTAACAAGCTCCCCGTGTGTCCTTCCTCTTTCTATTGTTGTTTTTGTGTGTCTGTAAGGACTTAGAGTACAAGTACAGCTTCAGTGTAGGAGGCAGACCCCCCAGGATACTGTACCAGGGAAGAGACATCCAGTACTACTTCAGCCTCCCCTCCGGTGACCCCAGTGATGACTACAAAAGTGAGCAGTAGGCACAAAGACACTGATTAATGAGATTTAACATACTGTACATCAACCTCATTTTATTGAGGAGATTTCTTCCTGCTTGTTGGATTGTTTTATTCTTCAGTAAGAATCTACACTGAAATCAGAAGCAGCAGCTCTGGTTCAGCCACCAAACGCTGTCCCGTCACCGTCCGAGTCAGACCAAGCTTTCTCAGAAACACCTCCTCCTCTTCATCCTCTCATCATGATCCTGCTCTGATGCTGTAAGGGACACAGTCGATCTGTTTGTGTTTCACTGAGGAGCCATTTTGGACATTTGTGTTTTATTTCAGTACCAAAAAAGTTCTCAGACTCTACATTTTCTGAAGAGATGTGGTTCATTTGTTAAACATTTGAAGAAAAGAAAAAAAGAAAACTTTTTAAATGTTTTTAAAAAGGTTTTATACAAAATGTACATTTTTGGGAAAAACAAAAATGTAAACCAAATTGACAGGAAATTTCAATGACTTTGAAACCAGTTTATATTTTGGCGGACACCAAAAACAAATCATCAAGTAAGAAATGATCATTTTTGTGTTGACGTATGCATCTACCCGAGAGCTTTCAGTTAAAAAGTTAACAATTTGACATTTGACATCCTAAAAGGATTTGAAACTGTGCTCGGTTTTTCTGTACGAGCACTTTTTGTTGGCAGTTTCATTGACATGCTAGATTTTGTAAATGGGTCAGCATCAGGGTCTATTTACTTTTTCACACCAGAATATCAACTTTATTTACATTTTTGGAAAAAAGTATTTGGAAATAGATAATTTCTGAAGAAGTACCAACTTTATTTGAAGGCCTGGTTGTAACATGATTTTTGTTCAAATATGTCAAAAAGTGGCAGCGATTATATCATTTTCTAACGTTTCTGCAGTTAGACTTGCAGTTAAATATGTTGTGCGTCAACAACCGGTCTTCACTGATGCACACTGTACAGCATCTGAGCTGCAGCAGGAGTCTAACATGCTACTCTTCTTCTTATTGCCTCCAGCTCAAAGAGTCTGAGGAACTTGTCCCGTCTTGTGCAGCTTGGAAATCTTGTGGAGATCCGTAACTACATCAGTCTCCTGACCAGTATCCTAAACAGACTGAGCCGGGACGCTGATGCTAACACACATGCGCAGATACACACTCGCAATGTGCTCATTTGTACTTTATGCAAGTTTAAGGGCAGTGATGAGGTACAGACACACACACATTGCACTGCTTAAGTCAATCTGCTAACAGTTTAAACACATTTGTTTTCAATACAAATTTAATTTCAGATGTCAATGGCTGACAATATGTTCATTCTGAATGAGCTTCTGCAAATTACAAATCAGGTGAGAGGATGAATTTCCTGAATATCCTGAATGATAAAAACGGTTTCTGATCATATTTTTATCTCCTTTAGGTGACAATAACGAGTGTCAGATGTGTAGCATCACATGTCCGGTCTGTTTCAGAGAAGTTGCCTGAGTTTAGTGCTAACCAGGACATGCTCTACAGTCTGATCAACTCTCTGTCGTACTGCCTCCAAGTGGTCACAAGTTGTAGTTGCACACCTGAAACAACAGGGAATTTTAACAATACCCATGTATTAGGGCCAGGATCACTTACAGCACAAAACACAAAGGATTCTGAGCACCCATCCACTGGTCCTCACCTGGAACATGGAGGAGAAGTTCCAACAAAGCGGGTGATGCAGCTTGTAGAGGAGATTCTGCAGTCTGCAGCAGAGTTGATGCTGGTGCGTTCAGGAATGTTTCTTCAAACTATTTTAAAATGGTTCTCCACTGGCATTCATTGTATCTAATTTATTTCCAGAGACACATCTTGCTCCATGAGGCCAAAGTGCACAGAGTTAGGACCGGCCTTATCACTTTGCTTGCTTCATCCCAAAACCG
The DNA here is from genome assembly GCA_036173005.1 of Crenichthys baileyi. Lineage (NCBI taxonomy): Eukaryota > Metazoa > Chordata > Actinopteri > Cyprinodontiformes > Goodeidae > Crenichthys > Crenichthys baileyi. The sequence continues at coordinate 10,650 of JAHHUM010002386.1, forward strand.
AACCTCCACGATCATCAGGAGTGGCTTCACCACCATCTACTTGCCTGCTGCTCTGATCCAGAGTGTGTTTGGCTTTCACACTGGAAGGTCTCGACTGAGACAGCAGCAACCCTGCATCTTCCGAGTGCTGACTGAGCTCAGCCACAACTATTACCCCAGAGAAAAATGTCCTCCACAACTTCAAACAGCGAGAGCTTTTACTGGACCAGTGGTGGATCTCAGTCTGTTTAACTGCAGCACAAGGAAAAAAATCCATATTCCTTCACTCTCTCAGCCAATAAACATTGAGTTGCAACTTCCCCAAAGAAACGTATGTCGTGTCTTTTTTTCTCTTTCAAATGTTTTTTTCATTTGACGTGTTGTCCAGATCTCTGTGTCTAACTAACTCATGTCATTCCTGATTTACGTGTGAAATTGAAACATGTGAAGCTCTTGAGAAATTCCTTCTAACCACATTTCTGCTGTAGGAGAGCTCCACCACTCAGTACATCCTTCAGCGTAACCAGGTCAACTACCACAACTTCAGCATCAGTCAGCAGCTCTTACAGCACGCTATCCAGGTGACAGTGGTGCTCACATCACCATCCAGCAAGCCTTTTCCCATCATGCTTCTCTTCAGGTAGACTTCCTTCATTACTCACAATGAGGACACAGAGCCTAGCTGTAGTAGTCACACGCTGTGAACCGTTTCACATTTTGTAATGTTAGAATGAAATGGAAGGAGAATAATACATGATATTATTTTTTAAAAATTTAAATCTGAAAAGTGTGGCACACATGTGGATTCATATGCGGTTCTGATCAATACCACATTTCTTTGTAATTACAGCTGCAGGTCTTTTGGGGTATGTCTCTACCAGCTTTGCACATCTAAGCAATAGCTCAGTCAGATTGGATAGTAAACATTTTCTTATATAAAGTCTTGCCCCAGATTCTTAGTTGGATTTAGGGCTGAACTGGGCCATTCTGGCACGCGGCTAAGCTTTGATCGTAGCTATTCCATTGTAGCTCTGGCTGTATATTTAAATGTCCTGTCCAGCTCAATACTCAACCTCCGCCTCACTCTTAAGTCCTTTCTAGCCTAATGTATTTTATTTTTTTTAGGATTGCATTGTACGCAGCTCCATCTGTCTTTGAATAAAATCTGACTAGCTTCCCTTTGTTTTAAGTTATAAGAGCCTTTTTGAAAAGTCCAAAGAGCCACTTACGGTTCCAGAGTCGCAGGTTGCAGACCCCTGGTCTAACACATTCTGTGAATGAAATGTGTGGTTGTAACATAAAAAAAACATATTAATTGTCATGAATTCAACGAATAACACGAAACTAGATCACTATTGTTGGTTGTTTCAGGATGTTTGAGAGGCCAACTCCCAGCATGCACCACCTGCAAAGGATTCACCAGTGGGAGCACAACGTCATACGTGTAACTCTGCCCCCTTCGTACCTTAATGGTAAGAGATTTCTTTTTGCATCCTTTTTTTCAGCTGTTGTTTCATCCTAGAGGCTGGTTTCCTTATTATTTAAGCCAGGTAGCAATGGTTTGTCTACATGTAAAATTTTAGTTTGATTAAAAGAAGATTGCAGTTTTATTTGTGTATATATTTCTTTGCGACAGACTGCTTTGAGGTTCTGGTTTTAACAGTGACCACAGCATTTTACTCATTCAAGCAACTTTCCGCTGAATTAAATTTTGTATGTAGAGACTGCAATGAAAATAGGGAAAATACAATTATGAGACTACTGCTAATAAACAGACAGTGTCTGGTTTTAACTTGCTTGCTTGTCTAGACAGATCAGACTGCTTTGGCCTCATAAGAATTTCTGGTGAATGAAAAAGAAATAATCTGACAAAAACAAATCCACAAAATGTTCAGCTGCAGGCGTCGCCCACATAGCCCTGCTGGATGCCGATTTTGAAAGACTACCCAGGAGCAAAATACAAAGAGAACAGATAAGCTACAGTCTGACAGCGGACAGCAGCCTGTGTGCGTCCTGGGATGGACAGCAGGGGGACTGGACGCATCATGATTGCAGGACACATCAAACAGACACGTCTTCTGCAGCTACCTGCAGGTAAGACATGGACTGTGTGTGGGCAGATCCTTAGAACATCCAGCTTTAACATGATGCAAAATAAATACCGTTGATATTATTTGAATGTAGTTGCTTCCAGCTGAGGCCACTGACCGTGTTTCAGCAGCAGATTCAGAGCAGCCAGGACACAGGTGATCTGGATCCCTTCCTAAGGTGACCTCCTGTCTCATTTTTATCTCATTTTCACATGAGACCAAAAATATGATAATTCTTTTGCGGATTAATTTTTAAAATTTTGAATGGGTGTTGGGGGAAAAAAGGCTCAAGTTTTATTTTAAAGATATAAAATAAAAGCTGACCTACTGGACTTTGCTTTTTTGTCTCTCAGTGAATCCAGCAATCTGACGGTGGTCATTATTTTGGCGATCCTTCTGCTCCTGTACATCCTGGGACTCATCTGGTCTGAGAGAGCTGATTCGGTGTCCAAGGAGAATCAAAGGGTCCACTACGTGTCTGACAACAGTCCAGCAGACCCATTTCTCTATGCTGTTTGCATTCACACTGGTCTCTGCTCTGCAACCCATATGACTGCAAAAGTAAGTCTATCCATGTTCATGAACTTTGATCGGGCTTACAAACACTTATGCTTTTTATTTGTGGATTTGTGCTAAAGGATCATGTGTTTCATGCAAAAATTTCTCTCCAGACTGTTCTGCATTACTATAGCATTTGTATTTGCTCATCTGTAGGAAGCTTTTAGGTAATGTGCAGGGGCTGTTATTCACACACACAACAGAACATTATATATGTCAAACAAAGAAAATAAATCCACTGCCAAGGTACACAAAGTATGAAACAGCTGTATGCATCTAATAGAAGCACCCCTCCCCACACACACACACACACACACACACACACACAAATCTAATAATCAAGACACAAAATGCTGACTTTTTTTAGGTTCAAGTATAAATTTAAGATCTGAATTCTGTTTGGCAACTTTTACATGTCTGGCAGGTTTACATTGTGCTGTATGGTGAAAATGGATTCTCACAAACAAAAGAACTTCAAGTCCCAGGGTGCACTCTGTTTAGAAGAAACACTAAAGACACCTTCATAGTGAGGTAAAGCCCTTATGTTTTCTTAGCAATATAGCAATGATTCCCACATAAAATGTGTAAGGAACTTTACCTGCTAATGTTTTATTAATACTGTCGAGAACCTTTGCTTTGTCTCTGGTCTCCACAGTGCAGCCGACAGCCTGGGCCCAGTTTGGGGGGTTCACATTTGGCATGACAACTCTGGACCTTCTCCTGACTGGTACCTCAAACAAGTGGTTGTATCGGAGGTAAAAGAGGTAAAACCTCCGTTTCTTCACTGCTATTAATGGCAGTCTGTTCTCTCAGTCTGACCACAAGGGTGGACAGTTTAACTGCTTTTATTCCAGGTGAATGGGAGGGCGGGTGGGGGCCCGACCTCAGGGATTTTTGTCATTTGAGTGCGGGTTTGGGGGTTTGTGAGCAAAGGGGAGGGCCCAAGTGGAGAGGTTTGTGCGTATGGCTCTAAAGGGAAAAAAATTTTAGCTAAGGGCAAAAAAGGGATAAAAAACAAAAAAGGTTTTTAATCTACGCCTCAGTGTGACTCTCGGGTTACCCCCCCGCATTTTGTAACGGCTGGTCGGGTTTTCTGCAACTTGGTTTGTTTTCCAAACATCGGTTTTGGGGTGTACAGTTGCCCACCCCCAGCTCTTCAAAACACACTAAAAGACTTAGTTGTTTGCCTTTGTTTCCCGGGGTTTTGGGGATATGCAGGGCCCCAAAACCCAAACGTAAATTCATTTCACGTACGGTTTGATCAGGGGGGTTTGACGAATTTTGAAAGCGAAAAAAACGGGGGAATAAGGGGGGAATTAGCCCCTTGCATAAAATTCAGCCCAATGCAAACCATAAAACCAAATATCCTTTCCTGCCTTTTTGGAAAAAATTCAAACATCCCGAAGCATGATGCGCCACCACCCATGTTTTTACCTGGGGACCCCCGGCCCCTTTGGTGTTTTTCCGTGCAAATAATAACTTAATTAGGTAAATTTTTATTTAATTTGGGTTTGTAGGGGAAATTTATTGGGGATATTCAGAGTTTTAAGAGCCTGAATTTTTAAAAAATTTCACCCCCCCGGTTTTAAAAACTGGGGGTGAAAAAGCACCCCTTTACTTTTCAATCCACCTTGCAATTATTTGGGGCCTCTTTTCGTGTTCTTTCCATCAATTCAAAAATCTTCAGTAAAATTTATTTTTCCCTCCCAATCGTAAAGTGCAAACATCCCCAAAAATTTTTTTTTCCCCCTTTCCCTTATTTACGGGTTTTGCCATTCGAGGTGGCCGTTGTCGATATGTCAGTTGTTTCTGTTACAACCGGACTTCTAAGTGTGAGGGTTTGTTTTTACCTGTAGAAACCCACTGTTTTCCCCCTTTTTCTTTTTTTCCCCCCGACTGACGGGGAAACCCCCCGAAAGGGGATCAGGATTTTAAAACTTTAAAAAATTGCATAAAAAATGCACAGGATGATTTTCAGGGTCAGGTTTGATTCGACTCCAGTTCCATCAAGCTTTGTGTTTTTTGTTTCTTCAAGTTTTTGTCTTGCCTTTGTGTAACACTACCTTTTCGGTGTGTTATTTTTAACATCTCTTTGCAGAAACCTCTTCAGTAAAAAAAATAGGGAGTTGGGACTTTTAATCTGTTTTGGGTCCCCGCCGTTGGAAGGGGGAAAAAGAAAACCCCCTTGGGAAAGAAAAAAGGGAACCAGGTTGCCCTTTTAAGCTTTTTTTTATTTTATTTACCATAACCTCTCTTTTAAAGTCATGTAAGGCACTGTCTAAAGTATATTTACTTGTTGAAGGATGCAGATATCCTTTTGGGTTCCTCCATTTTTGAAAATAAAGGCACAGATGAAGAGTCTACAATCCAAACAGGCTTTGCCAAAAAGAGTCTTGATCTTCTGGTATTTGAGGGCAGTGAGGGACCCGCGCTTCACAAACTGCTGTTAATTTCAAAAGGGCAAAATTGTGATCACGCACCTGAAGGAAAAGCTGAAAAATGTTCACCTGAGATGGTTCGGTTTGAAACTCAAACAGCTGGAAGAAATCCACCCGTTCGAAACAAGTTCAGACCACCCTCGTTTTGGTGCCGCTATCTGGCCTGGGCGCTGTGTGGGCTGTTGTCTCTCCCATGCTTGGTGGTCACAGCTGACCATGGATTGAGGTACTGCATTGTTTTAAAGAAAAAACTAGTATATGTCAATAATATTCTATCAATAAGTGTCTGTGTGTTTCTGTCAGATTCAGCAGCAGCAAGGTTCTGCTTTGGAAACATTCGCTTTGTGTTTCTCTTATGGGTTGTATGTTCAATCCAACCCGTCTTTGGGTTTAAAAATTTGCAATGAGAACTCTTTGAAAAATAAAAAGCATTTCAGCCCCAAAATTTTGGGAAAAACCTTTTTCTTTCCCCCTCCGGTTCCACCTTAAGCAAACCTTTTATTTAAATTTTTTTTGCTACAGATATTTGGGGGGCAAAAGATTGTTCCTTTTTTGGGAAAAAGAACCCCGGGAGCCCCAAAATTTTCCCTTTTTTTTTTCAGCCCTAAGGAAGTCGCAAATAGGGGAAAAACCCGGGAAAAAAGGGCTGATGCTTTTGGAACCCGGGGAACCAAATTTAACCAGCATTTTTGCCCCTTTTTCCCGTTGAGGGGACCCCCCCCCCTCTGTGGGAAAAAGGTGGGAAAATTTAGACTCCCGGGTTTTCCCCCCTAAATCTGAACTTTTGTTTAATTTAACCCTATAGAAAAAGTTTTAGAAAGTGCTAGGACAATAAATTTTGGGTGCAGGTGGGGTTAAATGATCACTCCCCCTTTGTTGAAAACATGGATTTTAGGGCTTTTTTGTTTCCCTCTTTGAAAGGTTTCCCTTTTTCCTGTTGTACTCTAACATTCCTCTGCCGGCTTAGACGTCAGTCCTCTGCAACACCGACATGGGTGAATGTATTATCAGTGGTATTTTTTGCTCAGATGCAAATGTTCGGTTTCCTTGTTTTCCCAGCTGCTCTGGGCTCGGCAGAGGGCTCGGTACCTGCGTCTCACACGCCCGCCCGGGCTCCCAAAAGAATGAGGAAAAAATCGTGGAAAGAGAAGGGAGAGGCCCCAAACCTGAAAAAAACTCAGGTTTTTTCTTTTTGTTCTTAAGGCCCTTTTAAAAGGTTTTGCAACGGGCTCATTTTTTACTTTGTAAATGGGGATTTTTTTTTTCTGCCATCATGCTTCTCCTGATGGTGTGTATAATCTCTGGCAGCTCAGTGAAAGAACATCAGAATCTCAACAAAGCCATAATGACACACTTTATGAGGTAACAAACATACATATCCTACATGCAATCCAGATTTAACTGATAAACATAGAATAAAAAGATTTATTTTACCTTGTGGCAGGAACAATTCTTATTTCACCTCCATAAAAACCCATGAGGACTGGTGGAAGTGGACACGGTCGAGTCTGCTGGATTCATTGTACCAGAATTCATCAGCAAAAACCGAGGTGAGCTAAAACAAAAAACCCAGGGGTTTTTACCCCCCAAACTTCGATTGAAAAAGGAATTTAATCTTTTTTTAAAAATATACAAAAGGGTAAACCCCTTGTTTTTGGTTTAAAAACCCAAAAAATAATAAAAAATTTAAAAAAAATAATAATAATTCCTTTTTTTAAAAAAGTGTTTTTTTTATTTTTAAAAAATAAATAATTTTTTAAAAAAAACCCCAACACATTTAATTGGAGAGCCCTCTTTGAGAAAGGAAAGATATTTCCAACATATTTCGGGAAAAATTTAGAAATTTTGGGCTAATTTTTGCAGTAAAGTTTTTGGGGAAAAATTTTTAAAGTTAACAATTTGTTTTTTTAATCCATCTCTTATTTAATGTGTCTTAAATGTATTTTCAGATGAGTGCTTTATTCAAATGCCAACCATCCATTCACTACACTCATCCTTGTATTCAATATATCCCAGAATGCTATGCTGACAAATCCATGGACATGTGATCACCCCTGTTCAGAGAAAGCTGCTACAGTCCGTTTTGGCCACACAAAGTGAGACCTACGCAGACACAAACATGGTTCACTCAAGCAAATAACTGCTGATGCTGATTCTGTGATGTTGGTTTTTTTTTTTTAAAAGGGGTTTAGCTTGACTCTTTTTGCCCGGCTGAAGCCCGCATCAAAACCCGAAGACCTTGCCCTTTTAAACAGCTGGATCGAGGCAGCGGTGGCCCTAAGGTTCAGTTCACCGTTTTTTAAAAAACCCTGGGGCCCAAATTTTTTTTTAGCGGTGTGTGGCCCTTTAAACACTAAACAGAGCCCGAAAGGGCACTGGGCCCCCAACCCTCTGTCAAAAACCGTCAGTGAAGGTGTTAAAACAATCCCGCCCTGTGGGAAAACCCTGCGCTATGGTCTGCAAGGTAAAAGGGTTCATTTTTAAACCCGGGAGTAAAAACCAAAACCCGAGGAAAAGGAACTATAAAGGGCCAAAGTATGTAATTTTGTTTTTTTTCTTTAAACCCCCAGTGCCTTTTTCCTTCTCTTCTCGCTACTACAACCCTGCAATCAAGTGTTCGCTGTTGCACAGCAAGGGCTGATGGGATACTGGACGAGACCCTGCATGTGGCTGGATGGGAAATATCCCAAATCCCCCATATCTACAAAACATCCTTTTTTAACAAACAGGGGCACCCTGCCCCCACACCCTTAGACCCACCCACTCAGGCACCCCCCCCAATGAAATTTTTGGGACCACAGTGCCCTTTTTTGAAAATCAGCCTGTTTCCGTTAAAACCGGGAAAGGGAAAAAACAAAGGCCGAAAATTTTAATTAAAGTTGGTTAAAACTCCTTTTAATTTTCAAAAAATTTAAAGGGTATAAAAATTTCTTTAATTCTTTGCCTGCGTCTCTCCTTCAGGCTTCCCCCTGACTGTGATTAGGGCTGGGTTTTGCGTTTTTTTCATCACTCCCCCTGTCTGGAAGTTTTTGAGTTTTTGCAGAAAAAACACAGAGGACATGTTGACGTTAGCGCAGTGGCCAACTGGGAACAGGTGAGAGACCGGAACAACAAATTTTTATAGCATTATAAAAACATGGCACGTGTGTATTAAGGTAGCTCCTATTGTAAATAAGATGCGTTCTGTCTCTGTAGAAAATTCGGACACTCTGGGGCGTCATCTTCTTCCTCCTTACCATGAAATGTGTGGCTGTGCTTAAAGTGAGCAGAACCTTAAGTTTCTCAGCTGCAGTCCTTTCACAGACACTCTCCAGCCTCTTATGGCCTGTGGTAAACACATTATACAGTAATAATATTTTAGAAACTCTACTATAGAAACGTTTGAGAAACAACTAATGCACTTTTACCTGGAAGGTTTCAGGTCTGATCCTTCTGCTGGCGTTGTCCTGTTCGAGTAATCTGCTGCATGCAGAGAGCTCCTGGGCTTTCAGCTCTTTCCCCCGCTCCCTGCAGACTCTGCTCTGTCATTACCGTGGGCCCCGGGTCCCCACGAGCCCCCTCCACGCAGGGCAGGGTTTCTCTCACTGGGCCGTTCTGTTTCTGACAACTACTGCTGTGTGGATGACAGTGGTACAATTTAATTTCCAATTTCATTTCTGTTTTATTAACCACCCACATGTAATTAGTTAACAGACTGATTAAAATGTGTGCTTAAAAGAGGATTTTAGATATTTAACTAACTGTGCCCTGACAGCCACCTGTTTCTTACAGATAACTGGGGCGATATCCTTATTGGTGAAAACTGCTAAAATATCTCAGAGCAGGAACTTTAATTTTACCACAGGAGAACTGTCATGCTACCTAAGAATGAAGGTTTCTGAATTCACTGGACGGCAAAGACAAGCAAGGACGGATGACAATGACAAAAGAAGGGTAAGGAAAAATATTAAGCTGGAAAATACATAGGAAAATTAAATAAAGCATGTGAAAACTACACATTATAATATATTTATTTGTGTCAGAGTTAGACATAATGATAAACTCAGAGAAGGTATGCAATAAAGACACAAGCGAGTCAAAGTTATCTTTGAAACCCCCCCCCACACACACACACAAACAGGTTACTGCTCAGTCTGCACTGCAACCACCCAAATGCAACTCTAAGACAAGATGACAATTCTGTTAATAGTTCATAAAAGTACTTCGAAAACAAATGTGAAAAGTATTCAAACCGCTTCTATCAAAGTTCACCCAATTAAATAAATGAAAATGTCTTTTAATGGTAAATCATAAGGATAAAGAATCTTTTTAAACTAAGCAATGATAATTCATGTACAAATCTTCCAACAATTTGTTACAGATTCTGTGGCACCAGAGGCTTTTATTCATTAGTAGCTTTACAGGAAATCGGGCAGAGAGTCTTGGGTCGGCTGTGTTCTCCATATATGAGCCACACGGTGCCCAGTTTCACCATAGTAAAAATCTGTTAAATTCAGTTTATTCATACAAGGCTTATTCACAAAAAATGTCACCACAAGACACTGTACATTAAAAAAAAAATCTATCTATATACAGAAATATTTATACAGTTAAGGATATTGATGGAGTCAAAGTCAGTTGAAGCCATTCCAGTTCAATCCTTGTTATAAAACAATGCAATATAGCTCAGTTCATTATTCCTGTTGGTAAAATGTTTTCTAACCAGGGAAACCCAGTGGATGGCATCGAGTCACTGACTTAGCAGAAATCATTCATGCTGAGCCTGCATGTAGCAACAGTGGAAAGGGAAACTCCCTTTTAACAGGGAGAAACCTCCAAAAGAACCAGGCTCATCGGCCTCCCTTGACAGAGTGTTTCAGAAGACAGAGCAGAAACACAAAACCCACAGATACTCTGGCGCAGCAGCACTTTACATGCTGTAGAAAACGTAAAAGGTTTACCATGACAGTAAAAATCTGCTTTTGTGCTAAAATCCCCTATAGATTGTACTAATATTTGCCCATGCCATGTTAGGACTCTTTAATTAGCTGGAAGCTCTCCAGCCTTGTAGATAGGAGTAAAAGCTCGCTGGTTGTACTGGTTCTGAGATTTTAGATTTGGGGCTGCAGGGAGTCAGTGGGAATCTGCATAATGATGTAAGATAGACATCCAGTAACTCAGTTTGCAACCAAAGCAGAGATTTAGGATGATTACTAGATCAAGAAACATTTAACATTTACCGTAAAACCCACCCTGCTACACTAGTTACATTCAGTAATAGCTGATTTCTTTTTTTCAGACCAATGTTCTTGAAGAGTTGGAGAGTTCGGTAGATGAACTGCTGTTCAGACTCAGCGTCCTTTCCAGCAGCATGCACCACAGTCTGAGAGCCCACTGCCACAGAGAGGAGGCCAGTCCCGTCATCTCAGCCTTGCCACAGTCCCCCAACATGGACACACAGGTGAGGCTGACATCTTATCAGAGATACAATCATGTGGATGAAGTTCAGTCATGGGAAAAACAATTCACATGGCTTCACTGACAAATCTAAGTACATTCTTCATGTATTTTTATTACAAGCAGGCAGGTTTTGGAAATAAAATACATTTGATAAACTGACTAGAAGCAAGCTTGAACAACTCCTCAAAAGTAAGTATTTTGGCAGTTTAATGGACCGAACCAGCAAACAAGTGTGTTAACACAAAGCCAAAAAGGAACAATGTTAGCAATGGTTTCAGTGAAGAAATAATTGCTGCCCATCAACCTAGGGCCATTTCCAAAGTATTTATAGAGCAAAATATCATTATGTGAAAAACATTTAAGATGGTTGACATTCTTCCAGCTGTTGACCAAGGTCTGACCACCAAGAGCTCCATTTCTAACTCTGCTGGCTTTGGTTAGCAAGTTAAGGGTTGAAGTTCAAAGCAGGATTAGAAAACCAATTCAATTCAATTCAGTTTTATTTATATAGCGCCAATTCACAACACATGTTGTCTCAAGGCACTTCACAAAAGTCATGTACATACATTCCAATTAGTCCTAACCATTGAGCAGTGCAGTCAGATTCAGTTATTTATTCATATTGGATAGTTTGTTTTTCTGTCTAAGAAAACCCAGCAGATTGCTAACAGTCAGTGACTTGCAGCATTCACTCCTCCTGGATGAGCATGTAGAGACAGTGGACAGTCACTGGCCTTGACTTTGCAGCCATCCTTCATACTGAGCATGCATGTAGCGACAGTGGAGAGGAAAAACTCCCTTTTAACAGGAAGAAACCTCCAGCAGAACCAGGCTCAGTGTGAGCGGCCATCTGCCACGACCAACTGGGGGTTAGAGAGAACAGAGCAGAGACACAAAGAGAACAAAGAAGCACTGATCCAGGAGTACTTTCTATGGGAAGGAAAAGGTAAATGTTAATGGATGTAGCTCCTTTAGTCGTTTCATCTAGAAAGAAAGAACAGATAAACTCTGAGCCAGTTTTCAAGTTTAGAGTCTGAACAAGACTGACTTAGTTGGAGAAATTTCCAAGAGAAAGTCTCATCTGTTAAAGATGTTTGGCAATAACACACAATCTTAATGTCAACTGTCAAGCATGGTGGTGGAGGAATAATGATTGGAGCTTGTTTTGAAGCCACAAGTTGTGGCCAAACTGTTCAAGAGTCAATTTTGAAGTTATACGTTCACCAGCTGAAGCTTGGCCCAAACTAAACCATCCACAGGATGATGATCCCAAACACAGCAGTAAATCTAAAACCGAATGGGTGAAAAAGACAATAATCAACGTGTTGCAATGGCCAAGTCCAAGTCCTGAAATCTGCTTCATTAAAATGCTAGTGTTAGAAGTTAAAGGAGATGTGCAGAATTGAATGCTGGGAGAAAATCAAAATCAATGAACGGAATAAAAGTGCTGAAGAAGAGCAATCAAAGACAATGATAAAAAGATCAAATTAAACCATGGGATGCATTTTATCTCATGACTACTGTTTATGCTCATGTTGTTGCCTTGGAGAGCAAAACATTGTTTTAAAATAGCCAACCAATTCTAAGCAATGTATGTGTCTGTTAGGAACATCTGAGTTCACGGATAATGGTGAAAAATCCCAAAACAGGGAATAAATCAACCCATGAGCCACACGAAGGAGCAACCCCACCTGCATCTCGCCTGCTCGGGTAACAGAATTTGACTTGCAGCATTATTCTAAAGCAGATATCAAAGTAAACTTAAGAAATTAATCTTCATTTCTGTTACCACCAGGTCCCAGGTTGAAATCCAAAACGTTTTAGATGGAAAAAATGAGATGTTGGACACTAAAACATGGCTGCCCACCTCAGAGTCAACATCTCTTGAAAGGCTTTGGGCAGAAGATATTTGTGAGAATCAACCTGAGATGCAGACTAGATCAAATGGCAGGCGCTGGTTTACTAAAACTCATTCTAAGGTGGTGGAGGTTCTGGTCCATTATGAGCCAGGAACAGGAGAACCATAAATCATTCTTCTTGTTTGGAAGCAACTCTGGGAAAGGAATGTCCCAAAGTGTGCATCGATATCCAATTCTTTCTGTAGAGATTGAGCACCGACTGGATGTTTTTACAGTACTGTATTTTCTTTCATGATGCCATGATTTTGATGCTTTTATCCTGTAAAATGATTATGTTTGATTAAAAATCCAAGAGGATTGTGGGTTCGAATCCCGGCCTGGGGTCTTTCTGTATGGAGTTTGCATGTTCTCCCTGTGCATTTATGGGTTCTCTCTGGGTACTCTGGCTTCCTCCCACAATAGGTTGTCCTTAGGTGTGAGTGTTTGTGTGCATCGTTGGCGGTCCTGTGTTTCTCTGAGTATGCCCTGTGAAGGACTGGGAACCTGTCCAGGTTGTACCCCGCTCTTACCCAATGACTGAGATAGATTTAAAATATAATTTTAAATTTTAACGTAGGTCAGCTTTTATGCACCTACAGAACTTTAAAGGGCCAGGCTCCTGATTATCTGTCAGCTTTTAACCAAACATACTGCTGCTCTACCTCATACAAGGCTGGAAACTGTGGCAGACAGGGCTGGTCTGTCGGTGGCTCCATATCTGTGGATCGTTTCGTCATTTGATTACATCAAATCAATGCAATCACTTATCAATAAAATTCATTGCATCTCATGCATGAACTACTCCCATGGGTTAAACCTAAGATTGTGTTCATAAAGAGAAAAAGTAATTTTTTTATTTTGTTAATTTTGTTTAGTTAATATTTATGGAAATAATAAACACAGAACATCTAAATGTTTGCTACAGGTTCAAACATAATAAGGATATCTCATACTAATGTCTGTTTGCTGCTGCAAAAACAAACCACCGCTTCTAAGACTGGGCCGGTCCTGGTCACATGGTTGGGTCCGGTTTCTTGTTTGGAAACCTTATTCTTTCAAAGGTTTGGATCTCCTACTCGGAAGATTTTCTCATGTCAATTGGACCCATGGGGGGGCCAGCCAATCACAAGCGGATTTAGAGGTAATATGAGAGCTATGCATCATCATCATCATAGCCAATGAGCTAAAGAAAGTCTGAAGTAAGCCAATCAGAGTATTGCTTCTGCGATGCCACAGAGTTTCACAGACAGGAGATCTTTCCCAAAAATGTCCTCCTTCAAAAAAAAAAAAGTCCTCCTTGTGGTTTTCTTTATGGTTCTTTCTTTGGTTAACCTTTATGATTTCTTGTTTTATCTCATATAAGAGCATGATGCAGCTGCAGGTGGCTTTTGTATAAACAGAATAATGATGCAGCAGAATGAATTAAAGGAAAACACTTATTATTATGATGGACTAAAGTAAGGATTTGAGAAATGCTTTATTTAGTTTATTTAAGTTCAGTTTATTTTGCCTAAATTTGCCTAAATAGTTAAATCCAGCTTAAAGTGAGCACAAGAACAGTCTTTTGGGGAAGGAAAGTCAAAGTTCAAAGGTTGGTTCATGCTACAAATGATTAGAGGACTTGTGTTTATCATGTAGGTGAATTTTACCTTGATTCGAATATGATTTCACTGCCATCACAACATGCATCCTGTTTTCAACTCACCCATGTTCTTCCTCTTGAGATCATCCCTCACTTCTGCTGATGCTCAGTTTGTTCTCCAAATCTACAAATACATCTGGTGTTTCCCACCAGAAAGTAAATAACAGAGCACATTCAGTTTATATTAGTTCATTTGAATACTGGATACTCCTGTCTTGCTTGTATTTATTTGTCTTCACACTTCCACTCGCCATTTGCTGGGTATTTTTTTCTAAAAATGGACAGTTTGTGTCTCTAATAATAAAAACAACTTCAAACCTTCATGCCCCTGCTGAGATGCTTAAGACAAGACCAGCCAAGACCAAGAGATTCAAACCAGCTCCAAACTGCAGATCTCCCCACTACTAAATCTAGATTATAATCCAGACACAGAGGGCAGAATTCATAAAGAGGTGCAGTCGCCGCCAGCAGATGTTTTCCTACCACTGTTTAATTTTTGCAGAGGATTCATAAAGCATATTGCAGTAAATACAAGCCAACGCAAAAATCATAGATAAAAGTTAAACTATAATCTATAAAATATAATATGCTAAATTATAAGAATATCAGAATAAAGAAGAAACACGTATCCCTGATGACATCCTGTTGATTTCACATGATAATAAAAAATATGTCTTTGATTTTGGTTATGAGGTGCCACCGTCTGCTGGATTGTTCCACAATAAAGGCTTTGATTCTGTATATAAAAACTAACAATATGATTTCTTACAGAATTTAGATTTGCCTAAATATCAGCCACATCTTGCTGGAAGATCACTGGAGCATCAGTTCTACCTTTTTTGTGCTGTTTGTTGTTAAGCCAGCAGAGCAGCAGGTCACTTTGTTTTTCTCCTGCGTCAAAGTCAGCACCATCTTTCAGCAGAGGGTATTTTTTATGAGCAATCTACATAACTCAAAATAACCCCGGCCTTTAAGAATATGAAGCTATTTGTTTTGGTTGCAATGTACGTACATATGTATTATGGTTGTACATTCCCCCAAATGCATGCATGACACTTTAGTTAAATGTGAGCAGACTGCATTAGTGCAGCTCACTGAAGCTGTTTTAGGAAGAGATCTGACTTTGTGTCTTGTTTCAGAATTAGAAGGATATGTAAACCTGGGTTTACACATTTAACAGCAGTAAATAGTTTTGTGCAGCTGCCCCTCAGTATTGAACCTTACACTCCTAAAACTGATCAGTTAAATTTTAACACATGGGTCAAATGAGGTTAGGGACGTCACATGTCTCCATTTCAACACAACTAATGCATCGGGATTTTTTTTTACAAAAATCTGCTTCATTTGTCAAGTCAACACAGAGATTTTTTTTTCTATTGACTATTTTGACATAGGTATGTAAAATGTGTTTCCATAGATTAGGTAAGTGAAATTGGACATTTTCATTTTTGGAAATAATAGAATAAAAAAAACGGGTAGAGATATTTATTGAAATGAATTAAATGTTACATGTAACAATAAAAAAAACGCAAGCTCAGATATGTAGCTCAACTGTTCTGATGTCTTTCCATAACTTACATCAACTTAAAAAAAAAAACTTACTCATTTTCCATTTTCAAACTTTTCAAGCAAAACATCCAAATAATCCAAAATTTAGCAACAGAGAAGAAAGCTGAACCAAAGAAGTCCCTGGATCTAGATTTAGAGAAGGATTGAGTCCAAACAATTGGCCAAATCCAACAAACTTTATTTAGTAATATTTAAAACTAATAGTTAATTGCACAAACAAGAATAGTATCTACTGAATTAGAAAAATTAACATTTAGATTTTGTGTACCTAAAAAAATAACAATTCACAACATGTACAAATACAAGTACAAAGTACAAATTCAGCATTTAAACCAGGTTTTTGTAAATAATCTATACCTTTCTAGCAGATGAAAACAGATGTTTAATCCATTTCAGTACCAGGTAAGTTGGTAAACACATGTAATATTCTACCTATAAAATCTTGCTACTTTTTTTGTAAAGCAAGCACTGATATTTCATTGAAGGCCAGAAGAAAGTAGATTCTATAGGCAAGTTTGTTTCAGAGTTCTATCAGATGTTTGTTTTTGATTGTAAAATTTGGTTATAATTAAGGAGTGATCTTATATTTTATTATTCAACCCTCAGGAAACCCTTATAGTCATAGTACAACTGGATTTCCTTATCAGTATATCAATGTGCTGCTGTTTATCTTGCCATAAATGTTCTGCAGAAAGACCTGTTACACGAAGATAGGCAGCATCCACCAGCATGTTGCTGGCTTATTGTATGGGTCAACCTAAGACTTAATGTTGTCCAGTACTTAAAATGCACCTGCTAAAAGAACATCTTCCAGGATAAGATTTATTTAAGTAATTAAGTAATTAGACATTTTAAATATTAAAAGTCTGCTTTTTTTCTCTGCTGCATATTCTATTTTTTTTATTTATTGTACAAAGTCTTGAGTCATTCATTTATTCAGTGCAAGGAGTCAGACAATGAACAGTTTTGAATTGGATCTTCAGGCATTTTGTTACCAACTCGGTTTGATCCCTCTTGTTTAGCTGAATCTAACACCAGTAAAGCAGCCTTTTGCACATCTGTTTTAGAATATCTGCAAGTTATAGGTAGGGCCTGGAGGCTAACATGCATACAGTATCAACAGAAAAATACTTTGGCATGCTCATACTGAGCTTTATGACCTAATTTTACAGTTAGCAGCAGATGAGATCTATACATTTTTAACTACATTGCTGAAATCGATCCATATGAAACTTGAATTTGACTTAACATAAACGACTTTCTATGAAAATGTGTGCAAGGTTAAAAATGAATCAAATTAAACGCAGAAATTCAGTGAAGGTAGAATAATTTCTTTGATCATCATATCCTTTGTGGGGTGACATGTAGACCAGATCCCAGTGTTCCAGCTGAAGTATCACTCCATTCGACATGTTTACATCGTAGCTGCTACTTCTGTCATAATTAGTCATGATTCACTTGCTGTTATGATACAAATGAATACCCATCCAGTTAGCATTGTTGGCCTCAAACATGGTGAATCTGAAATAGTATGCTCCTCTGACTGGAGCTGTGAATGTACCTAGGAAAAGGAAAAAAAAGAAGACAAACTATGTTTGTGCTAAGATTTTTAGCTCTTTTATATCTGTGCAGGCAATTTGACATCCTTTTGCCTTTTATAACAATGCCAGAATTTAGAGAATTCCCTGCATTCCCACCATTCCTGCCAGAACCACCACTGCTTGGGTAAAATGTGTGAAAACCTGTATCGGGGATGTAGCCTTGGCCAAAGTTACTGAATACTTTACTGAACTTTGTAGTGATCTCAGTATTAAAGGGTCCAATGCGTCCTGCGTTTGTGAGGCCAAGAGCATTGCAGTTCTTTTAGACTTTCATTTTTCATTTTAAAAAGAATCAGAACTTGCACAATAGGTTAGACGAGTAGATAAGAACGGGGGAGAAGATTGGTTTCACATGAAAGTATTGGCCGATCACCGTTCTACCAAAATTAGGGAAATAGGGGCCAATCGATCGGCCGGCCAATCAATCAGTGCACCCCTATTTTCAATACTTTGCTTTTGATAGTTGCTGCAAAGTAGGACTGAAAGCAACGTGAGAGAGTAAACTGCCCAAAACCAGTGCTGACCACTTACAAAACCACAAATCCCAGTACTGAAGCTTTC
Source organism: Crenichthys baileyi (assembly GCA_036173005.1). Classification (NCBI taxonomy): domain Eukaryota; kingdom Metazoa; phylum Chordata; class Actinopteri; order Cyprinodontiformes; family Goodeidae; genus Crenichthys; species Crenichthys baileyi. Next base: position 28,425 of record JAHHUM010002386.1, read on the forward strand.
ATAAGCGAACTGAAAAATAAACACTCAGTTCTTATATACTGGGCAAAATTTCAGTAAAGCAACAACTTATTTAATGTAACGTCTAATTGCATAATTCGTGTTTTTAGCTGTCAGTGATGTTGAGTGTTGAGCAATTCCATTTTTAGTTTGTTCTAAATTTCAGAATGCAACCTTACATTTTTCTAAAATAAATGTTTTTGCCTTTTTTTCCTCGCATCCCTCCAAAAAGCATCAATCTCATAAAAGAAGCCAACGTGGTTATCTCAGTTCCTTTGTTTATACTGGCATAAAACATTTCACATACCAGCTGCTTGAGAACTGAACAGGTGTGTCTAATAAAGACAGATAATTCTTTAAGTTTCTGTGTTTTTGGTTTTTATAAAGTAGGACAAAGGGAAGGGTACAATATTGAGTACATAAGACTGCTTACCTCTGCCAAGATTGTAAAATTTCTCCACTCAATATTTTCACCTAGTTCACTATAATAACCTGAAAACATTAATACTAAATAGTGGTAGTTGCCAATAGTAAACTATGTTCTAAAAATTCTGAAAAATCATATCCAACTTAGCAAGTGTTTAATAATTTGTTTGAGAGGTTTATTAGAGTGGATTAGCTATGTGAAATGACAACACATAACTTCAATACTGTTTTAAATAAACAGAACTGGCAAACAAAATGGTTTTTTTTTCTAATTCAGACAGGGTCAATATTATACTATTATACTAGCTTTAAATACATGCACACATCCTCCTCAATCTTCTTGTTGTAGTTTTGAAGGTTCCCCATTGTGTGTTCGTGGTTTAAAACCAAGGCCCAATATGTTTTCACTGATCATGAACGACTGCAGCTGGTAATTTTCTGGCCAAAAAGTCCAATAAATAAGGAAAAAACTTTAGATGAAACCACTTTCACTGTTTTTTATGTTTTTGTTTAGGTACTGATTAGTAAACAACACATTCTAATAACTCTGGACTAATACTCCCCAATGGGTTATACACTTCTTATTGAAAAACACTTTGCAGATAAATATTACACAAAAAAAGAAAGTGCTGTTTATTATTGTTTATTATTTTTAGCTTAAATTAGAAATGAATCCTGATTTTAATATTTAGAAATGCGATATTTATATTTAGTAATCATCCAGATGTGCAATTACAAATACTATTTGGACGTCATCGTGCTTTACACTTAACCTACCAGTAGAGGGAGCTGTTTCCCAAAGATGGGCCCAGTCAACAAGTTTATTAACTACAGGGGTTAGACAATGAAACTGAAACACCTGTCATTTTAGTGTTGGAGGTTTCATGGCTAAATTGGACCAGCCTGGTAGCCAGTCTTCATTGATTGCACATTGCACCAGTAAGAGCAGAGTGTGAAGGTTCAATTAGCAGGGTAAGAGCACAGTTTTGCTCAAAATATGGAAATGCACACAACATTATGGGTGACATACCAGAGTTAAAAAAGGGAAAAAATTTTTTGGGTGCGGTCTTGCTGCCGCATCTGTGAACAAGACAGCAAGTCTTTGTGATGTATCAAGAGCCACGGTATCCGGGGTAATGTCAGCATACCACCAAGAAGGACGAACCACATCCAACAGGATTAACTGTGGACGCAAGAGGAAGCTGTCTAAAAGGGGGATGTTCGGGTGCTAACCCGGATTGTATCCCAAAAAACATAAAACCACGGCTGCCCAAATCACAGGAAAAAAATGTGCACCTCAACTCTCCTGTTTCCACCAGAACTGTCCGTGGGGAGCTCCACAGGATCAATATACACGGCCGGGCTGCTATAGCCAAACCTTGGTCACTCATGCCAATGCCAAACGTCGGTTTCAATGGTGCAAGGAGCGAAAAATTTTGGCTGTGGACAACGTAAAAACATGTATTGTTCTCTGATGAGTCCCCCTTTTTACTGTTTTTCCCACATCCGGGAGAGTTTAAGTGTGGAGAAGCCCCAAAGAAGAGTACCACCCAGAATGTTGCATGCCTAGAGGGAAGCATGGGGGGTGGATCAGTGATGGTTTGGGCTGCCATATCATGGCATTCCTTGACCCAATACTTGTGCTAGAGGGGCGCGTCACTGCAAAGGGCACCGAAACCATTCTTGAGGACCATGTGCATCCAAAGGGGTTCAAACATTGTATCCTGAAGGCGGTGCCGTGATCAGGATGACCAATTCACAATACACACAGCAAGACTGGTGAAAGATTGGTTGATGAACATGAAAGTGAAGTTGAACATCTCCCATGGCCTGCACAGTCACAAGATCTAAATATTATTGAGCCACTTTGGGGGGTTTGGAGGAGCGAGTCAGGAAAGTTTTTTTTCCACCCAGTATCACGTAGTGACCTGGCCACTATCCTGCAAGAAGAATGGCTTAAAAAACCCCGACCCCTTTGCAGGACTTGTATATGTCATTGCCAAACAAAAATTGACGCTGTATTGGCCGCAAAAGGAGGCCCTACACCATACTAATAAATTATTGTGGTCTAAAACCAGGTGTTTCAGTTTCATTGTCCAACCCCTGTACATCAAAGACCCATTTTATTCCAGTACTTAAAGATACCATGTGGATAATTTGTTTAATGTAGAGAAATATCGAAGCACAGGCATGTGGTGAACCATTTGGCTCTCACTAAGACTATACAGAGATTACAAATTCAGTTTTCAGAAAATGAGCAGCCGACTTACCTCTGAGCTCAAATGACTCTTTTAAACCTGCTTAACACGGTCCTGTTTAAACAAAGTTTTATTCTGGTTCAAAGTCTGGTCCATTCCATGTCATAAATCAAGTGGACAAACACAATAAAAACAGCTGGCAGAAAGTGCTCCATTAGAACAGCCTCATGGATGGTTTGTGTAGAAACTGTTGGATCTGATGGAGCTGGTCTAGGTAGGATATTTAAGCAGGTTTGTAATTCAGCACTTTAATTCCTGTTGTATCCTGAAGATTTTTAGCGTTACTTTATTCTGTGTCCCGTATGAGCGCTCAGATCCTCTGCTGAAATACCTCATAAAGATCCAAACCAGCCGTCCACTGATCATCTTCTGCTGACACATTCGAGGATCTCCTCATCACATCAGCTGCTATTCAGAGAAGGTTGCTGATTTAGGCCACATAAACATGATTAAACACTCATTTACTTACAACAATCAGGGCTAATCTTGTGTGGCATTAGCTGTACTAGATATATAAGTCATTTTGACTCAGATGTTAAATTAAAAACAGAAGATCTTGCATTAAAGCAGCTGGACAGGTAAGCAGTTGATGGTCCTGATTGTTCAGTTCACCTTGAAGCACCCAGCCTGTTTACCCTGTAGACCCCCAGTGGTGACCTCTGCCAAAGTCCAGTTACACTCATACTGAGTGCAGCAATGTTGCATGGATGTAGACCAATCTCAAACGCTCTCATTGTTGTTTTACGTACTTTCTGCCGCCCCATCAGCAGCTCTTTCTCCTCTACATCAATTCTGCGATGGAGTGTCCTCTGCCACTCATCGGTGGCTGATAAAATGCTAGAGGACATCTGGCTGGACATGAGTCTGTGAGAGGCACTCACAGACTGAACAGACAGCGACGCTTACCCAGAGACAACAGTGCAAACAAGATCACAGTGACCTCTCTGAGAGGTTAAAGCAACCCGACGGTTAAACTAACAAACCTATCGGGTGAAGCATGAACAGAACATATCGAAAGATTATAATTATGTTTCTCTGCTCTGCTCTTCTCTGCTCTTAAGCCTCCTGTAGGGCCAGCACTAAACACATTGTGCAGTGCCAGAAAGAGCCTTACCTGCAGACGCTGCAGTCGCACATGTGGTCATTTACTTATTGTTGGTTCACTTTTTTATTCTGTGCCGTCAGTTGGTTTTCGAAACCTTTTTGTCAGTCACGTCTATTTGCTGCATTAATAGGAGATATTTGTGTTCATTTTAGATCTTTACCCTGTAAAAATCATCTTTTTACATGCATTAATGAATGTTTTGTATCAAAACGCAACTGAGCTGTCACTCCCATATTTAGGTTTTTGTAAATCACATAATCAGAGACCTACAAAAAATCTGAGTTTCTGTTTCTGTGAGTCTCCTGTTTGGGATCTGAACCACATAGTGTTGTTGTCCTGCTTGTAGAATGCGCTATTTGTAAAAAGTTCCTGGATTTTCAGCTCAGAAACTGCCCTACGATGGTCTCTTGGCAGTAAGGAACCTCCTCCACTCAGAGCAAAGTATCTTTCATCTGGAGAATTATTCATGGTTTTCAAACTTTTTTATATATATATAAAAATCTGAAAAGTATGACATGCATTTGCACTGAAAGCCAGTGCCATCATTTGCCTCTAGAAGAAAGGGCAAAAATTTCAGTCTCTGGATCAGCAAAGCTGGTGAAGATACCCCAAAAGACAAAAACCGTAACTGCAGTGAAATGTGATTCTACAAAATACCGACTTAGGAAGGCTGAACAGTAATGCCCTCCACATTTTTCTGGGTATTTGTTTTGTAAATTAATTCAGACCCATGCATAATGTCCTTCCACTCCCCAAGTATTCACTACTTTCCATTGATGTATCACATAAAATTACAATAAAATACACTGCTCAAAAAAATAAAGGGAACACTCAAATAACACATCCTAGATCTGAATGAATGAAATATTCTCATTGAATACTTTGTTCTGTACAAGTTTAAGTGCTGACAAAAAAAAATCACACAAAAAACATCAATGGAAATCAAATTTTTAAAACCCAATGGAGGCCGGATTTTGGGTCACACAAAAATTTAAAGTGGGAAAAACACACTACAGGCTGATCCAAAACTTTAATGTAATGTCCTTAAAACAAGTCCCTAATGAGGCTCAGTATTGTGTGTGGCCCCACGTGCCTGTATGACCTCCTTACAAACGCCTGGGCATGATCCTGATGAGAAGGCGGATGGTCTCCTGAGGGATCTCCTCCCCGACCTGGACTAAAGCATTTGCCAACTCCTGGACAGTCTTTTGGGGCAACCGTGACGTTGGGGGGGAGCGAGACATGATGTCCCAGATGTGCTCAATCAGATTTGTCTGGGGAACGGGCGGGCCATCCATAGCTTCAATGTCTTCATCTTGCGGAAAACTGCTGACACACTCCAGCCACATGAGTTGCATTGTCCCGCATTAGGAGGAACCCAGGGCCAACCCACCAGCATATGGTCACAAAGGGGGGCGGGACCTCATCTTGGTACCTAATGGCAGTCAGGCTACCTCTGGGGAGCACATGGAGGGCCGTGCGGCCCCCCCAAAAAATGCCACTCCACACCATTACTGACCCACTGCCAAAACCGGTCATGCTGAAGGATGTTGCAGGCAGCAGATCGCTCTCCACGGTGTCTCCAGACTCTGTCACTTTCACATGTGCTCAGTGTGAACCTGCTTTCATCTGTGAAGAGCACAGGGCGCCAGTGGCGAATTTGCCAATCCTGGTGTTCTCTGGCAAATGCCAAGCGTCCTGCACCGTGTTGGGCTGTGAGCACAACCCCATTTGTTGACGTCGGGCCCTCATACCATCCTCATGGAGTCGGTTTCTAACCGTTTGTGCAGACACATGCACATTTGTGGCCTGCTGGAGGTCATTTTGCAGGGCTCTGGCAGTGCTCCTCCTGTTCCTCCTTGCGCAAAGGCGGAGGTAGCGGTCCTGCTGCTGGGTTGTTGCCCTCCTACGGCCTCCTCCACGTCTCCTGGTGTACTGGCCTGTGTCCTGGTAGCGCCTCCAGGCTCTGGAAAACCTTCTTGCCACAGCTCGCATTGATGTGCCATCCTGAATGAGCTGCACTACCTGAGCGACTTGTGTGGGTTGTAGAGTCCGTCTCATGCTACCACGAGTGTGAAAGCACCACCAACATTCAAAAGTGACCAAAACATCAGCCAGAAAGCATAGGTACTGAGAAGTGGTCTGTGGTCCCCACCTGCAGAACCACTCCTTTATTGAGTGAGTCTTGCTAATCGCCAAAGATTTCCCCCTGTTGTCTATTCCATTTGCAAAACAGCAGTGAAATTGATTGTCAATCAGTGTTGCTTCCTAAGTGGACAGTTTGATTTCACAGAAGTTTGATTTACTTGGAGTTATATTGTGTTGTTTAAGTATTCCCTTTATTTTTTTGAACAGTGTACATTAAAGTTGATGGAAAGATTTTACTTTTCATGATTAGGGCTCTTTGTAGGATAACTTGATAATCATCCATTTAATTGGATCTGTAGGCAGTTTGTACCATTTATGTATTTAAATCTAGAAAAAAAGGAATTTCAGAAGGTGGTTTCCAGAGTCATCAGATGAAAATCAGCAATTAGTAGATTAAGAATGATAAATCACTAGTCCTGTATAAGGTATTTTCTGGTTTTCATCGTGTTTCATAAAATGAGCAACTTTTGCATAATTTACATAATTTGTAGACTTTGAAGATGGGTTTTTAGATCTCATGGTTCTTACATATGCTGGCATGGTCAGGTTCAAAGACTGGGAAGAAGGAAAATCACCCCAAATCCAGACCTTCAGAAATAATCTAAATCTATTGACTAGTTGTCTGCCTGTATGTAATGGATAAAGCAATCATCGGTGGTTTGAGACTTTCGCCCAGTTATCTAGACATCAACACGAGGAACAAGATCAACACAAGTATCCAATGGCGACCTTTAACGTCTCACACCGAGAAATTGAGTGGCGACTTGTGATTGGAGGACGACAGGCGGTCAGAGCCAATCGGAGCGTGGCAAGTCAGACAAGTCGCAGACGGAGAAGGCGGTGTTTGTGTTTTCAGAAGTGAGAGTTTGTATGAAACCACAAACCAAAGGATTTCACGGCATCACAGCGTCAGTATTGACCCGGGCAGCGGATCTGTGGGACAGCGTTTCTATTGATGACATTCATCAGCGTTATAAGCTCGGTTAATTAAAGGGCTACAGCTCCCGGAGAACCGCAGGGACAATGAGGAAGGTTGCTCTGCTGCTAATTGTGCTCCTCGGCGTTGCACACTTTGCGACTGTCTGCAGATGTGAAGATGGTGAGTCTGTGATGTTGTTTCAATCCAAAATATGAAATGAGCGCGTCATTGGTGCTGCTAATGTGTGTTTCCTGCCGGTTGTCGCCATTTTACCTAGCTAGCTAGGTAACTGAACATAATTAGCCTACTAGTTAGCTTGTAGCTGACAGGGCTGCAGTCCTCAGTAAAATCTTGAATCTGCATGGTGGCAACAGTTGAAATCCTCACCTTCACGATGTCTCAGCATTTTGTTGAGCTTATTTTCAGCACCGTTACAAAATGTAAGCAGGGAATGTCTAAATATGGCTTCGTTCTGCTTGGCTTTGATTTCTGAGGCTTTGCACCTTCCTGCTGTCTGTCATTAAGATGCAGCAGAAAACAAAGGGGAGGCAGCTGATGAGGACAGTGATGATGAGGAAGAGGAGGACGACGAGGATGACACGGAGGTGAAGGAAGAGAACGGAGTCCTGGTTCTCACCAACAGCAACTTTGACACCTTCATCGAGGGGAAAGACACGGTTCTGGTTGAGTTTTATGCACCATGGTACGTTTTACTTATTGTAGTTCTTGGAACTGTATAATCTGCCCTTCATCTTTCCAATGTTGTCACATTACAACCACAAACTTCCATGTATTGTATTTGGATTTTATGAAAGAGGAACACAAAGTAGTGCATAATTGTGACGAACATAATTCATGCTTTTCAAGATGTTTTAAGGATAAAACACTTCATCGCCAGAGTTAGTACTTTGTAGTACTTTGTTCTCCCTGACCTGTCTGCTGTCCTCCTTGGTCGTCTTCATGTACTAATTAGGGGACTTCTGAAGGCAGTTGGTTGCATTGGATTTTATTTAAGGGCCTAAATACAAATGTACTATTCACTTTTCAGTTTTTAATTGTGAAACCACAAAAAACTGCATTATTTTCCTTTCACTTCACAATTATTTCCCACACTGTGTTGATTAATGACATCATATCCCAATAAAATATGTGGAGGTTTGTTGTTGTAATGTCAAAAATGGGAAAAGCTTCAAGGGACTGTAACAGTTTTAAGATCAGATGGTAAGAGAGGTCAAAGTAAATGGCTGATAGCCATTTTCCATATGAAGATGTATATTCTTGTTTATGTTGTCAGGTGTGGCCACTGCAAGCAGTTTGCCCCAGAGTATGAGAAAATCGCTCAGACCCTGAAGGAGAACGACCCACCGATCCCTGTGGCCAAAGTGGACGCCACAAAAGCCAATATGGTGGCGAGCAGGTTCGACGTCTCGGGTTATCCAACCATCAAGATCCTGAAGAATGGAGAGCCTGTCGACTACGATGGAGAGAGAACTGAAAAGGGTGGGAATTCAGCAGAGGCTCTTTGTGTATATATATATTTTTAAGAATATCAATAAAGTGCTCATCGGTCGAATATGTGTTACAGCCATTGTAGCGCGGGTGTTAGAGGTGTCTCAGCCGGACTGGAAGCCGCCTCCTGAGGCCACACTGGTGCTGACAAAAGACAACTTTGATGAAACGGTTGATAATGCAGACATCATCCTGGTGGAGTTCTACGCTCCATGGTGCGTCACCTCTTCTTTAATGCAGATTACAGTGATAATTCTTACTAATCGTCTTTGCTTTCTAGGTCCAGTGATAAAATAAAACTGTCTTCTGCAGGTGTGGACACTGTAAGCGTCTTGCTCCGGAGTACGAGAAGGCTGCGCAGGAGCTGAGCCAGCGATCCCCTCCTATTCCTCTGGCCAAGGTAGATGCCACAGTGGAGACGGAGCTCGCCTCACGCTTTGGGGTCACGGGTTACCCCTCGCTGAAGATCTTCAGGAAGGGCAAAGCGTTTGAATACAATGGTCCCAGGGAGAAGTACGGTAAGCAGACCTGTCACATTGCTTTGGATAAAGTGTGCATTACTGTCCTCACTTGAATGCAAACAGTACTGCAAATATTTGTACCTCCTAGTTAAAAAGGGAAATCCCCGAACTCGATCCAGCTCATGCACTGGTATCAGGGAAAGAAAGAGACTCTCTGTATTCCTGATTGTTTGTTTGTTGCACCTGTAACAAGCTGATCCTTCACCTCCAGGGATCGTGGACTTCATGAGTGAGCAGGCAGGACCCCCCTCTAAGCAGGTCCAGGCAGCAAAGCAAGTGCAGGAGCTCCTCAAAGATGGTGACGATGCCGTCATAGTCGGCATATTCTCCAGCGAGCAGGATGCGGCCTACGAGATCTACGTCGAAGCCTGTAAGCAGTTCTCTATTATTGGTTCAAATGTTACTGCATTTTTGCAGCCCATTGTTGCAGAAAAGGTTGCATAAGGACACCTAGAGCGTGAATAGTTTGCAAATGTTTTCTTGGAGTGCAAACTGTTGTTGTTTTTTCTTTTTTTTTAAAGGATCTTTGCCGATATTCAAACTGCTTTCTATCTGGCAGGTAACGCTCTGAGGGAGGACTTCGTCTTCCGTCACTCCTTCAGCTCAGAAGTGGCCAAACTGTTGAAAGCGTCTCCTGGTCAAATTGTCATTGTTCAGCCTGAAAAGTTCCACTCAAAGTATGAGCCGGCTTCCAACAAACTTGCAGTCAAGGTGCCATCTACTATCTCAATTCTTTTCTTTCGCCAATTTTTACTTTCTAGTCGTAGTTTAATTTGAAGGACTTCCCCTAGTCCTGAAACTCAAAAGAACATGAAACGTTTCAGTTTAGTTTCGTGGCACTAAGATGCAAGCAAGCCACACGCTTCATTGAGCAGCAACCCCTAAAGAATGTCCGGATTGAATTTTAAAGTGTCCTAAATGTGCAGGAGTCTACATCGGTGTCTGAAGTCCAGGATTTCTTCAGGAAGCATTCCGTTCCCTTGGTGGGACACAGGAAACCCAGCAATGATGCCAAACGCTACACTAAGAGACCCCTGGTGGTTGTGTATTATGGAGTCGACTTCAGCTTTGACTACAGGATAGGTGAGCTAAACATTTGGTACCTTGCACACGTATTCACACCCCTTGTACTTCACATTTTCACATGCTACAGCCACATTGATTGTTAATGGTAGACCAAATAAAGCGGCCCATAGTAGTAAAGTGGAAGGAAAATGAGGCATGCATATGTATTCTGCCCTCCTGAGTCGATACTCTGTAGAACCACCTTTTTTTCTGCAGGCAGTGTGTTTTAGGATATGTTTGTACCAGCTTCACACATCTAGATATAGTTTTTGCCCAGTTGTCTTTGCCAAATAGCTCAAGCTCTGTCAGATCATCCGCACAGCATGATGCTGCCACCACCATGTTTCAGCATGGGGATGGTGGGACCTACTGTGTTGGTTTAGTTGTACATAGTTTGTTTTTCATGTCAGCCAAACTTTCTCATCAGACCAGGTGGCTTTTGAAGGTAAATATTTGCACCAGACTTTAAATTTGAATAATTTTTAACTTGAAGATTCAGACTGGTGTTCTTGTTTATATTTTTACTCTTTTATTTGTTCATTTTGTGTTTGCGATCAGTCATGTTGTTTCTGTGGTTTAATGTTGGACAGCTGCACGCCACCTGTGAAGAAGAGGCATCCCTGCATTAGCAAACATTCATCTTGTCTTTCACTTTCAGCCACGCAGTTCTGGAGGTCCAAGGTGCTCGATGTTGCCAAAGACTTCCCAGAGTACACGTTCGCCATCGCCGATGAGGAGGATTATGCCGAGGAGCTGAAGAGCCTGGGCTTAAGCGAGAGTGGAGAGGAAGTGAATGTTGGGATTTTGGCAGATGGAGGGAAGAAGTTTGTCATGGAGCCGGAGGAGTTTGACTCGGAGGTGCTGAAAGAATTTGTTATTGCTTTTAAGAAAGGTGGGTCTTTGTTTCACAGTTTGTCACTTTCAAAGAAAGTTTCTAGTAAAAACAACCTTGTTTTTACATATTTGCAGTATTTTTTTTTTTAAATATGTGCATGCTTGTCTTGAATTTTGTTTACAGGAAAGCTCCAACCCATCATCAAGTCCCAACCAGTGCCAAAGAACAACAAGGGACCAGTTAAGGTTGTGGTGGGAAAGACCTTCGATGAAATCGTCATGGATGCCCAAAAGGACGTCCTGATCGAGTTTTACGCCCCCTGGTGCGGTCACTGTAAAAAGCTGGAGCCCGATTATTTGGCACTTGGCAAAAAGTACAAATCTGAGAAGAACCTGGTGATCGCCAAGATGGACACCACGGCCAACGACGTGCCGAATGACAGCTACAAAGTGGAAGGCTTCCCCACGATATACTTTGCCCCCAGTAACGGCAAGCAGAGCCCGGTTAAATTTGAAGGTGGTGACAGAACAGTAGAGGGGCTCAGTAAGTTTGTGGAGCAGCACGCCACAAAGCTCCAGAAGAGAGATGAACTTTGAGACTTTTTCTCAGCGAGGAGCTAAGAACTCTTTAACGGTGCTCTGTCGGAGTCCGGGAGGCCAAAGGGAACACGGTGGTTTCTAAACGGTGTTACAGACGTTCTGTGATGACCCGCTTCAATAATCCTTTTTAGTTTCTGTTCATTCCAAGAGATTCAGCTTCTGTTTCTGAAAGCATGTAAGCACTGACAGTTTTTAAATAAAACTGAAAACGATGGTGGCTTTCTGCACCAACACTCAGAAGAGACTCCTTGTCGTAGTAAATCAAAGCAAGTCGTGCTGGAGGTTGTTTTTGTAGACATTTTAAATGTAGAGGCTGGAAGTAGATGCAGCTTTAGGAAATAAATCATTTAAAAATCACAGTTTTAAACATAAACTCAAATGGCTACATCCTGCAACTAGCTTAAAAACACTGAGAGTACCTCATTCTCAATATGGAGATTCATAGAAGGAGAACACAATCAGGAAGTCACCTAACAGGTTAAATTAAGACCGAATCATTCAGCATCAAACGATCTGCCAGGACAGAAGATGCTTCTGCTACTATAAGGCTCAATGATCAAACAGAATCATAACAGTCTTGGCTGTGTGGTACTAAAAATTGCTTTGTGTCCAGATGCTTAAAACATACTTTTCATACATATGAACTTGTCTGTTTAACGAGGAGACATTGAAGATTCTGGCTGGTTACTCCAGAGCTGCTGCTTCATTCAAACAAAGGCACTTGAGATGCTGGCATTTGGTACGCTGGTTCATGAGCAGAGGCTGAAATGAAGGTGGGCCGTTAGGAAAACTCGCTTGTGAAACGCAAGTGGAAGTCTCGGATCTTCTGCAGCACCACCTTCAGCTTCTCAGTAGGAGGTAAGATGGTCATCCTGGATGGAGAAGAAATCAAAAGCACATGTATAATAGATGTTGATCAACCTGAAGGAGTATGTTTGTGATCAATAAGAGGCACATTTTAACAAGCTGTAATTCTGGGGAACGTTCATGTCTACCGGGCCTTGCAGTATACAAAAACTCAGAACATCTCCATGATTAGTCACATTTATAAACTTCAATGATGCATGGTTTTCTAAAGGTTCTTACAAATGGTCTACAAGGGTTTCATACATTTACCCAATTGCCTTCAAAAGTGACCTATTTATAAACAGAATTCACCTGAGTTTACCTGAGGTAAAATAACCGTGTGTGTGGAGAAAAACTAGCACTACACATTATCCTGAACACACCATCCCCATGGAAACACGGTGATGGAAGAATCATGTCTGTGGAGGTCTTCAGCAGGGACAGGGAAGATGTTCAGAGTCGATGGGAAGCTAAAGTTAGGGCAATCCTAAATGAAAACTCGTTAGAAAATGCAAAAGGTCTGAGACCAAGATGGGTTCACTTTCCTGCTGAACAATGACCCTAAACAACCAGCCAGAGCTTTGATGGACCGTTTTAGATCAAATCATTTTCAGGTGTTGGAATGGTCCTGAGAATCTGTGGTAAGACTTGTCAAGAGGATTTTGCAGATGTTTACCGTCCAGCCTAGCTGGGCTTGAGATGCCTTGTAAAGAATGGGTAAAAGGTTGAGTCTAGATGTGCGGTTAGAGGCATAACCCACTTGTTACTGTTATGGCAGCAACTGGTGATTTTATCAAGTATTCACTCAGGCGAGCTAATTACAAATGTACACTACATGTTTGTGTTCCTGAAAACATTTAAAAACCAAAAGCTTTCATTCAGCTTTACACTTATACTCTAATTTATATTAGTAATCATATAAAACCCCAAATAAACCACACTGAAATGAGTGGTTGCAACAAGATAAAATGGGAAAAGTTCATTTTGTAAGATACTTAATATGATCAGTAATGCAAACCTGAAGTGGAAGGTTCCATCTCTCTGACCGAAGCCACTTCCTGGTACCAAGCAGATTCCCTCCTCCTCCAGCAGCTTCATGCAGTAGAACATGTCTGGAACTACGCCGTCAGCCTGCAGGTAAACACGTATACATGATTGTGTTTCTGTATTACATCACAAGTCAATCAGGATATGCAGGAGCAGACCTTGGCCTTGTCAATGGCTTTCTGAGGTAGAGTGATGCGGGGGAAGGTGTACATGGCGCCCTGGACCGGGTTACAGGTGATCCCAGGTACCGTGTTGAAGAGCTCCTCTGTGAGCCTGGCCTTCTCTGCTAATGCGGCCAGCACAGCAGTCCGTTCCTGAAAGGGAAGCGAAATGAGTTAATTGATGACCTGAAACTGATTTCATGTTATGCCATGATAACTGTTCTGACCTGGCCTCTACCTAGCAGTAATAGATCCTGTAAAGCACAATGCCAGAACTCTGTGGATCCAAGTTGTTTGTTTTGAATATTGCACAGATCCTTGGTTGGATTAAGGCTGGAGAACTTTGAGAGCTAGGAAGTTTTTCCATCAGAACACTGCTATTCCAGTTTGCCTTGTGCTACCGATGTATGTAACTCACTGGACCGTACCAAGTATGATGCTGACACCACCATGTTTTAATGCTTGTTCAGGGTGATATTCGATCTTAGCTGTTCTCCATCTGTAGAGTTTTGGTCTCATCTAATCAGATCACCTTCTTCAGCATGTTTGCTGTGTCATCACATGGATTGTAGCAAAATGCAGAAGGAACTTGTGTCTTTCTGCTTGTCTCTCTTTCACGAAGGCCGGATTGGTAAAGGTACAACTAAACTAGTGCTGTTTTCAAGGCAGTTCTTGCCTAGCCTGTCAGTTAACCCGTTAACACTGATGTGTCTGCTGTGTTCCTTGGTCTTCATGATGCTTCTGTTTCTTCTTTCAGGTAAAAATAAAATGAAAACAATGTATAGAATCCCTTCCATTTCAAAACCATGCAGTACTTTGCCAATTGAGGATTTCTGGGAAGACTTGAAAACTGAAGTTTGCACATGATCGCTGTCCAACCCGAACCTGCTTGAGATGCTTAATAAACTGGTGCACAACACATTTTCAAAGTTTTTATTTATCAAAATGTTTAAATAACAAATTCAACCTCAAAATCATTCTTTTCTTTATGTTGGTCTATCACATAAAATCCCCAAAAAGAACAATGTAGACTAATACCTGCCCGCTCCCTTAGGTCTTCTTAAAACACACAAAACACACTACTTCCTGGGAGGTCGGCTTTCATTTCCTTTTTAATCTATTTAATTTCTAGGATGTGTAAAACTGTGTTTTATTTGCAGTATGTACAGCACTTTGTGAACCTTGGTTTGTCTTAAAGTGCTTCACAAATAAAGATGGTATGGTGAGGTAATTGTAACTAAAAATGCACTGGAAATGTTTAGACTGCCGATACTTCTGACACCTTGAAGAATGTAATGTAGTCTTCATTCAACAAAGAACAAAAACAGAAACAAAGTGTTTATTTAAAGTAGAATATGATCAACTGAATGTCAGGCCATGATATATCGGGTCACTTGGTGGCATCATTCACCCACATCGATGCAGGAATAATGGATTAACATATGTTCAATCTGGGAACATTGGTGATTGCTGATCTTTAGTTCAATTTTATAACTTTAAACCAACACTAACCTTACACTAGCCGCTGGGAAACCCTTCGGATGGTTTAGTTACCAGATTTTAAAGCAGAGGGGTTGTAATCTTTAAAAAGGTGGAAGCACAGCAAGAATGATGCAGAAGAATTTGTAACTCTGATCGATTTCCATCAGAGACTAAATAAACCTATATTGTAAAGCCAGATGCATGTAAAATGAAATCAAATTATTCAGCTCCTAGATGACCTAAATGATGCAGCCACTGAGAAGTACACAAACGCTCAAAAGAACCTACAGCAATCAGATTCTGAGCTATCAAACATTTCCCGGATGTACTGCTAAACAGAGGGCAAACATGTCTTCACAATGAAAACCCCTTGTTTTGGTTTTAACTCTACATGAAGCAATCATATCTGCAGTAAATATGGTGCTACTATCCCTTAACTACTTGCAGCTGTTTGTCCTGGTCCCTGGTCCCTTGTAGCCATTAGAAGGCATGACACTTTGCCTGCACAGTTCATTGACCTGCAATGATCAGCCCAAGGCTCTTAAACCCAGCTGAAACATGCAAAATGCTTGTTTTGCTGAAGCAGAGGAGTGCAGATGTATTTACTGTGTAATAAAAGGCTGGAATATACTAGGTTTCCGACTTGAAGAAATGCTGAAATATTCTGTTTTTAATGCTAGTATAAAACCTCTACAGTCTGAGAGTCGTGTTACCAGTGACCTCAGTAATAATGAACAGCTTCCTCTCACACAGTACTTTGATCCTTCTGTCTGTGTGAGTTTACCAGAAACAGGTTAACAACATTACTACACCATGCATTAGATAATATTCTGCATATAATCCACTTTGCAAAGCTCAGACCGCTGTTTGAAACGTACAGTAACAAGCAGTTACTGCCTTGTGAGGACTCTGTCACACTCAGTGCAGGCTTTGTGTGCACAGATTATACGAGTCGCACCTTATGTGTATTTACATAAGTAAAATCTATTTGCAGAAATGTTCAGGGCTGCATCCGGGTGTGCTCTATGTGATTAGGGGTGTTTGTTTCTCACCTTCATGAATGAAGTGTAGGACGGCTCATCGGGCTGCGGGGGATTCACCACCAGGTCCAGGAGAGCCTGTCCGGGGACGGGGGGGCACAGACGCACCGACACCAGCTTGGTGAGCTGCGCCTTCACCTCCGGGTCCATGTTGATCACCTCCATGTAGCCTCCACGGAACCCACACCTGACGAAATCAAACAGAGAGAAGACAAACACAGAGATGACTGTACTGAAACCGATACACATCTGCACGGACAAATAACTCCAGGGATCGTTTAAAGCTTGCCACATCACTACCAGCTGTAGATCAGCAGAAATACGCTTAATGCTGAGAACACAGAGTGCACCAATCGCAAATATTAGAGATCGCTTAGAAACTATTTTTATTCTTTCTACAATGAGGCCTTTATGTGTCTCAACTAATTGCACAAGTTGTTTTGTAAAAGAAGGTTCAGACCTTTGGTCCATGCCGACGAAGCCAGGAGAACCCATACTTTTGATCTCTGTGGAGACTTATTGCTGTGTCAGCAACATGCTCCTTCCCTTTCATTCCCAAACTGTTTTACAAACCTGACTGCTCCATGGAGTGTAAATGTGAGAATTTGTTAAGATATTTCAAAATATTTCACTATGACTATAACTGGTGCAGTGCAGTTCTTCACGGCTGCTCTTATGCACCATTAGCAAATGCATCTGTGCACGAATTAACGCTGAGGTTTTTTATAACCTTTAACAGCCTTTCAGGCAAAACAAGCCAAGCTCACCAAAGAAAAGGAATGTCTGATGAACCATTACAAGTGCGTCATGTTATATTTCTCTGCAGAGGCTTTTGTGTCAACACGATAACTAACAGATCCCTAAACACAGCTACTGGAAAAGCATATTATTATTCTCATGTATAATAATTTGTAAATGTGGTTGCTTACTCTCCCATGTAGCACTTAGAGGTGGAGTGGAAGGAGGCCATCTCCACGGTGCTGGAATACTCCGGTCCCATCTCAAACAGAACCTTCTTAAAGGAATGAAACTCGCAGCCTTCAGCATACACGTTATCCTGGTAGACCTGCGACAGAAAAACAGCTTCAGAGCAAACTCTGGTTGCACAGGAATGAAAATTTCAATAAATTATTAAAGGGAAGTTGTGTGTTTTGTTATGCTATTTTGTGTGCATGCATAAGCGGGGCCTATGCATAGGCAGAAGAAAATGAATTTGCTTTCATCTGAACTGGCTGGACCTTCTTTCGTTTGGGGCTTTAAGATGCATGAAACCTTCATTTACCTCGTCAGCCATGAGGAAGAGATGCTCCTCCTTAGCAAATCGGATCACATCCTCAATACATTGCCTGCTCTGGACTTGACCTGTAATAGACAACAAAATATTATGATTGGAGTAAAGACAAGAGAAGAGTGAGTAAGGATGTTTTGAAGATTTTCCTTGCTAGAAAAATCGGAAAGAATTTAAACCTATAATAGCTTTTTTTTTTTTCTATTTTAAATTCAAATTGTTTTTTAATACAATCACTGGTACCACAGATAATGGCTCCCCCTGTAACAAGTACTTTGTAGAGTACAACTTCTTTATGCCACTAGGGCAGCTTTCAGTTTTTTTCTATGGCATTTCCCAAGGTTGGGGTCCACAGAAAGAGATCTTTGACCCTTTATTTCCCTCTGCCCAACCTCTCTAGATTGTCCAAAGTCCTCTGACGCGGTCTTCTCTGCGGCTCACTCCATTGGTTTTCCATGGGATCAATGTCTGCGGACTGAGATGGCCATGTAAAAAAGGCAGACTTTTTGCCTGATGAACCTTGTTTGTATTGATTTAAAGGATCAATATTCTACTGAAAGACCCAGTGATGTCCCAATCTCCCAGTTTACTGATAAAAACCACTAGAACTTTCTGTCATATCCCCAAGTATTTCAAAGGGTTTATAATGCCGCACACTCAAACACTCTTCCCTGGCTCTTTGGAGGATAAACAGCCCCACAGCATTACAGATCCTCCACTATACCTAACAGTGGGCATGCGGGGCCTTTGCATATTATTCATTCACATGGAGTGCTTGTCTGCAAAAAAAAAAAACCTGTCACATGTCTGGCTTACATGAACGGCATGTTCTCTTATCATTTCGATTTTGAATGTATACAACAGAAATTCTTCTGTTATAATTATTTTAAAGGAATCGTTAGGGGTCCCAATAAGTCTGGCAGTGACGATTCTGTTTAAAACAACTATTTCTTAATTTGGGATTTGTTTTCCGTATATTTGGATTCATATACTCGAATCCAAATTTTGGATTTGTCTAAAATGTTGTGTGAAATATCATTCGGTGGCAATAAAAAGGTGTGCCAGTAAATGTGGAGGGTGCTGTGTATATGGAAGGCCTACCTGTGGGGTTCCCGGGGTTGATGATGCAGAGTACACGGGGCTTGCAGCGCTGCTTGGCTTCATTTAGGGCTCTCCCGAGCTCCGCCACGTTCAGACTCCAGCAGTTGTCTTCGTCCAGATAGTAGCTGATCTGCACAGCGCCCAGGTCTGCCAGGGCGGCCGAGTAAAGAGGGTACTGAGGGATGGAGATCATCACCCCTGTGCGGTCTCGACCCTCACCGCAAACCAGCAACTTCAGAATGGTCTGAGATTTGGACAAGTGTTTACCAACTTGATTTTGGACAGTGTAAACACATCATTTATGAAGGAATCTGGAATCAAGCCTTTATAAATGTCAAACCCTGTCAAAAGTTTTTGATTAAAGATGATTTACTTAAAGTACACAGAAAAGCCATTTAATAAATGGACATGAATGTATGCAGAAGTATTTCCACATCAAAAACCACCACTGCTCAGAATGTAGAGAGGAGTTGCAGTATGGCCATACAGTCATAGGGCCATTTGATAGGCAGTCAAATATTTAAGACTGCCGTTAAAATCTGACACCTCTGCCTGTACACTGTGTGCCAGATATGCCACTATTTATCACTGCATGGGACGGTTGTTATATCTTTGTGGTACATTGTATCCTAGCGTTACTCAGCTGTGTAAATTGGTTACATAAAAGTTTAAGTGACAAAGGTCTGTGGATGGATTCAAGTCAGAGATGTGCAAAGTACAGCTTAGTAAGTACATAATTAACAGGATTTAAGGAACAACACATCTAATAAGTCAGCTGTGCAGCATGTCACCAGTGTGTAAGGGAGGAGGTAATAAAGGTGTGATAAATACCACAATAGCATCACTGGCCCCAGTGGAGAGGTAGATGTTGTCAGGGTTGGAGGGGATGCCGCCATCTCTCCTCTCAATGTAACGTGCCACATCCTGGCGAATGCACTCGATTCCCTGGCTGGCACTGTAGGCCCCTGCAGGACAGGAGAGTGGACTTTAAATGTACTGCACAGATAAGCTGACCCTGTTTACCATACATTAGATCTCACACAGTGACTGATTGTGAAGGTGCATAGCAGTTTGAAGATGTGATTGACTGGAGGGAGTAAAGGGGTGTTGGGGTGGGGGGATAGTTGTCCTACCTATACTGTGACCCCCACAGGCATCGAGAATACGCCGAGCTCTCTTCTTGGTATCGTCCGGAAACTTGTTGTCTTCCAAAAGTTCTGGGTAGGAACAAAGGGCCAACACCTGAGAGAGGAGCAAATGCCATTCAGCTACAGGCCTGAGGCCAACTTCAATCAATGAGAGCCTCGCGTTATCAGTGACGATGCAAACACAGCAAACCATCAGAGGAAGAATGCAGCTAATGAATGAGCCTAACCTGTCTGAAAAATGTGATTGGTCTCTGGCCCATAGCATGGGCATCGCCTATGTTGGCCTTGATGACTTCTGTGAAGGGTTTTTTCACTCCCTGCAACAAAAGAAAACCAATGTAAGACTCTGTTTAGTGAGACCGATCTTTGTAGAGGGTTCTAATGCAGTGCTTTCTGTTCAACTGTCACATAAAATGCCAATAAATACATTGAAGAGTCTGGTTGTTAAGTGACACAATCTGAAAAAGTTTAAGAGGTCTTGGTACTTTTGCAAGGAGCTGTAAATCAAATGAAAGGCTCAGATTAGTAAAATGAGAACTGTTTATACCTTGCATTGACCCCCTCACCCCCATTAACCTCCCCCTATGCTTTACAAAGACCCTGGCAGAGAGCCTGGTCTGTAGAGGACTACTGGTCAGGGAAGGGATCGCAGAAACACAACCCATAAACAGTGGGTGGGTTGTGTTTCTGTGATCCCTTCCCTGACCAGTAGTCTTCTACAGACCAGGCTCTCTGCCAGGGTCTTTGTAAAGCATAGGGGGAGGTTAATGGGGGTGAGGGGTCAATCCAAGGTAATGCAATGTTCATCAAGACGTGCTGCCCTTAATCTAATTCCATGACCGGCTTCTATTATCTTAATGTTTCACTTCCTCTGCTCATCTTCTCTTCATCAGCAAATCTGCTCTCGTCATCTCTCAGACTGAAACGACTAACCCAAACTCAGGGTCTGTTCGCTGGATCCGGCACGCTGCAGCTGTTGCTGTTTCTCACGTGACGTCAAGCAAAACGACAGCAGAGAGTCTTGTGCTATTTTGTGGCAACCAGACCGGAAAAGGTCAGAGTGGAAACAGTGATAAGCAAGGAGCCATGCTACTTTAATATTGTGGGGATACAAAATAAATAAAACTAACAGGAACAACATTTTACTTTAGCGAGCTGCAGCTACTGGTGGAAAATAGATGTTTTACAGGAACGTTTGAAGGAAAAAAATAAATCAATCAGGCCAGAAGAACATTGTCTCACACCCACACAAATCAATATAGAAAAGAACAAATACACTGAGGGCAAAATCTTTGCAAAATAAATAAATGAGTAAATTCACGACGTAATAAAAGTACTTGTTTGTTAATATTAATAGTAATGTAAAACAAGACAGGTTGTTACAGGTCATTTACGTTTCAACAGCCAAGCAATAGTCAGCTGACAAACCACAACATTTACTGAATGGAAATAGAATATGTAGCTGTAATATGCATTTATTTATTTACTTTTCTTAAAATAACACAATAAAGCTCATTTGTACACTCCTTTAATGTAAAAACGTTTCTCTGTCCCAAATTGATTGTTATCATGTTCATGTACAAATATGAATTTTAGAACCCTAACACAGAAATGTGCAGCGTTTATTTTTAAAATAATGTTCTTCGCTCTGATTTGGTGTGATTTGATAGGCTTCTATGATCACGGAGATTGAATGATGGCAGAGATTAACTTCTCAGGGCTTCTTTTGTTTCACATTAAATCAGATCTAAGTAACTGGATGAAGCTTGTTTCCCTTTTAATCTCTTCCAACAAAGAGTGCAGTTGTTCTTCAAGCCAGTTATTTCCTGCGTTCTCCTGCTCAGTCAGCACCAGGCACTGATTACACAGGCCTGACCAACGCAGCCAGGCCGAGTGACCCAGAGGACTGAGTAGAGCCCTGTTACAACCACAAACATCAATGTATTTTATCTGGATTTCTTGGGAATTGCTTGAGGTGGAAAGAAAAATATCATTTGGTTTTACAATTATATTAACAAATATAAATTTGAAAGGTGTGACATGGGTTTGCATTTAGCCAAGTGAGTCAAAACACTATTAAACCACATTTTGCTGCCATCTTTTTAACCCATTTTTCTTTCCAAAGTAGTTGAAGGATTTAGGTCCGAAGTTTGACTAGGCCATTTTCACACTTTGATCTAAGCCATGCCTCAGTTTCAAGTCTTTTGCCGCTTCAGGTTTCCTCCCATAAATGTATTAAAGCTTCCATACAGCGTAATGCTGCCACCATCATGGTCAGGGTGATCTGCGGTGTTAGTTTGCGCTTTGCAAATAGGCCAAAACTTGGCCTATTTGCATGTTTGTGGTTGTAACGAGAAAATGTGTGTAAAATGTCTAGGGGTGTGAATACTTCTGCAAGGCATTGTACAGTTTTAAACAGCACAGTTAAACTACTCTAATGTAACCCCTTAATATATGCAAACTGGAAAATAAACATGGCTAATTTCTTTATATTTTTCTTCAAAGACAAAAATATCTCCAAGATAAGAAACATAATGAAATTAGCCCCAATTTTCACATCATTTAAAAAAATTAAATGGGAAAGGGATGCAAAAATGTACAAATACCAGACCGGTTATCTTTCCCATGCTCTTATTCCTGTGTCACCTATTGACACAGAAAAGAACAGATCTGCCAGAAGCTGAGATCCAAGCCTGAATTAGCTTGCACCAGAGCAGGCAGTGTCAAGCCAGATGTCTGTGTAAGGATTAATAAGGGTCATCAACAGCACACATGCACACACAAATGCATTCAATCAGCTGAGCCACCAGTAAAAAGTGTTCCAGTGGCAGATATGACGGGAAGTACACCCGCAGATGACTCGACAACTGCTGCCATGCAAACCCTGCGACCCCTCTGAAAACACCTCAGGACTTTAGATTTCGGTTTTGTGTTAAAATTTCAGATACAGGCCACCATGCTTCCAAGATAATTATTTTGTTAGCTGTGCAAGACATGATTCTTCCCGATTATGGGCGTAGAAAAACAAATGGATAGCCAAGAAGCAGAGCACTTTCATAAGAGCTGCTTGTTTTGAATCTCCAGAGCCCGGTGGGCCCCAGCAAGCTTTCTCCCAAAGACACAAAAGAGGACAGAGAATGCTGATCTTATGTAACCACACTTCACAATGTACACGTCCTCAGAATCCTGCAGGCATCTCAGACAAAAGAAGAGCAAAATGTACCCGATGCCAGCCAGGGCTGTCCACAACAGCTTATCATGTGTCTCAAGAAAGAGGACATGGAAATTAGCTCTAGAGATTGTGAAAAACATCCCCTTTAAACCTGCTTACATTTCCTCATAAGGTACAAGCAGATCAATAGCATGCCTGTTGGAATGTAATATGAGCAGAACTTTACACGCTAGGACTTGAAAACAAGACCTGCTCTCCCTGTCCTGCCCCTAATCACAGAGGAAGCCAGCAAAAACTGTTCAAAAAAAGAAACTACAGTTTTTCACTAATAATGGTATGTTATGTTATTTCACTATTTTCAGCTGAATGTGTTTTAAAGCTAGTAGCCAACCTTGTCTGTAAAATCAATCAAACTCACCCTGGATAGACTTTGTCACTTATAGCACAAAACTTTAACAAACTTTGCATGCTTAACTAAGTTAAATATGCAAACAAAGTTCCTTCTTCAGGTGTTTACTTGTTGTCTGTATGGCTGCAACAAAACGAACTAAGTTGCTTTACAACAAACAATGGTTGATACGCTTAATGTAGATTATATTCCAACAAAAGAGGAATAGTCCTACCAGTTAGTGCCACCATGCATGCACCTGCAGTTCTATGAAGGGCGAGAAGTGCCACCATCGCATAAATAAAGGAAGCAACAGATTATTACAAAAAAAAATCTGTCATTACTTTGTCAAAAGTTAAAAAAAGGCTGCAGCCTAGAGACCTGCACGGGACTCAGTTCTCAATCCCCCAAACCCCCTACCTTTTCTTCAGCGCTCCGAGGCCGAGCGAGACTAGACTGACAGGCGCTGAAAGGCCGCAATATTTCACGTGATGCGCGCGAGAGGAAAAGTAGCTGAATAAGTAGATCAGGTTATGGTGTTTATTGGGCTGTTTATAAAACGTTTTTTAACAATGGTGATAGTTAATCATTACAGTGTTAATTATTACTTACTTATTACTTAATTTTGAAGAGGGTCCAAATGTCCGACTTCCCTGCTTTATTCAGTAGGTTGTATTGCCCTTCTCTAATTTTCTTTTCCACAGAAGCCACTGTCTCCTTACCACTCTCCATGCTTTGTTGTTATGTTGCCTCACTCTCACTCGGGAGTCGGGACCGATGTGTTTTGGTCTGAGCGCCGAATCCCGCCCGAGACTACGTAAATCCCGCCCGATCCCGCGACATTTGTGTCGGGTCCCGCGGGATCCGCGGGACTTCCCGCCCGATGCAGGTCTCTACTGCAGGCGTTTTGTCAGCTTAACCCATCAAAGTCAGTTGGCAGGATTAGTGCTGCTGCAGTCACTATAATTGGTCTAAAGTAGCTTTGCTGTGCAGGGTAACCAATCAAATTCTGTTTAACAGGTAATAGCTATAGTTAAAATGATTTAATTGAGCTCTGCAACTGAAGCACAATAAAATAATAAACATATATATATATATATATATATACATACATAGAGAGAGAGAGAGAGAGGGGGAGAGAGATAATTTATATTTCAAAAATTGCATTTTAAGTAACTAATAATTTCCGTATGAAATTGTATATCAATTTGGAGGCGACTGCGGCTCAGTAGTCGTCTTGCAATCAGAAAGTTGTGAGTTCAATTCCAGCTTCCTCCTGCCATATGCCGATGTGCCCCTGGGCAAGACACTTAACCTTAAGTTGCCTACCGATCTGCGTATCAGTGTATAAATGTGTGCGCGTTAGTGAGTGCGATTGGGTGAATGTGGCTCTAGTGTAAAGTGCTTTGAGCAGTCTGTATGACTGGAAAAGCGCATATAAGTTCAGTCCATTTACACTTTTATTTACGTATCTTTTAATTTGTTTTTGCTATGGCTTAAAATAATAAAATTATATATTTTTTGGATTTGACAGATGCTTTGATGCATAAATTGGGATAAACCTGTAATTCCTTCTTTATAGGCTGGAAGGCATGGCAAGTTTATTTATAGAGCACCATTCATACGCAAGGCAAGTGTTTTACATTTAATCACAGGAAGACAATAATATAACAAAAAACGTTAAACTTTGCTTAATGGAGCTTGAATGTGAGTTTAAAATAGAAACTTAATCTCCCACGTTTCATTCAGCCATCAGGGATTGGCCAAATGATTCATCATGTGAGATTCTTTGATTGAAGAAAGCAGTAAACAAAAATGCTTTCAGTTCTGAAGGAGCCTAAGGTTTCTGTACAACTCAAAATGGGAATCAGATCGACCACCTTTATCAGAGAACATGCAGTACATATTTTCTCCGTGATGTGGTGAAGTCCTTAGGATAAACACTTGTAACTGATCCACATCTGAAGCTTCAAGACGAAATGTGGAAATCGGTATCAGCTTTCAAAATCCAGGCCTGGTGCATCCATGAAGGTCATTAGAGTCAAACTCTGGCTCAGTCAGTAAGTCTAAGACTCTTGCAACGGAAATGGATCTCCGATACATCAGAATGTAAATTGAAATTGGTCAATCTCCCCTCTGCTATAGTGTTTTTCATGGTCAGGTGACCAGCTTGATTATTGTGCCTCTCATGACATCATCAACCCAAATACACAGAGCTGAAGTAGTATTTTTCTTTCTTCAATGCACTCTTTTAAAGGCTTTATATTTAATGACATGCTGCTGTGGAAATCCTTATTTTATTACTCACCTGGGGGTTTTCACTGTCATTGACCATGTATTGTTTAAAAAGAACCACCGCTGGATATATCTTTAAATGTAAAGGAGGAATTCCCCATAGGTGTTTAAGAGACATGACAAAGACAGTCAGCTGTAGAAAAAGATGTTCCAGTAAACATAAGCTGCCTCATGTAAATAAAACAAGGATTTTCTAACACCAGCTCATTTGTTTCTGACAGACACGTTGGCTCTGTTGTCAGTTTACCTCTCGGAGCTCCTTCTCTATCTGCACCGCCCGCTGGACGATGGGGCCGCGGACCGCGTACTCCACCCGCTTCACGTTGGGGTTCATGTTCTCTACGGTCAGCACCTTCCCCCGACACGGTACCCCGTTCACTGCCTGTTGGGACATCCTGGCTGCGTTGTGGTCCCCCACCCCTCTCCGTTTTCTGTCAGTGTCACAAACTGGAAGGGTTTTCTAAAAAGTTGTTAAATAAAGGGAGACGAAAGTTACTGAGAATAAACAAAAGTTGGTCGCTGCAAAAGAGCAGATACAGTTTATCTTTTGTAACCAGCTGCTCTGCGGGGAAAGCAATGTTAAAGTCCTTTAAGCTCAGGCTCTTGGAGAGAGTTCGGAGCCTCCCGGTGCTCATATTCTGAGCCGGGCCGCCACGCCTCCGTCCTCCGGTTGGTTGGACTTTCCCCCACTTCAGTTGCTCCCTGAAAGGGGCCTGCCAGTGATACGTTCAAGGGCTTTAGGAAAGTCTAACTTTACATTCTTAACATCGACAGAGTAAACACTTTAAAGAAAAAAAAACTGTGAGCTCTCTGTCAACATCCGCTGACAAACAGCTGTGTTTACATTACAACTTGTTTTGGGTCACCCGAATAAGGGCTGAAACTTTCCGTTTAACAGTCCCAGTTCATTGAATGCGGCACAAAAACCGTTAGAGAAACATTATTTTCACTCGCATGCAGGGTGAGGTTTACGTTGCGTTGTGGGGGAACCTCGGAAGTTTGGTATCGACCCATTTACCTGGTGAATAATGCGATACTTTTAAGGGCAGTCTGTTTGCTCATATGGAGAATATAGCTACTTATCCCGAATAACGAGAAGGGCGCATCGTCCATGTGCTTATTTGAATATATTTGCATGACAACTGCTTTCACTCGCAGCTGTTAAGCAGAACCATTAATTGTGAACGATGAGAAATACCCTCTGTTGGGGCACCCCCAGAAAGGTTTGAAAGGGGTGGCCATGGCCCGGCACCACGAGATTAGGAACTTCGGACCCTCAAATTGAGCAGGCTCCCTCAAAGACATTTTTTTTAATTATTCGAGGCAGTATCTTATCACCACTTACGTCTTTTTTTTGACTAAAAATATAAAGTATTTAACAGATAAAAAGAAATTCTATGCAGTTTATATAAAAAGGCAGTTTTTAACTGACATTTGCCAGCTACCTTAATGCACTGGCACTCTCGAGTTGTTTTGTGTAAACTGGTCACATTTTAACAAGCTTGCAGTTAGCATGCTTTCTAAGAAAATGGAGACTACTAAAATTGATTAAAATAAAGTAGTCAACTAATGACACAGAAACCGGAGGCTCCTCGGCCTAGGGATGGACAACCAGTTGTCCCTGGGGAGAAGACGCAGCTCAGTAATTCTGCGCCTCACCAGACATGTGCAAAAATTTATTTTATACGCTAAAAAAGTGAACATATACACTCAGACAAAAATTAAAGATGCAAAAGCTTGCTTTTAAGGTAGGATCTACTAAGAAGACTGAAGTAAGACTTAAGTCATCAGCTAAAGACTCCAACTCTGCTGAGTATTTGGTTTAAGAACTATATGGTTGTTTTATTGCACATATTTTTATAAGTAATCATATGTATGACTGGTACTTGAAATGCTCGAATGAAGAGTAATTGATTAGTAGTTGCTTGCGTTTCTAATCTGATGCTGTGATTAGTGGTTGATACAAACACTGTGTGAAAAAAGAAAAATTGGCAACACACTTCAGGGCATTTTTGAGTTTAGGACTCCAACTTAACCACTTATGTTTTGCTTTTGAGTTTGCCCAACATTGATTTTTATGTTTTTGTAACTCAACCTAAAGTTGTACAGACTTAAAATTGTAAGAACAGGAAGCAGTGGGATGCTCACACCAGTGGCCCTCGGGAAGCATTGTGTGGTTAAGGGTCTTCTTCAGGGACCCAGAGTGACAGTCTGAGTTTTGAACCAGCGATTATTGGGGCCTCTCTAACCACTAGGCCACCATCTAACCGTTATAAATCCTGACTACTGGTAACTTAACTATGAGTCGCAGTCACTTACATAAATTGGAACTCCAAATGTTGGTTTTCCCACATTTCACAACAAAAGTATGACAGTTAGCAGACCTACAGTTTGCAGTGACCTACAACTTAGAGATATAAGTACTGAAAACTCATTAAATAATGCTGGACTGACTTAAGATATTATCCCTAATGTGTCACACTTAGTTTTCCAGGTCTTTTTACTGTGCATATAGTCACATTAAATTTTTAAAAACCGTGCCTCTTGTCATCTTTAGCTGTGAATATGGCTTCATCTCTGTGGCGTATTGATAACATTTCTAACGTTTTAATTATTCTGTTGCCATGTTTAGGGCAGTATGTGGACAAGGCATTGGGAGAGTAACAGCAGGCTCATATATGCATAAATAAATTAATACATGTTACAACTCATTGGAGTTTGCCCTCTCTTTTCTTACCTTCTTGAGCTGACCAGCATGGGGGGGTTGGGGTTGGCAGAATAGTGGTGGTTAGAAAATGATAGGACTCCCCCTTCATGGCACTATTGTAGAACCTGTAACCTTATGCTGAAAGGCAACAGTGCTAACAACTGCGCCCCCATGAGGTCAACTCCCAAATTAAATTCTGTTTAGGGTCCAATCTGCCTTGAACCAGCTCTGAATCAAGCCCAATCGAACCAAGATGCAGCCTAAAGATGCAAATTCTACAGTTTCCCACTAAACACAAAGGGTTGTTACATTCTGCCATTTCACATTTCAGAACTAAAGTGTATTTTATTTTTTATGTGTAAATGTAGTCTATAGTCATAGACCATAGTCGTGGTGACCAGCTGCATTTATTATTAACTATTGATGATATCAGACATGAATCATGACTAAAACCTTAATGTCACCACTAGGGATGAGCAATTATCCTTCTGTTTATCTTTAGCATATTTTTGTAATCGTCATATGAATTTTGATTCATTGTGACAATGATAAACTCTACATAAAGCTGTTTGCAAACCCTCAAAACTAAAGCATTGTTGGGACTGTTACTTTTACTGTTCTTTTCCAGAGTTGGTTACATGACAGCAGCCAAAAAATTAAAATATATTTAGGTTTGGGATTAAATGCACTTATTGTGAGCTTTCTATAGATACTTAACGTAAATGGTGTCCTGAAGTATCATTTTTAAAAATTAAGTTTGTTACGTGGTTTTTTTGTTTCAAGGGCAGTATTTGTGTTTGTGCGGCTTTAACTGCAGAGATTTGAAGTCACATCTATGCAATCTATTGCCCCAAAAGACTGCAATATTTATGAATAATGTCTATCATTGCTTTCATCGTTATCAAAATGAATTCTGCAAAATACTGTGGTCAACTTTTACGTCCATATCACCCATCAACAGTTAGTAAAACACGTCTTTTGAGTTAATTGGTCTCTGTGTCAGGGATTAATTACATTTTTTTTTAACAGAATGTAGGTAAAGAAAAACCTAACAAAGTAGCTTTATGTAAAAACTCATTACATTTGGTGTAATGTGTTTAGTGGGACTATTAAATTTTTTCATTATTAGATTAAAGACTGAAGAGCAGAATTTTCAGCCAGGGATTCACTTCGACTACAAGAGCAAAGTTCCCTCTGTCTCCTTTGATTTACAGAATTGTTAATTAACTAGAACCCGTTGCAATGGTACAACAGAACAAACAGCATCTCATACAGAAAGTTACAGCCTACACAGCAAACGGGTGGTTTAACCAGTTGTTTTTCAAGCAGTAGTTCTACCCTACACTGCTTACTTTACACAATCTTGCTGTATTTGCAGCGAAAATATTTAAAAGTGTTTGATTTTAAAAGAAGTATTAATATTTTTATGTTTGCACCATGCAAAATGCAAGAGCACGTGTTCAGTGTCATGCATTGTAACATGAAATTAATAATTAAATTTTATACAGTATGCGTAACCTGAGTAAATATAATACTAACTCCAAAAACCTGCACTGTCTGAAAGATCTGTGATAGCTGCTGTTGCTGAAACTTCAGTTTTTTTATTAACATCCCTGGTAGAAACAGGTCA
Organism: Crenichthys baileyi; assembly: GCA_036173005.1. NCBI lineage: Eukaryota > Metazoa > Chordata > Actinopteri > Cyprinodontiformes > Goodeidae > Crenichthys > Crenichthys baileyi. The sequence goes on from JAHHUM010002386.1 coordinate 58,112, forward strand.
GTACTGGAACCTTTTCAAGTTCTTTAAATATTCTGTGAAATTCTCCTCTGTTAGCTCTCCATCACAAGATCTTAATGACCAAAACGTATGCCCAACCACGCACACTTCTGCTGCTTGAAAATGCAGCATGTGTTCAAAAAAGTGGTAAAAGAAAAAAATTAAAAGAAAAAATGAATATGTGCTATAGCGTTTGTTGCTGCTGAAGATAACTACAGAACATTTTAATGACTTCTTTAAAACACTGTCACTTCAACCATTGGCTGAACCATTTCCTTGAAAGCCTTTATTTTGACAAGCAAGCACAACTGATTAAATTCAGCAGTCATTAACCTGATCCTAAATTAACAGCCTAATTTCACAGGGTTAGACAGTTGCTCGCCAAAATATTTACAAGGTTTCCAGATTTTGTAAACATGTGAAGTACGGTGTTGACAGCATCATGCTGTGGGGATGCTTCTCTTCGGCGGGGACAAGGCTGTTGGTTAGAGTTGATGTGAAGATGAATGGAGCTAAATACAGACAAATCTTAGATGAAACCCTGTAAATGACTCATGTGTTTGAATGGCCTAAACAAAGTCCAAACCTACATCCAATTCAGAATATGTTGCAACACTTGGAAATTAATGTTCACGGATATTTTATGCCCATTTTGACTGTGCTTTAGCTATTCTTCGAAAATGATGTGCGAAGCTGGAAGAGACCAACCCTAAAAGAAGTTTGTGAGAAAGGTTGAAGGGAAATGATTATATTTGCAAGACACTGTATTTAATATGCAGTATAACTGGATTACTTCATTATGTAACAGTACTAAAGCTGGTAGAGGCTTTAACCGATTTCTGTGAACTGGATTTACAGTTTTTAGAGAAAAGACCTTTAACTGCTACACTGGTGGTCCTATCGTGTTACACTTTTAATGTGCAGAGCTGAATTTACAAAAACCTGATCTAACTTTAGGTCACATCTATTATGAGCATGTGATGGTGGGCTTAGAGCTATAAAACAAGACTAAAAGCAGAAAGGTTTAGTGAGATGAAACCAGTTAAAGAACAAGTTGCTTTAAAAAAAAAAAAAAAAAAAAAGAGATCAAACCAACGTTTATGTAAGGACCCGCCAAAGATATCTTGGAAAGAGTTTGGGAAAGACATTTGATATCTCCAACTAAAACCGGTCGCATCCAAGCATGTGATGTCCCGGTGACGTTTGAGTGTCATGCAGCATACCTTTTGGCTGCATCAAATGACAAGTGAATATAATAGGTCATGTTTAAGGTCAGCTCCTTCAAAAAGTAAAATATGATGGTTTGAGTAAAGCAGTGCTCACAGCTCAGGAGCACAAACCGGTTTCCATTATAACACAAGACATACAGAACTGCAGCAAGGATCCCCATCAGCCCATGTGGAAGTGTAACAGTCTGACCGCAAGTCTGGTGCACCTTTAAAAGAAAATATTTCAACTTGAAGCAGCAACCAAGGCTGTTGCATTGACATTTATTCTTCTTTTCCTTTATGTCAGCTGCTGCCCTGGCAGGCAGATCAGAACAGACTGTAACTTCTGAGATGTACTCGGAGTGAGAGTGTGATGAAAGAGGCAAAGACAAAAACACCCACAACACCACCCACCCACACCCAAAGTGTGTGTGACACTACAGTAGAAACCAGACATTTACAAGACTTTACTAAAAGACACAAACCTTTTTAGTCAAACTAAATAGTTCCTGTTCTAAAATCAGGTAGAATTGCTGAAATTATTTCTATTTGCTAAATGCCAGAAAAATGAGACGTCAAAGTTAGAGGTTTCCATACACCAATTTTTCTGTTCCTTTAAGCAGTTCAGAAAAACCCAGATCATGATTTCATGGCTACGTAAGGTTGATTTACAACGGTGAAGTCAAACAAAGGCACGCCTGTAGATGTATTTTTAAGGCCCATCGCTTCCTAGAGCGACATCATGGAAAGACCACAAGAACTTAGCCAAGATATCCAGGATATAACAGAGGACCTTCACATGGGTTCATCCATGGGTACAATTTCCAGAAGCCTGAAGGTTCCATGTTCATCTGTTTAAATTTTTTTTTACACGAGTATAAACTCTTACCATACAGTTCAGGCAGGAGACGTGTTCTGTGTCCCGAAGATGAATGTGAAGGGTTTCACCATTAAGGCCATTGTTACATTTGGAGGAAAAAAGAAGCTTGCAAGGTTGAGAACACCAAGCCTACTGTGAAGCATGGTGGTGGCACTGTCATGTGTTGGTCTTTTGTTGCAGTAGGGATTGGTTCACTTCACCAAATAGATGGTATCATGAGGAAACAACAATGTGGAAATATTGAAGCAGCATTTCAAGACGTCAGGCAGGAAGTTGAAGCTTGGGCACAAATGAAGTGGCTCAAGGACAACAAAGTCAATGTTCTGGAGTGACCATCACAGTCCCATAGAATATTTGTGGGCAGTGCTGACTAAGTTACATTAGGGGAAATAGGCCAAAATTACAGCAAACTATTGTGAGAAGAAACTACTGGACTGATTTAATGTCAGATAGTAAGACATGTTTTGTACTGGTGTATGTAAATATCTGGTTTCAACTATATATAAATGTAGTAATCTGCAGTTACCCTATTCGAATGTGTTAAAATACAAAATCTATTGGTGAAAACAATGCATTTATGTGTTCTCTTTTTAAACAGGGATCAATAAAAACAACAAACTTGTGATGCTTTACAGTAAATGAAGTACATTAAAGGAACATCAAGTCCATGTCATGTTGTTTAATCCCAAAGCTCGCCAACATTTACATGTGGGGCATTGTGCAAACATTGCAAACCAATGTTAAACGAGCCACCAAATGAAGGCACCAAACTCCGATCATTAAAAATGTGACAATTTTTTTGAATCACAATACATTTAAACACGTCTTTGATCATTATGTGAATGCAAAAATATTTTTCTTTCAGTTTTTCCTTTGTAGCATTATCTTTAAAAGATAAACCAGTTGATTCAACAGATAACTTGATGTTTACGCAGACTTACTCTGGATCCTGTAATTCTCCTGAGCTCGAGTGAAAAAGTTTACATTCAACAGAGAACAAAGCCACCAAGAGGAAGGCAGCAGGAGGCAATGCTGGAGTGTGTACGTTGAATGGAAGAGGAGGAAACATCGGGGAAATAAACACACAAAAGGACAGTGATGGACATCAAACCATTATTGGCACGGGGCAGTCCAGTCTCACCAGAAAATGTGCAACAAGAACGTTAGTCCACACCTCTATGCGACTATAATTAATTTCCAGACCTAGTGTGGAAACCAAATCCTAACTCTAAGGATGTACCTTTAACTCCCCCTTCCCTAATCATTTGTCAGTTAGGGTCAAGTATATAGGAAGCAGAAGAAAATGGAAAAAACATTTATAACCTTTGTGCAGAAAAGCGCCAACCAGTGAGTTCTTGCATCATATATACAGTAGTTTTGGCCAAGTCAACAGTGTCAACGCTATACAGTGTACTGATTGTCAATGTTTAAAGGCATGTCCAGCGCCCTGCAGATGGACTTTTTCACATTTTGTCATGCCACAACCACAAACTTCTGCATTTTGACAGGATTTTATGTGATTTCTCAAAGTATTGCACAACTGAATCAACAGGACAACGAAGCATGGTTTCAAAGTTGTTACAAATAAAAACATGAAAAGTGTGGTGTGAATGCCATGATCTAAAACCCCTAAATAAAATCCAGCGCAACCAAATGCCTTCAGTCACCTAATGAGTAAAAGAAGTCCACTGGTGTGTGGTTTAATCTGAGTATAAATCCAGCTGTTCTACGAAGGCCTCAGAGGTTTTAAGAGAACATTAGAACAAGGAACCCACACGTGGTGGTGGCAGCATCATGCTTTGGGAATGCTTTTCTTCAGCGAATGAATGGACCGAAATACAGGACAATGCATTAAAAAAAAAGGCCATCTAAGACTAGGGCAGAGATTCAACTTCTAACAGAACAACCCTGAACATACAGCCAGAGCTACAACAGAATTAACAGGTCTAAGCACATTCATGTTTTACAATGGCCCAGTCAAAGTCCAACCCTGAATCCAGTATTGAAAACCTCTGTTCACAGATGCTCTGCATTTAACCTAACTGAGCTTGAGCTTATTTGCTGAGAAACATTGGGAATACGTCCAGCCTCTAGATGAGCAAAAGTAGTAGAAACATAAAAGGCTGGCAGCTGTAACTGCAGCAAAATGTGCTTCCACAAAAGAGAAATGGGCAGCTAAACATCAGATTTATACTTGTATAAAAAACACGTATCTTTTTCTATCCACTACACAATTATGCACCACCTTGTGTTGGTGTACCACATAAAATCCCCATAAAATAAACTTAAAGTCTGTGGCTTGATAAAACGTGAAAAAGTTCAAGGAATGTGAAGGATTGTGCCAGGCACCGTAACTCCTTAGTGAGACAGAAGCTCTTCTCTGTGGGCGTTTCTGGAGAATGTTGTGTTGTAGATTTTCTAAACCAACGTAGTCATTACACATTCTGTCGTGAGATCAGATTGCATGTGGCCTTAACTGACAGTGAAAACTTGTCTGTTCTAAAATGTGTTTGTCACTTTGGAGTGCTTCTGCCCCCTGCAGGCAGCAGAGAGCGTCTACATCAGGCCACAGCATGGCTCCTTATTGGTGGTCTGCTCCTCCTCAGGGGCTCGAAGTTTCAGCAATGGAGGATCTCCGCTGGCTGGGGTGAAGAACACCTGGCTGGGAGAAGATGACTGCTCTGGAGTCGGGGTCATTTGGATTTCTGATTGAGCCTGAGGGGTTGTAATTTGGGTAGCTGCAACAGAAGGCTCCTCTACCTCTACAGTGGAGGGCAGCGGGGGAGGAGGTGCAGGATACTTATTTAGCTTGGCAGCTGCCCGCTGGCGCTTCAAGTCAGCCAGGGTTTGGTGCGATTTTTCCCGAGTCATACTGTCTGCACCCTCGCCCTCTGCACGCCGGGCTCCAGATGCAGGACTGAGCTCGTAGGTGGCACTGCGATCCATGCGGCCCCCACCGCTCCACAGCTCTCCGGGCACAGAAGAAGCCAGAGACACGGACGTCTCACCATTTGCTACGCTAGATGATGCAATCTTTCTGTCTGCACTCTCCAGTTCCTCCAAATGCTTTGCTGCTGTTGTTGCACCAGCAGCAGCCTAGAAAACAAAGGAAACGTTCAGTAAAATAAAACAAAACTAATGGGCTCATCACGTCACACTTTTGATGAGATAAAAAGGAGTAATAGAAGTCATTTTTTGTCACCATAGCAACATGCTGCAGCAGCTCATTATCAGTCTGTCTGTCTTCGTCGTCGTCCTGTGCTATAGGCTGGCGGCCGCGTTCCTGCCACACGATCGCCTCTTTGTGGTGCTCCCGCCGGTACAGACTGGAGCGTTCGTTCACGCTGACCCGACGCACCACCTTCCTGTATGGGCAAATGAGATGGAAATGAGTAAAACACTTCACTGCTCCTACTTCTGGAAGGAATTTCACCCTCTGGTGTCTCTTGAAATCCCTTATTTACCCTCTACTTCCAGTGCTGGATACTCGTCTTTGCAGCGTGCCCTTCTGCTTGTCTTGACTTTTCATGATGGCATCGTGTTTGTGCTTCAAGTCCATCAGTTTGGATCTGACCTCCTCATCAATACATACATCTGAAAAGGAAGCAACAGGTCCAGACAGAAAATGACACATCTAGCTAAGGTATTTGAGAGAAATAAATGGATTTCTCTTCAACAGAGTAAATCACATTGCAAAATGATTGCAAAACTCTCGGATCTCACCGAGCGGCGTCTCATCTAAAACAGACTTGGAGTTCAGATCGGCTCCGTGGGCCACCAGCAGCTCCACTACTTGGATCTATGGATCACGTGAAAACAACCAATACTCAGAAGATGGTTAAAAATAAGGTTCTTTAAGGGTGGACGCAGCACGAACCTGTCCCCAGTAGGCAGCAGCATGAAGTGGTGTCCATCCATCAGAGTCTTTCAGCTCCAGCTGAGCCCTGTGATCTACCAGCAGCTCTGCTACAGACATATAGCCATTGGCAGATGCTATATGGAGCTGAAATGAGAAGGGAAAAACCAAGCCTTTTTAAGTGCTGGATGTATCCTATGGGTGCGAGTCGGCAGCTGATGGATGCTGAGACTACATACTGGTACCCTCTGAGACTGTGTACAATGTGTTATATTAATATTTATCTAGATGTTTTCTTCTTTCTCACCAGTGTTGCTCCATTGTTGTCCTGTGCATTTAAATCTGCTTCAGTCTGAATCAAACCCTGGATATCAGCAAGCATTGTCATCTCTCTAGCTCCTCTGCATTCATCTATCCGGTCCCGAGTTATCCCTGGGAAGAAGAAAAAAAAAACAAAGATATTGGTATCCTTTACAGTGTAAGTGCCACCTAACTTTAACTGTAAAAAAAACATGAATTCAATAAAGTTATTTTTTCTGTATTCTAAAGGATTTAATATTCAGACAAATATTTGAAATTAAACTACAATGCTCCAAGGTGCAAAATAAAAGATTTCTGGTGTTGACTCAGCTTCCTGACCCTGTTCAGCCATAACCATCTCTAGCAGCTCGAGGGTAGCCTCATCCTCACAGAGGTCATAGGCCATGTTGCCATCCGCATTGACAGCCAGCGGGTCAGCGCCACTACAGGAAAATACACACGTGGACAGACATGCAAATTGATCAGGATCAGAGTGCCACAGCCTCATGTACTAAGCAATGTTTTCAGAGACAAACTGCAGCCATATTTCCATTGTTTTTGCATATTCCGTTCATCTTACCCTCCAAATCTGTTTATCCTCTGAAAATAAAAACATATATTCTAATGCAAGAGAAAGACGGTCTGCTTATAGCTGTCAAAATATTGAAAAATTCTAAACAAAAGAAATACAGAAGAGAAAAGGGCAAATTGAGCATGAACTGCAGAGCTGCATCAGACTCACGCCTGAATGAGGAGCTGCACTAGTCCAGTGTGTCCACAGGTGGCAGCAGCATGCAGCGGTGTCCACAGCTCACTGTCACAGGCGTTCACAGAGGCACCAGCGTCCAGCAGGCACTGCACGATCTCCACAAAGTCATCAATGCAGCACTGAGAAGAGAAAACACAGGTAGATGTCCCAGAAAAAGCCGCACCAGGTGCATGCAGAACATAAAAAGGTTCAAAACACATAAATGGGTAAATCTTTGCTTGATTTTAAATGCAGCGTCTAAACTTGCTTAAGAGGAAAAAAAAATGCATGAATGGCTCAGCCTTCAGCTGTGCAAATAGAAAGTTTTTCCTAGAAGACGACTGTGCTGTGACTGATTTTATAAAGAGTTCTTTGTATTTAAAAACTCTCCTTTCATGAGAAGAGGCAGAAACTTACATAAACTTATAGGGAGAATAAATGTAAAAAAAAAAAAAATAATTACTAAACATGTTAGATACACCGTTAAATTAAAGGAATTACTTTATTTCCTCTAAATCTGACTTTTTGAAAGCAAGTATGGGCTTCAGAATGTCCCCTTCGTTCTAAAACTTCTGGCCTTTGAACAAAAGCGGGGTGGAACTATCTGCGCCCTTATGTAAACTAGGATAACTAAAGATTTAGACATAATACAGACAAAAAAAAAAGGACACGACGGCAGCAAACATGACAGACAGACACAACACAGGAAAGTCAAACATTTTACAAAAAAATTGATTTTTGTTTGTTATTCACAAACGATCCAAAGACTAAAAGTAGCTCCTAGTGACAGGAATCTTCGATTTTTCCCTCGGTAAGATAGAAGTTATTCACAAAGCATTTTAGGGCTTAAGAGAGCTCCTAACTTGAGGAAATGTTAAGAGTAGTGAGGAGAACCTTGAGTGAGCCTAGGAGTCTATCAAGCAGGGAAGATTTATGGAGAGATATTCTCCATAAAATGATCAACAGTGACTTAATAAAACGCTAATGGCTCGATCGTGCAGGGATCCACCTCGAGTAAATGAGCACATAAACTTCTATAACAATCATACAATTATCAATATAAAGATAAGATAAACTTTATCATCCCCCATGGGGGGAGATTAAATAGTTTCAGCGGCGGGACAGATTCAAGGTGAACCTCTAGTAAGGTAATATTAGGAAGGATAAATAAATAATAGAAACATTAATGAATAACGAGTGAGAAAATTAGAAGCAATATCGTAGAGAATTATTTAAATATTTACAAACTGTAATATGCTTCAAAAATAAACATTGGAAAAAAAAATGTAAAAAGCAAAAAAAAGTCCAGGCTGTTGCTGAAAGCGGAGGAAACAGCAGAAATGTTCTAGCAAGTCTGCCTCTTTGTGATCCTGGGACCAAATCTACCTTTCAACACTGCTCTGTTCTCCTCCAGCTCTGCCAACAGCAGGCTCTGCTTTCCTTTGCTCTCTCCTTTTTTTTTCTCCGTTTTGTTTTGGTCAGTTTGGAAGGCAATCGCAGTACAACGCTGACAGGTGATACATCTCAAATAGACGAAGCAGGAAAACGACCAGCATGGCGAGTAAACAAGTAAATAAGCAAATCAAAATAATGATGAGCATGTAAATAAGGTACTTTCAAACATTGTGATGTTGTGTGACAATCTATTCTCTCAATGAATGAGTTTTATCAACATGATTTACACTTTTCTTAATCCAGTCTAAATTCTATTATCACTTGATTTCTCTCCATTGATTACCAGCAGCGCATTCGTTTTATTTTTTTGTCTTTTGCAACAACCAATCACAGGTTTCAGAAGACAGTGCCCCGCCTAGCAACAGGGTCAACCACACCTCCTCGCTAAGATAGGAAGTTCTGTCTCCTCGCTCAGAGTCGCTCTCAGCAGCGAACTGAATCACCCCGAAGCGAGGAGTCCTTGCCAGCAAAGTTAGGAGCTCTCCGGGGGACTCTGGGAATCTTTCAGAATACGGGCCCTGAACTTCTGCTGACGGGTTTTTGTTACGTAAAAACCTGCCTCTGCATTTCAATTAATACAATCTGTAAGCTCCTAAACTAGTTCCATGTTAGTTAGTTAGTTTATTAGTTATTTGTCAGGGACTATGTACAAAAACAGTAATCTCAAAATGAGTAGAGACGCTTTGAACGAGACTTCGCCACAGCTACAGCTAGATCTGCAGTCCCTGGGCAAGTGTGCACAATAAAACAATTGACAATACAAAACTTTACCATTTGCTCATCAAAAATACGTGGGTACCTGATGCAGGGCTGTGAGCCCATCCTCGTTGACTAGATCTGGACTCACACCACTGTTGAGCAGCTCTCTCACTAGAAAAAGCAAAAGCACACATGATTATGAACACACACACACACACACACACAAAATCACACCATAGAGGCAAAGCCAATTTCTGGTCAGGGTTGATATATTTAAGGCACATCTGTTGGTCCTCAACAGAACCAAATTTGTTTCTGGATAGACACCAATGAAAAGGTTCTTCCTTGCTAAATCGTTCAAGTTTAGCCAGATTGGATTTGAGAGCATTCGTGAACATCAATGTTCAAGTCCTGCCAAAGGTTTTTAAATGAATCTAGGTCTGGATTTTGACTGGGCCATACACTTGGATCTAAACCAGTGGTTCTCAACCCTGGACCTGAGGTCCCACTGTCCATCGTGTTTTAGATGCACCTCCTAACCCAGCACACCTGATTCAAATCATTACCTCCTCAGCACGCCATCAGATGCTGGCTGCAGAAAGTCTCTTAATCACCCATTTATTTGTCAAGTGTCTGGCAGCAGGGAAACACCTCAACCATGCAGGACAGTGGGTCCTGAGGATCAACTTTCAGAACCACTGATCTAAACCACTGCATCGCAGTTCTGGCTCTACGCTAAAGGTTGTTGTCCTGTTGGAAGGTGAACCTCTGCATCCAGCAGGGTTTCCTCCAAGCTTGTTCTGAATTTGCTGCATTCATCTTCCAATCACCTCTGATCAGCTTCGCTGCTTCTGCTGAAGGAAAGGATACCCACAGCATGACGCTGCCTACACCTTGTTTCACTGCATTTTCACTGGGATGTAAAGTGTTAGTTTTCCACCCTAGGTGTCTTTTTGCATGCTATCAAAAAGATGAATTCCAAGTAATATTTTTACATAAAAAAATCACTGTAAAATACATTGAAGTGTGTCGTAACGTGACAAAATGTGAAAAGGTTTGAGGGAGATGAATAGTTGTGCACCGTTGATATCTCACCTTCCTCCACGTCATTGCGGGTAGCTGCTTCGAGCAATGTGATAGAGTTGGGGAATGTCACTTTTGTGGTGCGTTTCTTCTTTTTGTCTGCTTTGGCCCTTGATCCTCGTGCTGCATCCTTTTCCATCTGCGCCCAGACCTTCAGCTGTTGAGCACGGCGCTTCTGGGCGTGCTTCAGGCGCTCTGTGGCACTCAGTCGCCCGACTGTGGCCATCTCAGCCAGCAGTTCACCATGATCTGCCGCCATGGCGAGCAGGATCGTAACTATGTTGTGCTGCGTTCAACGTCTGTGGGATTAGATTCTTTGATTCTTTTAGTGTTTGGGTTTCAAAACTTTACATTAACCCCCCTCATGTCTTCTCTCGGGTCAAAGAGCTACATCATAGTGTCCAGCAGAACATAAAAAGGTCTAGGTTTTCTGTGCATAAATAAATAAATTACAAAAAAAGAAACTATTGAAAAATAATTAACTTAAGTTGTTTTTTCTCTAAATAGCTCCATGATTGTGGTGGGTTAGCAAAGCTTTATATAAAACTTTTATTGTGCCAAAATGAAATGTTGTTGACTTATTACCTAAAGGAAAAAGTGCTAACTTCTGCAAAGTTTCAGTCCTATCCATTTCAGGTGTAAGTAGCCTTGCATAGATACATTCAAGGACAGAAAGAGAGAGAAAAAGGTGGGATTTGAAACACAGAGTCAAACTACTCTGATGGTCGGGCTCTTCTTCTGCCCCCTAAGCGTTTAATTCGTACTGGTGCCGATTATGTCCAAGATCTGGATCCGACAGCAGGTGGTGATTTCAGAATCCACTGGCAATGAACAAACGCCTGCATTATGCAGACAGAACCAGGAGGCTCAATGACAACACACATGTGCAGGGTTCAGACCCGGTCCACTCCAGTCCCAGCGTATTTCATGTATCCCATGGAGGTACACAGTAAATGCTCCACGGCTCGTTCTTGATGACGTTCGAGATGCACGTTCTGGTGAGACTTCAGGAGAAGAGCCGACAGTGTGGAGGCTGTAGTGAGCTGCTCCTCTGGGATCTAGTCTGTGGGCAGGAAGAGAAAACGTGAGCTCTACGTTACAATCTAATGCATGGGTTCTGCACTCCCAGTAGTGTTATCTTTAACCCCCGAGTTCCCTCCTCTCCCTCTTCTCTCCTAAAGAAACTTGAGATGGTGGGATGCTTTTCATTAATGACTGACACAAGCTGAAGTTTAACACACACTTTGCATGCTATGGTTGTTCCCACACGGATGAGATCAAGACAATACCTAAAAACTAATGTTCAACGCTGCACGTTCTAACTCTAGCAACTTCGGGCATTAAGATCTCTCTCATTACCTTTCGTTAACATCCAGTAGAGATACACGACTCACACACTCGCCTCTTTCCAAGCTACTCATGTATTATTCAGGCTGTGGCCTGTGCACGCAGGGAGGAAGGTCAACTAGAAGCACCCACTAAGATAGAGGGAGTGAATGATAAGACGGAGCTACAGCAGCAAATAACCAACCAACCAACAGCCGAAAAGGTGAGTGATGTTTAATGCACACAGTTCCATGAATCGGTTGATTAGATGACAAATAGCTGTACTCATCATGATAAAAAAATATCAGAAACTTCCTCTCAGACTGTCAGTCTCACAGAGCTTTATTTTTCCTACAATGTTTTACCCGAACATTACGATACATAAATCTAGAGTGACTTATAACTATGATCCTCAATAAGCATTAATATATTCAGCACATAGAGATTTATCTTCACACTGTTTCCTTTGACGTTTATTGGGAATGGTCTATTTTAAGATCCAGCTACGCGCCCAAGGATTTCCTTACGTTGAGATTTAGGCAAAAAGTCCCGGATCAGCCACTTAAACAATGAACAAATAGGTACTAAGTATGACCAGGATACATGGTTACTTGTTACATTTGAAACATGCTGAGAGGAAACTGAGCTTAACTCACCCAGCTCCTAAAAAGGCAAAGCTATGAAACATTCAATCTGTGTTCATGTAAAAAAAAAAGAAAAAATCAGGAACAAAAGTTAGAAATGCTGATTAGCTAATAGACTTGACTAATAACCAGCAAGTGGCAGCATTAGTACACATACCAAGTTATTCAGTAAAGACAAGAATCAGTATGGAGCTACCAGATCCAGCTGTGCTCATAAGTTTACACACCCTAGCTTAATTTCAGATGTTTGACCATTTTTTTTGGAGAATATACAACAAACCCAAAAATGTACAGGAACTGAAGGCTGTTTTTACAGGAAGAATTGGCAGCTTTGCTGTGTGTGAAAAGAAAGTGCCTCATTCACTACCTTGATAAACTTGGGCAATATACGCTTTTAGGACGCAGGGTATGTAAACATTTGATCGGGGTCATTTGGGCAGTTTCTGTTGTCATTGTGATAAAACATTAAAACTACTGTTTTATCATAAAAGCTTTGATCTAAACAGTGACCGGGAGTGAGAGTAAAAATGTAAATTATCCGACATATTCTCTGGAAGACGAGCACAATTCCTAGATAACTTTCTAAATGCATTCAACATTTTGAAACAATGCTAAACGTTAAAACATTAAATAATGTTTGGTTTTTATTGGGAAACCCCTGTACAATTAGATGTTACATTTTTCAACTCTGCATGACCTCCTCCTGGCAAAGCAGAACACAACTGCATTTCTCTTCTGTGTAAGAAAACCATTGTTCACAGCAACCTATGGTAAAAGAACGATGAGGAAGTGGTCTCAGCAAGATGAAGAAGCTCTATGGAGAGGATTGGAGGAAACAGACTGGTATTCACTTTACGAACCACACGGCGTTAACAGCAAAGCCATTACTGAACTGTGGCAGATAATTTAAAGTTCTGCGTGGACCAGAACAGCTTCCCCTGATTTTTTTTCACAAGCAAGTATGTCTGTATGAGCGAAACATTCGTTTATCAACGACATACCTGCACAAAATGATAATCGAAAATCTGAGTAAAAACTAGTGGTGCACCGATTGCAGTTTTCTGGTCGATCACCGATTACAGATTTTTAAAAAGCCTGATCTGCCGATTCCGATTTTGGTCGATACTGATTTTTTTTTTTTTTTAAATAACGGACACTGTCAGGTGTTATAAGGTCACAATACACCTTCAAAAGTCCAATCTTATTTTATTGAAAAACCTTGAACAATACAAACTTGTTTTGACAACATGAGGCAGTGCTCTCAAATATAAATGAAACAATTACAGCATTGCAGGTACTTTAGTCTTTTATGTTTCACATAAAAAGAAACAAAACTTGCACAACAGGGCCGATCGATTGGCCAACCGGTTAATCGGTGCACCCCTAGTTAAAACCCAGCGCACAGTTTTTCCGTTGGATCACTTCAATTATTTTGCTCTTGCTATTGGGTCACTGTCCAGGAAGAAATGGAAAGGCAGGTTATGTATGTCCCTAAGACAATTTGTGAATCCATTTGCTGAGGACATGTTTTCAAAATTTTAACTGGAACCACATAGGGAGATGAAGTAAACAGCAAAGAGCCCTCTCTCCTCTACCTCCCATGCATTTAAACATTAATTAAGCATTTTTAAGTCAACTACACATACCAATTAGATGGCTTTTTAGATAAATATTACTAAGCACTAAATTACCAAAGTATTACCAGTTTAGGAGATGCATGAATATACTGTAAAACCATAACACAACACAAGGCCATGTTTTAAAGGCCCTCAGGTGAGTATCTATGAAGCTTTCTGAATTGAAAGTTTCAATCATAGTTCAAATATCTTCGCTTTCATCTTTAAAAATAGATAATTAGTACACAAATATATTGCTGTAACATAGTATTCATACACCGATATGATTACAATTTTTAGGCAAACCTCTTTAATACACACTTTATCAAAAGCATATGAAATCAAGTGGGTTTCAAACAGACCAGAACATAAAAGAAACAGCATTTTGGGCCATCTGCACAACACATCTTGGTGCTTGCTTAGTTTGAACAGCAGTATTATGAAAAATACTGAGCTTCGCATATTTTTGACAGTAGAGAAAACATGGAACAACGATGAACCGTCCCATACGTGGCCACCCTACTACTTACTCCAAGAGTGCACCAACCAGACCTTGGGATCTGTCCTGGTCAAAATGGAGAATTGCAACGTCCAGATGAGTTTATAACCTCAGATCTGCCTCAGTAAGACTGATATCTTGGCATTTAAACAGCATCGAGCAAGGCTCCAAATGCAACACAGCTCTATCTTTGAGAGCTGGTCTCAGCCAACACATCTCTAAATCACTGTTAACCAAACACAATCTCTTAAGTGACCACAATCTCATTAACAACTTAAACTTCTTCCTGGCAAAAGGGAATTGCCTCTTTAAAACCTCCTGACTGTTTACTAGGAGGCTTAGCTGTTGCCGTTATATCTGATGAGCACCTCTATTAAACCTCTATCAGACTTGTCCATCATTTGCTGGAAAAAATGGAGAAACAAACACATAAACATGAATGCCATGGAAGAAGCAAAACATTATGAATCTCCAACAATCCTTTCATTACCACAAACACGCAATCAGGGCACAAGAGGACAATGTTTGCAGATTAGCGGCCTTGGCAGAGGGAGATGGACAACTCAAATCTCAGTCAAAGCCAATCAGTGCAGGGTATCAGAGGAATAAAGCTCAGGCCAGCCACTACGATACTGAGCAGTGTGTATTTTCATGTCATTTAAAATAAACAAATGCTTGCAGTAAAGAAAGAAAATCTCATTTCTAGAAAATGGCAATAAATCCAATATTCTTAAAGTAAAGTGAAGAAAATCTAAAACAAGCCTTATACACACCTTTATATTACTCAGAACAAGCACAAGGATTCTGTAAAGTAATAGCTTGCTAGTTGATATTACTGAATATTAATATAACAATATACATGTTGTGTTTACTGATGTTTACGTCCACCTTACCAAAACCATTGCTAGACGAAGGACTTTCTGTACAGAGATCATATGATATTGCAAATGAATTCAGCGTCCAAAACTGTTTGAATTGCAAATTCAATCACAGCCTTTCCTAAACTAAGGAAAAACCTTTTTACTGCAATAATTTCTAGCATTGCACAAAACCCAAATGCAAAGGCAGAAACAGTTACAGGATTGCTTTAAACCTTTTTTGACAGGTGCTGTGCTGAAGTTATGTCGCATAGAAAAGTGTTATTAAGGTTGAAAAACACCTTGGTGCATTGCAGGCACCTTGTGGTAACGCTAACAGCACATCACTAACAGATGCCTGAGAAAACACACTTTTTTAATCAAAATAAATGCCAACGAACTACATTGGTATTGCTGTTAGACATGCTGATTTTGGAGCTGACATTTTAGCATGATTAGCTTGACTAAAACAAAAAGTAGTGGTCGCCGTGTGTATTTCCCTATGGAGAATGGAGAGCCTTAATCCAGAGATTTTCAACAAGTCAACATTTCCAAAATCAGCAGTTTCCATACCAGGCAAACACTGAAAGCTCCAAAAGGATAAAACAGAAACTGGGCCTTCCTGTTATCTGCTGAAAGTCTGAACTGCAGCCATGTCTCAACATATCGCAGTAAGTTCTGTTTCCTTTGAAATGGCTTCTTCCATCCCTGTGCTTCCTCTTGACCTGATTTTAAAACAGCTCATTGAAGCTGAACTTTGTTCTCTTTAGACTCAGCAGCGTCGTCTACCATGAAGAGGGTTGCTGTCCGTATGACCCGGTAAGCACGGTTTCCAACTGACCGACGGTTAGGGCTGATCAAGCTGAAAACCATCGGACTCCGTTCACCAGCTGGTTTCTCAGTGCGTCCCTCGCTGTAATGACTTTGGCAGGATAATAAAAGCATTGTTTATACCCAACCTGTCACTTTAAAGAGCTTTTACTTATCCACTATCCCACTCAGCTCCAGTCCACCATAGAAGCTGGACAGAAATCAAAGGGTCTGTTCCAGTGTGTAAACATTAGCATGATAGTTTCTGACTTTGTATATTCCAGCTATGATTTATATCCCTTGACCATAATGTATTTAATAACAATAATTAATGGCAATGGGAAAAAAACTGATTCTCCATGACTCATTGATTTAGGGATATTTGGCTTCTTTCCCAATATTTGTTATGGAATATGTTGCTGACAAGACTGTAAGAACCTTGTGAGTCTCTGAGTCAGGCGCACACCAGTCAGACGGAAAATATAAGGTAGGATCACCAAGCAAACTCCAGAAGCAGCTCACTCATACGGAAAAATGTGTATTTTATGTCTTCAGAAACATTTTGCAGCATCGATCTGACAGTTATAGTCTTCTTACCTTCTTAAATTAGAACAGGAGGCTGTCAGGAAACACAAACTTTCTCTCAACAGCTGTAATGAATAGAGTACTATGAACACACACAGTCACAGAATGGGTGGTACCTCAGTGGAACAACTTGACCACACTTCCCAGAACACGGCTACACAGAAAACACCTCTGCTCAAACGTAAATCCGACCACACAGAGCCACTAAGTGCTTCATCCATGGTTTATCACCATGAATCAAGTCCAAACTGTGCTGCGTTCTGCCAACAACGCGGTGCAACTATTTGATGAAGCGCTGTGCACCTTCCTGACTCGTGCACTGAAACAAACAATGCTGAGTCGATGTGGTTTGATGGTTCGGGAACGATCCTGCATATAATCCAAAACAAAGCCAAGTGGCCAGAGCTGCCTGGCAAATAAAACAAAAAGGCTTTTTTGTCACTTACCGTGCAGCTTTGAAATCAATTACGGAAGAAGTGGAGCTTAAAACAGCTCGCTGAGCGAATAAATAACAACGGGAGACTGTTTGCATCAGTTTAAACAAATGGATGAGACAAAACACATGATTCTGGGGTTGCACAAAATCTGTACATGATAATAATTCATCTGCCAGCCTTGAATGAAGGACGAAACGAGAAGCACAGAAAGAGAGAGCGAGGAGGCTCTACAGTAAGCTCTGTCATGTGTAAAGATTTGGGTTGCACCATATAATCAACCAGAAATCTCAGTAATTCTGCCAAGTAGCCAAAGGCCTGGTGTGTGTGTGTGCGTGTGTGTGTGAGCGAGACCTTGGAGTAAAAGGAAAACAGTCCGAGTAAATGTTGACGAAAGAATCTGGAAACTTTGCTTTCGAGATAAGATTGCTTACGAGGTAAGGTCTGAATGCATAATTTCTCATTTTTAAACATGGAAATGATAACAAGCCAAGCCTCCTTGAGCCATCTGGATTTTTGTAATCATTAAAAAGCATAAACCACCCCAAGATTACCAACAAATCTCTTAGTAATAAATACTGAAAAGTCACAAGCTTGGTTACAAAAAGGATTTACCAAAATCGACCTTGTGTTTGCACATTTTCCCATAGCTTCTGCTATCCAGAGAATGAAAGTACCCATCCGAGGAGGTTTGGAAGAGGAGCGTTAACTGACTAACAGCATGGGTTCGTCCCACGTGTCCCCTGCACCACACCCCAGCTGTCTCCCTTATAAGCTCACACACAGTACAGTCCACTAAAGCGCGTGTTTTAACATCTAATCTTACTATGTTATTATTTCCTTCCAGATCCACGATATAACCTGTAGCTGTGCTCATGCCTTCACGTTGTGCATCACAGAGACCCCGACCCTTGTCGATATTATAAAATGTACAAATACTTGACTATATTTACCGCTGAAAAGCGGTTTTAAAAGTACTTTGCTTATACTCTGCAACACCTAGGAGGCCAGCTTTACAAGCTTTAATGTGCGTGAGCTCATTAGGGTTAAAAGTCATTGATGCGGAGTTAGAGTCCAACACTCGGGTGGTTGGTGGGGCAAGTTTTTCACAACTATTAGGGCACAATCATGAAATAATTCCAGACTTTCAAAAACACAATTCATTTCCCAAAGATGTTATGTCTGTACCTTGCAAAAGTATTCACACCTTGAATGTTTTCACATTTTGCCACATTAGAACCACAAACTTTAACGTTTTCTATTGGGATTTTATTTGATAACATAAATTGAGATGAAAAAAAAAATGATAGAAAGATTTAAGAAATAAATGTGGTGTTCAGCTCCTCCCTGAGACAGTGCTTCATGGAACCACCTTTTGCTGCAATGACACCAGCATCTCTTTTGAGGCATGTCTCCAGCTTTGCACAGCTACGGTATGAGATGTTTTAACATTTTTACTTGCAAATTAGCTTAGCTTAGTAAGATTGGACGGATAGTCTGTGAACAAGTCCTGTCACATTTAGGTCTGGACAGGGAACCAGGAACGCCTGCTGGTTAAGCTGGTTATACTGTGCTCCATTTCCCTCTACAGTTGGAACTAGGATCTAGCAATGACATCAAACCCAACCTAGCTATGTTCCTGTTCCGTGTTTCAAAACTAGCGTTAACGTGTTACCTAGGGAAGATTGCATAGCACTGTACGGGAAAGATTTAATGAGCTAAATGGTTTTAATAAACCATTTTTACTGTGATTATTCTATTGAAAGCTGCCATCTTGGAAGAAACAACCTGTTTTCCTAACTGTGATTCCACTTTCAGACCTTTCTGCTCATTTTTGAATTTTGAAAATTTCCACTTGTGAGATAAAAGGTAATTAAATCACATCTTTAACCATTCATGCACTGCCAGTGCATAATAAGCTTTTTCTGTTTGTCCAGTCATTTGTTTATTTCCATGTTTTGGATCCCAGTACCTTTGTAGCCTCTGGGCCATGGGTGTCAAGCAGCAGTCCCAGAGTGCCGGCGTCCTGCAACCTTTGCGCCGCTGCTTCAACACACATGATTAGGTCATTACCAGGACTCTGTAGAACTGGACTGCATGCTGTGGAGGCAACTGAGCCATTTGAGTCAGGTGTGTTGGACAGGGGACACATCTAAGGTTGCAGGACGTTGGCCCTAAATGACTGGAGTGTGACAACCCCCTGCTCCAACTGGTTTCTTCCAAGGATTACCCTTTTATTTAGCTCTATCCATCTTCCCATCAACTGCTACCAGCTTCCCTGTCCCAGCTGAAGAACGTTTCTTTAAGGGTATCAGAGTAAATGGGGCTTTGAGATTTTTATTTGCAAAAGAAAGATTAGAAAACCCATCTAAAAATCACCTTCCGCTTCTCAATTATGTGCCAATTTGTGTGGGTCTCTCGCACAAAATCCCAATAAAACACACTGAGGTTTCCAGTGGTAAAATGTGAAGAAGTTCAAGTAGCACTAATGCTCTGCAAGACACTGAAAATGACCATAAAAGCAGCATTTACTTTTATTAAAACGACCTTTTGAATAACCACACATATATATATATATATTTTTTTTTAGCTCTACCAGTAAGAAACTTGTCAAATTTAAAAGCAAAGCATAGTGAGACGACTTTATAATCTAATTATTTTATTACCAGGGTCACACAGTTC
This sequence comes from Crenichthys baileyi, assembly GCA_036173005.1. Taxonomy (NCBI): domain Eukaryota; kingdom Metazoa; phylum Chordata; class Actinopteri; order Cyprinodontiformes; family Goodeidae; genus Crenichthys; species Crenichthys baileyi. The sequence continues at coordinate 77,791 of JAHHUM010002386.1, forward strand.
ACAACACAGAGGCAACAATTTTATAATGATGTACTTGTCCCTGAACTATGACCTGAAGATTTATATCCCAATGTGAACCATAGTTTATCGCTTTTCGGGCGACTTTAATTTCAGGTGAACATAGAAATAGCCTAAACAAGTTGGGCTTTTGTTTTGATTTCCTGCCATTTTAAACGGTAATTAGAAGCTCCAGCAGCAGCAGATTAGCTAACCCTCCATTGCGGTCCACCTACACTGGTTCAACAGGTAGTTGTTGGTCTGACAGGTAGATAGCGGTTTAACTTTCCTCCCTTCATTCATAGCAACGGCCAGGGCATCTTATTTCTCTTTGCGATGTCACAAAAACACCTGAGAGCACCTGGTGAGAAGAGTTTAGCGAGTCGGCTACAGAGAGGTCACGTCATGCTAACGTTACCTTAGCTGGCTGCAGCTGAGCTGCTCCTTTGCCAGAAACAAGCCGCCGTGGAGATTAAACTGTGTTTCATGGTGACGGCGGCGACTTTATTTAACTGACAGGGAGCTGATTGAACCTAGCAGGACCGCAACTTTCAGTTGAACTTTATAGAAAGCTCAGAGGCGACATCTTACCTGTGGAAGTGGCTGTCAACGGCGGCTCCTGTTCGGCTCTGCGGCTGTGAAAACTGAGTCAGCTGCTGTCCTCCGCCTCAGCTCCTGTCTGCCAGCCCTCAGGGGAAATGCCTCACCAGAACAACCTGACCTGCACCCTCTCCTCCTGCAGCGCAGCCTCCACTAGAGGGCGACAGAGTCTTCGGGGTGAAATGGTTAGCTTTTATACAGTTAAAGCATACGACCCCCGGTTCATCACCTTTGAACCATGCATTCGTGTTTTGTTGATAGACCAACACAGATGAGTGCATCATTGTGAAAATACATGATATCCACAGCTCTAACCATTCCACTGCAGCTCTGTCTGAATGCTTAAGGTCATTGTCCTGTTGCAGGAAGGGGAAACTCCTCCCCAGTCTCAAGTCTTTTGCAGCTTCTAACATTTTTTCTTCCAGGATTGCCCTGTATTTAACTTCATCAATCTTCCAATTAACTCTCACTAGCGTCCCTGTCCATGCTGAAGGAAGACATCCCCACAGCCTGATGGTGCCACCCACCATGTTTCATAGCAGTAATGTTGTGTTCAGGTTTTGTTGGCCAAAAAGTTCAGTTTTGGTTTTGGTTTGACAAATGCACTTTCTTCCACATGTTTGCTGTGTCCCCTAGATGATTAGGGGGGAACTTTAAATGAGACTTCCTGTGGCTTTATTTCAAAATTTGCTTTCTTAAGGCCACTAAAGCCTGGATTTGTGCAGTGTACAGCTAATAGTTGTCCTGTCACATCTGAGCTTTAGGGTCTCTACAGCTCTCCCAGAGTTACCAGAGATCTCCTTTTTTTCCCTGGTTAACACTCTCCTTGAATGGCAGTTTAGTCTTGGTAGGTTTGCAGATTATTCCTGACATGTCTAGTGTGTTCCTACATCTTAATGAATGTTTCCTCACCAGTGTTCTCTGATAAGCCTTGGAGGCATTCACTGAACAGCAAGTCAAATTTATCTATATAGCAAATCTAAAAAAAAAACACAGTAGATAAGACTGCTTTACGTAATAAAAGTTGTACAGCTAAACAACAAAAAACCATGAACAATAGTCAATAAAGGTAGCAGAGCAAACACACACAGATGTAACAACTCTATTTGTACTGAGATGAATTTAAACAAAGGTGTCCTCTTATTCGTAGATTAGATGAATTCTAAAGGAAATTGTTTGCACTGGATTATATTTAGGGATATCAGAGTAAAGGGGGCCGTATACAAATGTAAGCCACACTTTTCAGATTGGTATGTGTAAAAAAAAAAGTAAAAATGTCATTTTTTCTTCTACTTCACATTTATGTGCTACATTGTGTTGGTCTACCATTTAAATACACTGAAGTTTGTGATTGTGGTTACTAAGGAGAATTTGACACTTATGTGCAATCTCTGTTATATTAGTCTCCATGTTACACAAGTGTACACTAAACAAACCTTTCGTAAACAAGTGGGTGTGATGATTCGGCATACCTCAGCGTAAAAGCAGACCAGCCTTTTCTCCCATGCAGGCTGTGTATCATCTATGCTGATGGTATATCAGAGCAGTTCTCTTGTGTGATTTTCTTTTTTGTGCTGAATTGAAAGACGTTGCTCCAGTTAAATAAGCTCTAAAATGATATTTACTTGTGTTACTTTATAATTTGCTAACCCCTGCAGTGAGCCAACCACTCTGTTGAATCACTGCCAGGAAGCAGCTCAATAGCACCAGCTGTTCTTTCCATCTATTGCCCTGTGTCGAGGAATGGATACAATTTTACATGTAAGTAATTAGAATATCTTTATCAAAGGTTTTTTAGTAATACAGACCATTAGTTCATCAACCAAACTTCTTGTGTAGCACTGCTTAAATAGCAAGTGCAACTCTAAGCGCTTTACAGGGTGACATTATTGAGCCAACCCATGTTATTAGTCTGGTATATCCATTGTGTGATATTTAAGTAAATTAGAGTTGAACTGCATATAAAAGACACATGATTCTAAGGTGTTAAAGTTTGGCTCAGGTCACTTTATTTATTCACTAAACACATACAACAAAAGCCACCTCTGGGTGTGTACAGATAGAGTCCATGGTCCAGATTTAATCAGGTTACATCCAGACCATCCCACTGAATTCAATCTAATAAACCATATTATTCCAATTAGAATTAAATTCAGTAAAATTGCATATACCTGTAAATATAAAATGCCATGACTTTGATCAAATCTTCACTTTGATTACATTTTTGCATTTCATGGACAAACGGGGGGGTGGGCAGCAGTGAGGACTGGACAAACCTCCAGCAGATCCAGAATCAGAAGCTGCCTCGAACAGACAGGAAAGGAACAATAATACTTTGCTAGGAATAGCCACTATGGAGAGGGAAAAATGACAGGAAAACATTAGGGTTGTGAAAGCAGTGGTTAGACACATAGTGATTGAATGTAAAAAACTCTGATTTTTAAGGGCAATTGAGAGAACCCAATTAACCTTACAGTCATGTTTTTGGACTGTGGGAGGAAGCCAGAGTACCCCACACATGCACGGAGAGAACATGCAAACCTTCATGCAGAAAAACCCCTGGCTGGGAGTCCATGACCTTCTTGCAAGAAGGCAACAGTGCTACCAACTGCGCCACCGTGCAGATAGAAATCTGTGTGTGCATGGTTGTCTGTTCTGTGTGTCTCTGTGTCGCTCTGCGATGAGCTGGCGGTGGATGAAGAAGCGGTCCATGGATAATCTTGCAGAAATCCAGACCAACCATCAATCTGAGTTTAAAAAAGCAAAAAAAAAAAAAAAAAACATGAAAAAATCTGCTTCCCATTTTTCATTCAGATACTCCAGGAAGCACAACTGAACCTAAAGTTTGAGACCGAAGGACTTCAGGTGAGAATAATATATTTGGTTCTAGATTTCATATAGATATAATAAACAAGACAGTCAGAGACTGCATACCTCCGTGACCCAACGTAGGGTCACTGGCAGGAAATAAAAACCTGGATCTGGATTGTGATCCAAATCACCACTAAAATTTAATAGATTCCTCTTTGGGTTAAGACACAACTGTGGTAAAAGAAATTCATAAAAATGTGTCTGTAAAGTTTCTAACACACACAACGTATTCCAGCACGGAGGTAAGAGTGCACCAGGCACTCCTGGTAGAGAAGTGATTAAACTGATTTTTTGGAATTGAATAAACTTACATTAAACACATAAAAAGACCATCTATAGTGTGTGTGTACTTGCTGTCGGGATAAAAATTCCCATGTTAACAAATGCATGTTTAAACACTTTAACAAAATGTACTTTTATTTTTAAGTTTATCAGAGCATCAAGGAAATTTTATTTAGCCTAGCTTCTTGTTTCCTGATGGAATAAATATGAAACCACAAGGAGGGAAGGCTAGAGGTGGTAAAAGAAAGAAAACTTGCTGTTAGAGAAGTACAGTAGAAAGAGTCATCTAGTAGACTATCTACGTGCAAACCGGTTGTTTCGGTTGATTCTAATAAAGGGAACATTTTCTATCCTACCATCACAAACATAAATATGTGGAGGTCGCTAAACTGAACTAGGACCTTATTTAAGCTGTGGTCATGTGAAAATAAGATTGTCTACTGGTAAATACGGTGGGGATCTCTGATGCTGTGGGCCTGGCACCCTTCCAAATGCCCTGGGAACCTAAATTCACACTAAAATAAAAATGTTTCTTTGTCATTCAGATATCAGTTGTTCCCAACGTTGATCTTTACCAGGGTTATAGTTAGCATTGTTGTTCCCATTTCTGATTAGAAGAAGAAAAAAAAACATCATCTGAGGAGTAAAGCTGAGACAGACGACATAATTAAGACTTTCATTTAAAGCCTGCTTAGGAGGGATTTATCCTGACACAATCAGCCTAGACATGAACAGCCTAGTCCCTGATGCTATTCTTTTCACAGGGTTTCCCATTATTCCCCTGCTTCACTCACTAATCCAGTGAAAACTCATTAGCTCCCACTCCAGCAGACATGAAGAGATGGACTGAATTAGTTATTGGAAACAAACACGTTGCTGTTAGATGGGTTAGTTAATGTATGGTACAAGCTTCCCTGTACAGCTCTATGAGCACAAAGCCCTCAAAGAACAAGGCCTCACCAAGCCAGAAAGTTTTGGGGCACCTGGTTCCAGTGATGATGTAAGACGGGGGTCGAACTGTAACCACTAGAGGGGGTGAAAGTCTGTCAGCAACAAGGAGACAAACTGGGAGAAGAAAACCCTTGATGCAGATTGCAGCAGGTGGTTGAGGGAAGCTTGTTTAACACATCATAGCCAAGTTTTAACAGTTTGCATATTGCTTCAAAGCTGGAAAAAGCTGAAATATTAAGTGGTGAGTCCTTGTTAGCAGGATCTCTAAAAAAATACACTTTTTAATTTACCAAATATGTGTGGAATAAACTAAGTGGTGGACAGATATTTAGTGTTAGTTTGTCAGGGTATTAGTGCAATAAAAGGCTGGAATTAGCACCTTAAAACTTAATAGTCAAGTTTAACTCCATGTAACATTTTAAGTTTTGTCGATTCTTCAAAGGACTTTGTCATGTGAGCAAGTTTCCAACAACTGGGCGGGAATCATGATGGTTCATGTATAAGGTGTGAAGGGTTCTGCCCAGCAAAGCACTTAGCAGCCTGTAGAAAATGCTTTTCAATGGGAGAAATCCCCAGTAGCTGCTTCTTGACATGCTAAGAAGCTCCTCCAGGGTGGAAGCAAGTCTCCAGTCCCCCAATGGGAGCTCCTTTTTAATCCAACTTGTTTTCACTGGCTTGCTGGGAAGCAAGACTTTACTCATTAGCACTACGTTAACTTGAACAAAAGATCTGCATTCCCCAAAGTTTAGTCTTTGAGCACTGGATGACATTCTGCACGGTCCCAGAAAGCCCCCCACCCCCCAAAACAACCCTGCTTCCAGACCAACACCAAGTCCAGTCCAAATTATGTTCAACCAGATGATCAGGAAGCTTAAAATATTTATTAAAATTTATTGAGTTTTGAAAGTCCTTTGTACTATGTGAGAAACCTCCAGGAAAAAGGTTTTCCTCTTGTTCTGAAAATTCTTTGCTATTAAAACTTGTTAATCCCAACATTTTAAAAACAGTTTAATTTATTCCATTTAGATGTTCTATAGTTTTCCAACCACAGAACATGTCAATATCAGTTTATTTTGTTGTTCAGTTCAGAGAGTGCACATATTTTCCTTGTTTTTAATTAAATTCCTTCTTAAAAAGGTGTTTACCAGCAGCAAAAGACCTATATGAGAGAACATTGCATGGATTTCAGGGAAATTTGGCAACAACAAAACATGAAAGCGATACCTGAGGGCAGACTGTAATAGTCAAATTTCAAAGGTTTTCAACCTTCATTTCTGCACCTGGAAGCATATATGGATTTAGCTCTGGATGGATACGGGGTATTAAGTGGGCCTGACTTCACATCTTGCTTCTTAGATTGGACCCAGCGGGGTTGACGAAATACAACCCATATCGGCAACCATTTTATGTAGGATTCTTCTGGGTCTCCAACATGTGCTAGAAAAATCTGGACAAATTTTACCTTTTACCTTGAGAGTTGTGCTGCATTAAACCAATATAAGGCAAACAACACGGAGTCATCCAATCCCCATATGGGCCTCATTTGTAAATGCTGACTGAGCACAAAAACACAACTCAGATTCTTTAGGACCTTCAAGAAAATCTGTCAAAAATTGCTCATTTCAAATCTTTGACTGCCATTCTTCTGCCTCTTGTGATGTCATCAACCAAGGTAAACATTAATCTAACTGTACAATCTCATTCCTTTTTACCTTCGTGTGAATCTGCATGGTTCCTTTTGCCTGTCAGTTTGCTGCTGGTACATCTGGATTTCCCCACTGAAGGACAATAAAGTATGTTTCTATTCCATTTCTATTTTCCTCTTTAAATGCGCATTATTTTTCAAATTATTTTGTGAATTCCTGCGGTGGAATCCTTATTTCATACAGATGTTATTATCCCCAAGATACATTTGTAAAAAATCCACTATAGGATAGTGATGTATTGAACCTTTCAGCGTTTGTATATTAGCCAGGGCGTTTGTATATTGCTCACCAAAAATAGTTGATTAGCTTTAATCGAGATTACTAATCTCTCCAGGACCCGACACCCTCCTCCCCCACACGCTTTACTGTTTCACTTTCGTGCAAGTATCAGATGTAAAGAGTTTGGTTTATTTGCCATAGGTTGCGCTTCTTTTTTAAAACTAACTTAAACGCATTCATTTTGATTTTTATCAAAAAGCATGTGTTTGTTCTCCCTAAAGTAGCGCGTTTTGTTGAAATCCTTGGTGCGTAAACGCTCCAAAAGGAACCCTAACATATCTGCACTGTAAGCGGTTTGTTGATATTATCACAAGCGTATTTTACTGTCTTTCTCTGTCCTTTCTTGTACAAAACCCTCCCCAGCCCCCAGGGCGACCAGCTACTCTGCCCTCAGATAACGCGCCATTCCCCCTCCTCGGTTACGCAGCGGGATTTACATGAAACTGTTAATTGTTTGCTCTTCAAATAGAGTCAGCCTGGAGCCAGCAGTCTTCCAGAAGTTAAGGACCGATTCTCAGACTACCCTCATCCCTCCCCCACGCCCCCCTCTCTCTCGCTCCTGGCCGATCACTCTCCCCCTCTTCGGGGTTGCATCAACATGACAAAGCACTGGCCGGAGCAGAGCCTCCTGGCACCAGCCGCTCTGTTCCACAGTGGAGAACATCGCAACCATCAACTTGACTTCTGCAGAAATGTGCAGCGGGGCTCTCCTTCCTGCGGTGTAGCCAAGCAGCGGCCTCAGCAAGCGGCTCAGATGGCTCCTCAGCAGCAGCAGCCCTCTGCGCGCACCGAGCACCCCGGCGGTGCCATGGGTCTCACGGATCAAGGCACGCTAACCCACTCATCATATCTGGACAGCGACACCAACGCGAAGCTGCGGGACGTGACGCGGGAGACGTGGAGGTCTGAACGGGAGAAAAGCGGTTCCAGCGGTGGGAAGAAAAAGAACTACCAGCGGTATCCAAAACCACCCTACTCCTACCTGGCTATGATCGCCATGGTCATCCAGCGGTCCCCAGAGAGGAAGCTTACACTCTCAGAGGTAAATGATCTTGAATATAAGCTGTGCGTTATTTTGGATGTGGATAGCGCTTTTACGCATCGCAAGCCTTCACGGCTTAGACATTCCCGGAGTTCCTTGTTACACTAAAAACATGCAGGCACCTCGTTTACATTGAAAGATCTGACACTAAACAGTCACCTCTGTGTGACACTTGGGTGACCACCACTCTTGGTTTGCTTTGATAAGCTTGGACTGCAGTGAAGCCAGACACCGATCTGTATCAGAACACAGATAAGATGGACAGAACATGCTTTAAAATATCTTTTACTTTTTTTGACTACAAATGAATCATTTCCACTGTTAATATTTCTGCTTGCAAATCATTGTTACTATTGGAGACGATCCTTTGCTGCATCAAACATGAACTGAGATGTTTTTGCTGTTTCCAGATCCTGAAGGAGATCAGTACCCTCTTTCCATTTTTCAAAGGGAACTACAAAGGGTGGCGAGATTCTGTGCGACACAACCTTTCCTCTTACGACTGCTTTGTTAAGGTTTGTATATTTAGACTTTTAAATGGTTCAAGGGGACATCCGTGGAGCTGATGTCATGATGTTTGTCTGAGAGAGAAACTTTGCAGCGCAGGTCCTGTTAGCTGGCAGTCCAGATGTGTGAAAAGCCTTAAAATGAATTAGTCTGTTAATGCAGTAGCATAATCCCACACTGAAACATTTCAAAGAATCCGGACCATAATGTGCAGGCATATGTCACCACACACACTGAGATGGTAAAGAAAAAGAAAATCACCAGAGCTCACAATTACCAACCAGTTGTCTGGGAGGCACACCAAAAAAAAAGGCCATTTTCTATCCTACCACAACAAATGTGTGTGAATTTCCCTGCCGTGTGCTTTGGTAAAATAAGAGTGAGATTGAGCTTTTGAAACAATATGTGGAAAAACACCTCGTGGCCTTTGACTAGCACAGTTGAGGATCTGTGATGCTGTGGGCCTGTTTCTCATCCAAAGGCCCTAGTAACCTGATCTGGAGTCCGTGTCTCCACAAACTCTTTGAAATATCAGGAGATTTAAAAAAAAAATTGGGAGATCTCTACACTTAAACAAAAAACTGGGGTGCCAGAGAAAATTGTTTTTCCACAACTAAACAAATGTCCTCTAATTAATGGTTTGTGTATTTGTAAATTTTTCAGTATGAGATCATGCTACTCCAATAAAAGACACATTTGTTTAAGGCCTTTTACACGTCTTTACCAGGGGAGCCAATAATTATGGCTGCCGCTCTATGAGGGTCGACCTGTTTTTGCCTTACAATGCCATTGTGGTAGGTTTCTGTGAAACTAAGTCCATCCTGCCAGACTAGGTTGTCAGGCCAAACAATCAGGAATCTGTCTTCTTTTAAACTGCAGGTGCTGAAGGATCCAGGCAAACCTCAGGGAAAAGGGAACTTCTGGGCTGTGGACCTGAACCGTATTCCTCTGGAGCTTCTGAAGAGGCAGAACACAGCTGTGTCACGCCAGGATGAGACTATCTTTGCCCAGGATCTAGCCCCATACATCCTGCAGGGCCACAAGCTGGAATCTGAGCCGCCCCCTCCTCCGACCGAGTGTGTGACCTCTCTCCCATCCGTGTCATCAGGAAATCCTTCACCGTCACAGGAGGACTTGTTCCGACCCAAGCTGGACTCATCCTTTGCCATTGATTCCTTGCTACACAGTCTGCGGCCTACAAGTGCTTCTGGAGATGTAGACAGGGACTGCTGGGCCGAGGTGGGGCGCTCTCAGCCTTCGCCGCCTCAACGGTTTCATTACGCCTCCTCTGCTAGCTCGGTAAGCCCTGCCTCCACCTCCTCCTCCTCGGAAGAGGAGTGGAAAGGTGTGTCCCACACTGTGAAGCGTATTCCTCCTGATGGTGAAACAGGGTCTGACAGGTATGAGGACTACAGACCACCCCTGCACAAATCTGCCAGACGGGAGACTGTGGCACCTCCATGGGAGCTTCCAACTTCCTACGCCAAGTATGCTCCCCCCAATGCAGTTGCCCCACCTAGCATGCGGTTTAACGGAGGCCCCTTAATGCCACTGCAGGGCAGACTACCACTCTACAGCTATGGTAGCCCTCCCGTGGCGCCTGCCCACTTCATAGGTCACTCCTACTGGCCAATCCTCCCCAGCAGACGAGTCTCGGTTCAACCCACTCCTCTGCTCATGGACCTGGACAACATGCTGCAGTCTGTACCTCCAAATAAGAGCGTGTTCGATGCACTGTTGCCTGCTAATCAGAACGCTTACCCACATCATCAACCACCGAGTCAGTACACCCTGCAGAACGGGGCTCCTCTCAACAGGTATCACCAGTACTGAGATTCATTCACATGGACTTAACAAGGAATCCAAACAGGAAATAAACTAAAAGCTCCAGGCAATCTCATTTATGGTTTCTAATTAATCCAGAAGCCTTTTTTATTCAATTTACAGGTCAGTGTTTTTGTAAAAGAAATAATTCTGCCTGCCTTCAGTGTAGCGTTTCATTGAAGCAAAACTACCTCAAAAAAACTATATAACGAAACGAATATCTACCTCAGGGTTTCAGTGAAACGTTGTACTGCTACAGGCTCTTTGCACTGCGGATCTTGTTTGCACAGTTGTTTAATGCAATGTCTCGAGGATTGATTTTTAATGTTGTTGATCCACTACTGACTATTGAATGTATTACATGTTCACTCCTGGGAAAAAACAGCTGCAGTGTCCGAAACAGGTTATAAAGGCCAGGAGTTTAGTGACTATAGTTCAGTTTGTTTCATTGTTGCATAATAACCTTTTGCTTTTGGATGTATGTGAAGTTTTTATTTTCTTTGTTTACAGATGTCTCCTTTTTTTTTACCACTTGCAAGAAAAACCCAAAGAATCCAACTCATTTTGCCTCACCTGAACTCACCTTTAGAATATTCTCCATCAGTGTGGAGCTGATGATAATAAAAAAGTTAGTTTCAATGTTTTAATTTTCTTTTTAGATTCTTTTTGCACTAATTACTGATGAACTCCGAAAGGACACCACTTTTAAATGTCTCATTACCTCGACTAAAGAATGTATTTCTTCCTAAGATCTTAGTTTGTTCATTACTGAAGTTCATACATCTGTAGAGATTTCTGGACTTTTATCGGGTTTCTGATAAATTTATTTTAACAGTGCTGCTCAGTGTTGTGTAAACAAATAAAATGGATGCTTTAACATAGGCTTAGGTTCATTTCATTGTTTGTTGGAAGCTCCGAAAGATTGGATAAAATAATCCTCTATGCTGCAGATAAAAAAACAAAAACAAAATTGTGTTGATGATTTAGACCATTAAAACTCTTGAAGCTGTAATTATGAAGCCAATTTACTAAATCTTTAATTTTAATTCTTCTTATGAATTGTATTAATTTGGTTACTGACTGTAACTTCGTGGTCGACTAATGAAAGAAAACCAGCAATGTAATTCTTTAAAATATTTAGTTTTGTCCGGCCTGATTATCATGAAAATACTTTAGAAGAGTTTACAATTTAAAAACTGTTGAATGACCAGCAGTAAACTCATTAATCAGAATCGTGGTGGAGCATTAACATTAATCAGAATCACAATTGATATTTTTTGCAGATTCATTTTTCACATACAAGGAATTTGACCCCGGTGCATTTAGTAGTGTAAAAGTAGAATAAAACAAGATAAAACAATGAATTATGTAGCAACGAAACAATCTGAAAGGACTCCAGTGAACCTAAATATAAAATAACAGGTTTGTACAATCACAGTAAAGCTGTAAGAAAATATCAAATTTTTTCCATTTAAAATTCCAAGATTTTTCAGACCTAAAAATCTTTTTGACGCTAAACGTTAGAGAACAAAATAATTACCTAGTTGGGTTTTCGTTGTTTCACAAACCAGTAAGGTGACCCAATGCATACGATGTTTTATGGTGTGTTAAAGGGCTATTTCACAACTTTTTTTGGCATCTTGACAACTTTAAATCAGGTCCATGTCAAATTTGGTAACACCTAATATAGTATCTGGGCTGAATAACCATTCTGTGAACACAAAGCATGTTTTGTGACCTGTGATTCTTAAAAAAACCTAGAAGTGTCAGTGCAGTGTTGTGCATCAAAATCGAGCTTGGTCCTAGAACCGCAGGTCCAGTTTTGATCTACATACCAAAGGATGCAGTAAAATGGCCCTTTATTTTTCAAACATTTTGCTTGTAGCGTTGGGTTCTGTCAGTAACTTAAAAGCCAAAACGACAAGTAGAGCAATGCCTTGAGTTTTGGTGATGTAAATATGTTAATGTAAATCTATTAAAAAAAGGTTTATCCATGTTTTTTCATACTGAGAAAATTATTTAAAAAATCAAATTACATACTTTTTCAGACTTTTCAGGACTGCGTAGGTTTTAAATCTGCCGTTTTATTTCTTACTAGCTGCACCTTTTTTCCCCTAAGAACTAAAACACAGAAAACAGTTGTGCTGCAGGTTTTCTGATAGAAGTTGTAGTTTTGATTATATCTAAAAATAAGGGAATTTAGAGATTATTCCCGAATGTGCATCAAAGCATCTGTCCCTTTATCGGATCTTAATCAAACTGCAAAGTTAAACTGGTTCTTAAAAGCATAGATTCCTTTATTACTACAATGTACGGTCCTCCTTCAATAAACTACAAAAGTGCATCAAGGTAAATGTTTCTGGTTGATGCATTATAGACCGAAAATCATAGTAGTTCTTAGTTTTGATGCATTTATTTTCTAGTAGATTTTTCAGTTTCAAATCTGGCTGGCTGATTGGTGCATTACTTATTAGGATTTTCCTGTCTAAAATGGTACGACTCAATCTCAAACTTTTATGTTTTGATAGCATTTAAATGATATTTTTAATTTTCATCAAATATTGAGATTCTGGATTCTGTAAAACTTGAAAGGATCAGTCAGCTGTGGTAAAAGCACAACTAAAGCATGTAAATTATAAAGTAAATAAATGTTCTCAATGCAAAAACTCATCCCATGTTATCATGTGCTTGTATTGCATATTTCTAATTAAAAAAGGCATGAAGGGTACAGAGAAAAGACATTGAATAATGCTGCCTGTTTCACCACTGGTTGAAGTTAAACTCAAAAACTACCCTTTATTTGTCCTGTCTAGGATAACTGGGAGATTAAGCAAGCTTTTATAGGGAGGGATACAATGTATACGGGACTTGGAGGACATTTAGTTGATGCTTACCCTTGCTCATATAGTCTCACATTCTTCTATAATGAAAGCACAGCTCCTTAAGTGTACTTTCTCCACTTTTAAAACAATCGGGAGAGTTTTGATCAGGAGTCCTTTCTCTCGCAGCATTCGGATTTACATCAACAGTCCAGCAGCCGTCAGTCTCCTGCTGCTTCCCCCCCTGCTGTGACCACTATCTCTGTATCAGCTGCCTACGCATGCCTGCACTCCCTCGCCATCCTTCCTCCCTCTGCTCATGATCATTCCTGACACCAAAGTTGGGAGGAGGGGGACACTGCTTTAACTCCTCACTGCCCCTAACACAACAATCCTGGGTGGGACTACCTGTCACACATCAAGTTTGCGGTTTGTGTTAATTGTCTTTATGTGCAGAGAGTGCGCTGGATTTTTCCATACTGTCACACAGTTTTTCATGATAGACAACAAAAATAAACAATGTTTTCTGTAACAAATGGGATTTATTTGTTCAACCCTTTAAACAAAGAACACACCATCAGATTGTTGCTTTAGAAAGGGTTCATCTTAGAACAGTTTGATGTGTGAAACATGTGCACGTGGTTTCAGGAATATATTTCCAACTAACACAGAAGGTGAAATTTACCTGAGGAACATTGATGCAGATCCGGAAAATGAGCCATTCTTTTAGTCTGAATTGAGCTTTTGAATCAAACCTGTCATCTTTATCTCTAACACTATAAAGCTAAAACGTATAGCTGTCACAGTTTTACCTTTGTTATTTTTCTTTTGGTAAACATGGCTGAACTGTGTCTGGCTCTTATTTCACAGGATTCTTCTCCTCTGGCCTACCCGTTCTTTATTATTTATCTTTAGACTCCCTCTTGTGCCATTCTGTATTCAAAGACGCTCCCCCTCTCAGTGAACGTGTCATGCAGACGCCTTCTCTTGCTCTGAGGTCCACCGTTCTTCAGGTCCTCCTCGCTCCCAAATGCACCTCCTCCAGGGGTGTAGAGGCAGAACATGTCCTGCAGGGGGAGACAAACAGAGGATATGTATTATTTTAATATAATGTCATATAATTATCTCTTAAACTAGATTTGATTAATACCTTGAGATAAAATAGGCAGGTGTATCTATAGCAACAACAATAAATAAACAAAACCATATTTTAGGTGATTTTCTGATAATTTATCAAAGTTGTTTTTCGGTAAATAACTTGAGTTCAAAAAGCGATGCATCATAATATCTTATAATTTTTTTTAAATGGGAGGAGGAGTCTCCAGCGAGAGCACATTAAACAGACAAAGAAATAAAATGTGTTGTGGCCTCACATTATCAATCCATATATTATTATCCGTGTTACGTCTCAGCAGGATATACAATATAGACCACAGACATTTTCTGATCTTCTGTTAATTAAAGTCTCAGTCTGCTGTTTGCAGCGTTTTTCAGCTAACAGCTCTTTGTAAATCACATTGTGTGAGCTAAAACACTGTCAAACGGTGGTATCTTTGGCCTCAGTAGAGATTCAGCTCAAGAAACTGTAAACAAATTGTGTCTTTTCGACAGGCTGCAAATATAGAGCCTTCAGACCCAATTTGGTTGAACTAAAAAGGTATAAGTAAGGTATAATAAGTAAACCGAGGCCATAGGTCTGGGAACCCCACAAAAAATTCATTATTAACACAGAAGGTTTATCTTAAAACGTCATATTTGTTTTTCTGAGAATGAGGTTAGAAACCATTAAATTTACTCTGACTGTTTCAGAAAAGTTAATTTAAAAGACTTTGAAAGGTTTAATAATAAAATGTAAGATTTAAAAGAATAGGCTCGTGTACTTGGTGAAACTACAAAGAAGAAGGCCCCATAGAGACCTGGGCTGACCCTGTTATTTAAGTGGTTTGTTGAACAAAAAATGGTCAATATAGACTGAAAATGAGTAACATAAATACACCCAAAGTCCAAAGAAATGAGGGAAGACTCAAGATGCTCGTCACTGGTGCGCTCTAGTTTTACACAGCCTTACATTTCCATCTGACATAGCGGTGTGTCGAGAAAACATCTTGTGAACGCATCTTATTCAGATCAGTGAATAAACCCCACATAAACAATGAAGAGGCCTCAAAATTAGCCGTTTTTGGTACCAGTGAGGTGTTAAAAAAGGCTGCAACAACAAAGAGACTTTAGCAGAACAGGAAGCTGAGAATATTACAGCAAAGTTGTTTTGGTTTATCCTAATGAGAGGTCCAGTACTGTCTGTCATGGCACATGCTGGATTAGGAAATGTTGACACTAGAAATCCCAGAGTTAATGTTAGGGCACGCTAAATATAGAGGAAATACAGACAGGGTTCACCACTAACAATGCTAACCAGGCTAATCCTGCTAATAGCTGACATAAAAATGTTAAAGAGATATTAAAATATCCACTCTGTAAACATTTTGTCTCTGTCTGGAAATATTAATGCGACCCTGTTTAACTGCAGAACTATGTAACAGCGAGTCTCTCACACAAACAAGGTGTAACATCACCCCAGGTCCTTATACAAATACTTATTAATCATTCAACATAGAAATGCTTCTTAAGGTTCCTGTTAAAATAAATAAAAATCAGCCTAACAAATACCAGTACTATAAAACATTAACTCTGAAATATTAATTTGGACACAACTGTTATTGATTTCAAAATAGTCTTTCAGGGAAAAAAAAACTTAATATCTTGTTATTTAGTACATATTATATTTTTAGGCTGGTGAAAAAAGTTTAAAAAAAGAGAGTCATAATCTATCTTTTAAAGGAGTAAATGCAACATATTTTTCATTAGTTTTATTGTAAATACATATTAATCTTTTCCAAAACCTGCAGGATTTTACTGTATTTGAATATTTTCATTTTTTTTTTATCTAAAATTTGTTACTAAAACATTTTGTTGTCAAGATCGTATTGTTAAATTTCCAATGTATTCATTAAGTACAAAGTTATAAATTATGTTTCTTAAAGTGAAGTTGAAATTGGTCCAAATACTTATTATCAGGTCAGAGCTTTACAAAATGGAGAAATTGGTCACAAAACCTCTGATCGGTGCACCTCTCATCTTACCCCTGGCTCAAGACTGACGCTGGTCTTTGCTCCCAGGTTGAGGATTCGACCATCCGCTCTGTGCAGCAGGTTGAGCCCCGCTGCTCCATCCTCGCCCCCTGAGCATCAAGGAGACAAAGGTAGGCCCGGCAGAAACGAGAGAAAAAACCTCTGGTCATCAACTGAAATGATCTTGAACCATAATAAATGGCAGAGGAGGGAATAAATTAATACACGGAGGAGATGTAGAGCAGGTTTTCAGGGATTACCTTTAAGGCCGTAGGGGCGGATGGCTCGTCTTTCCGTCAGGACAGACAGGACAACCTTGTTCCTGAACAGAAGTTTACGGATGACACCCTCGCCTCCCCGGTACTTCCCTGCACCTCCTGAGCCGGGTCGCAGAGAGAAATGCTCTAAAATGACTGGATACCTAGACAGCAGATTTATAATAGCTGCTTATAATAGCACTGAAAAAAAACATGAATTGATGGTATTACTGGACACATCTTCGGTAGACTCATTAGTAAACGTTCCCACCTTTTTTCCAAAATCTCTGGATCAGTGATGCGGGTGTTGGTCATGTGAGAGTGGACACCGCTCCGCCCGTGCCAGCTGGGCCCTGCCCCCGCTCCCCCAGCTACCGTCTCGTAATAGCCGATTCTCTCACTGCCGAAGGAAACGTTGTTCATGCAGCCCTGATCGGAGGAAGACACAGCAGCCTTAAGGAAGCTCAGAAGTCTGCAAACATGTGGTCATAAGATGGTCTGCAAGATGAGAACTAACGTATGTCTCACCTGTGAGGCAGAGCACACCTCAAATGCCTTAAATATGACATCAACCACTCTCTGAGATGTGAGCACGTTTCCTCCAACCACAGCTGCATTCTGGGATGGCTGGAGGATGGAGCCGGGGGGGATGATCACTTTAATTGGCGTTAAGCAACCCTTCATGAGTAGAAATAGGAAACTTTTCTTGTCAAGATTTAAAATAATTTGTCTAAGATTCAAAAACCTTCAAAGTAAGCCCAAAGTAAGACATTTTTCTACCTGATTAAGGGGGATGTCCTGTCCGACCATGCAGCGCAGGCAGTAGATGAGAGCAGACAGGGTGATGGCTCGCGGAGCATTGCAGTTCCCCCACACTTCTGTTCCTGTGCCCCTGAAGTCAAACACCGCGCTGCCCTGTAATGATGGTCTATTCATTCAGCCATCATCTTTTCATCTCCTTGGTTTCAGATTATCCTGACAGGATGCTCCTAGCTCACCTCTTCTTCATTAATCTGAACCCGAAGTCGGATCGGTGTCCCATCATCCATAAAATCTTCTGATTCCACTTCCAATGAGCCGGTCTTCTGCTGCTGTCGTCGCTGTACAAACTCTCTAAGCATGTCCCTAACAGCCAGCTCAGCATTACTCTGAAACACAAATGTCACATGGAGACAGTGGTTACGCTACAAAAGAGATAGAGTGTACATACCTTGAAACCTTTATTTTTTTCACATTTTGTCATGCTACAGACTCAAACCAATAGACCAACAAAAAGTAGTAGATAATCATAAAGCAGAAGGAAAATATATACAGTATGCAAAGATATATTTTAAGAAATATCTGAAGGCCTGTTCCTATCACCTCAGACCGGTTTTCCTGTCCCTGATGATGCTGCCACCAGCAGCTTTAACGGTAGGGATGGTGTGGTCAGGGCAATGTGCAGTGTTAGCAATTATAAAGAATTGTGCAAAACAACTATTAGTCAAGCATTTTACAAAGCTGGTCTCAATAAAAGAAAGGCAAGAAGAAAAGAAAGCCTTTGCAGAAAGAAAGCGATAAAAAACCTCTTTTATAATGTCCCACAAGTCATGACGGGGAGACAGCAAACGTGGAGGAAAGCGATCTGGTCACAGAGACTAAAATGTTCCTTTTTAGCCTATTTGGAAAGCTAATACCACACACATCACCCTGAACACATCATCACTATGGTGATACATGGGGGTGGCAGAATCATGCTGTGGGAGGCCTTTCTTCAGGAGGGATAGAGAAGCAGGTAGAAATATAAAATATTAGGTGCTGCCAAACACTTGTGGCGTGGAGATTGTCCGTCCAGTAGGACAATGATTCTAAACATACAGTCAAAACTAGAATGGAACAATTAGATCAATATATTCATGTGTTAGGATGGACTAGTCAAAGTCTAGTCCTATAGTCAACTGACAATCTGATGGTGTCTTGAACATTTTGTTCATAAACACCATCCATTTAAGCTGACTGAGCTTAGATGTGTCCACTGGACAAAATATCAGTCCACAAATGTGCTTAACTGGTAAAGACATTCCCTAAAAGACTTGCATTGTATTGAAAGGTGGCTCTACGAAGTACTGATTCATTCAGATTTTTACCTCTAAAAAAATGTAAGCAATTTTCTCACCATTTTATTTAAGCCTTTTAAGTCTATCGGATAAAATCCCGATCAAATACACTGAGGTTTGTTGATGTAATGTGACAAAATGGAACCCCGCACTTATTTTCACTTGCAGGAATGTTTACCTGGATGTATCCCATGTAGGCCTGCACCACATCTAACCCGTAGCAGTCAATCAGCTCTCCCACTAGCTGGCTACCTCTCTGATTGGCTGCCACCTGAGCCCGCAGGTCTGACAGGTTGTCGTGGAGATTACGAGTCCCAGAGCAGCTGGGGTACTGAGCCGGAGCCATCAGAGCTTCAGTGACGGCTGATATGGAGACAAGTGGAAGAGGTGGTTGAAGATAAACACCACAGGAAGACATCGGTGTCCGAACAGAAAAAGGAAAACGTTGAGTTTTACCTTTTTCTTGGAAGACACCCCCGGTGACAAGCTTAAATGAAACAAAGACTGCCCCCTCCTGCTGAAGGGAAGTGGAGTGGGGGGGCATAGAGCCTGGAGTGATGCCCCCGATGTCAGCATGATGCCCCCTGCTGGCCACAAAGAACACAGGCCTGTTGACTCCTTTTCTAAATACCTTGGGTTGCAAGACAAAACACAGACAACAGTGAAGAAAGGACAGAAACGGGGACAGAAGAAGATATTAGAAAAGAACCAAAAGCCTGACCGGTGTGATGACTGTCAGATCTGGAAGATGGCTGCCGCCAGCACACGGGTGGTTACTCAGGATTACGTCTCCTTCTTTTAGCTTGTTTCCCAGTGATCTGATCTTCACAAACAGAAGGAAAAATGGATATAAACACACTTACCCACTCAGTTGATGCCATTAGGGCATCCTTTGCTCCTACTCCTCACCTGGTACTGGACGGTCTCCTGCATGGCCCCCAGGTGGACAGGGATGTGTGGCGCGTTGGACACCAGACCTCCGTCGGGCCCAAACACAGCACAGGAGAAGTCGAGACGCTCCTTGATGTTTGTAGAGATGGAGGTCCTCTGTAGGACCCTGCCCATCTGTTCTGTAGCGATCGGCAGAACAAACCCACACAGTTCAACATCTTTCATAATCATTTCTAAAATCCCTTCATCTATTCTTTAATATGTTGTCCTACCCGCTATGCTCATGAAGCGGTGGGAGAAGATGGAGAGCTGCACGGTGTTGAGCTCAGTACCCATAGCGCACTGAGGGTCTGAGCCTACAGTCAGGCAGACGTCGCCTTCTTCTGTTAGACAGGCTTCACAGGATGGCTCCACCAGGATGGTGCTGATGTAGGACAAATAAAAGCTGGTTTATCAACAAATAGGGTTCTGAAGGGTTTTAAGGTTCTGAACATGAGAGCAGAGAAATACTTTTAGACCGGTGTTGGAAAATAGTAGCACAGTATGATGATCTGGAGCACAAAACTTACCATTTCACTGAATCATCGTATTTACAAAAAACATGATTTGTATAACATGATTTAAATGCTTTTTAAAACACAACAACTCATTAATCTGAATATATCTTAGACAGAGCTTTGAAATTGAATTACAACAAATGTATCCTTACAATCAATGCTGTTCCATCAATACCGCATTTCAAAGACAGCTTCAATAGTGGCATTAATAAGCCCAGGTGTGGCTCACACTCTTGACCTGGTTTCATACTTTTTTCATTGCTGAATTGTCCGAAAACCAAGCAGAGTTCTAGACCAGGCATTTTTCTTCAGCTGCACAGAATACAAGTAAACACATTGAAATAACTAATGCGAAAAAAAAAAAATCATCACTAGCATTTACTAAAACTCCATTAAGTAGATAATCACCTCCAAAGACATCTCAGAGTTGTGTGCATAAATTACGGAAGTTGCAACCGATCCAGTGAAATCACGATTTACAAGGAACCAAAAAACAGACAGACATTTAGTTTTCTAGTGGGAGAACTGTAGAGCTGTGGGTAACGCTGACTTAGTTTTCAAACCACAACGGTTGCTTTTGTGACCTGAAATATTTTCAAATAGAGTAACACTCTGTTGCAACTGACTGGCAGTGCACAGGTGCAGTGCTGCAATACTCTATGCTGGAAAACTCCACTTCACCACCGTCTCTGGCATCTTTTTACAACACTTTAAACCGTTTGGGTCACCCAACACCACAGTATAGCTTGATGGAGGTAACCAGGCCATGTCTGAAGGATAGCTTGCCTGTTTTTGTCGATGATGATGGCCGGTCCTTGGATGCTGTTACCACATGGCAGTTCCTCCCACAGATACACACTGGTGTCCATGTAACCATCTTCAAAGTAACACTTGGTCATCTACGGAGACAGACAGCACATATTTCTTCAGTTAAAGAAGCAGCTACACAATGACGAAGTCAATGGTAAAAAAACAAAGCAGAAGATCTTCTGTGTGAAACTTTAATAGTAGGGAGAGCTTATATGTGTTTATGATATCATGTGTGTGTTCTTGGCTCTGTATACCATGACAGGTTTGGCTTGTGTGTGTCCCATCTTTGATTTATGCACGGAGTTGATCCCAGATTTCCCACAGCCTCTCACTCTGATGTCGTCCACCAAGATGGGTCTGTCTGGGATGGTGAACCCAAACTCCTTCAGATAACTTCAACAAAAAAAAAACAAGTTATGCCCACGAGTGAGGCACATGAGGCAATCCTAGCATGAAACCTGTAAATTCTTTTAAATAAGAATGTGACATTAACTTAGTAGTATATTTTGTTAAAACAATGTAAACAGGCCCATCTGGATGTTGCTGAGTCAAACTACAACAGGCATAAGCAAATGATTGGCAGACCGTTTGGTGAAGGCGCTGCGGAAGTCGCCTGCTTGACAGGAGTGGACGTGGCCGGGGTAACCGTCAGCTGTGACCATGAGAGCGCAGTCGGTGCCTTCGTAACGCAGGTGGAGGAAAACCTCAGTGATTATCTGAGCGCTGAGGAGGACAAGAAAAGTCCCAGTCTGTCGGATGATGTTGCTTTTAACAATGAACAATGTTCAGAAACAGCTTATATGTTAAAATGTGGATTAATGTGGCAAAAAGGTAAAGCGGTTGCTGGTGGTACTTCTATATGGGTAATACATTTGTCATCCAAAAATGGTAAAACCAAGCAGATAGTGTCAATTTTCATTAAATAAGTGTATTTTTCAAATAAAGCAAATTTCCTAAGTAAGTTATATGAACCATGTTTGAAAGATTATAGCTGGAGATTCGTTTTTAATGAAAAAGATGTTCTTATTATGATTCTGACTTCATAAATGCATGTTGCATCATTGGCTCAGGTGTGAGATTATGCTTCTGCAAAAACATGGAATTTAATTAAATGTAATTTAGTCGCCTTAACCAGATGTGCCAATGAGCGGAGGGTCGCTGTAGAACGGGCTGGAAAAAACATGATAATAAAGTTATTTAAAATAACATCAAGAGAAAAATACGAACGAAGAATGTGAATATTTAAAGTAGATTACAGTAACTACCAATTAAACTACTGATCAATTAACAGAGATATTTGTTAAAAGTCTAATTACAAACAAAAAAATCTGTATTATACATTAAAAAAGGGCAGCGATATTAGAAATACAAAAATCCTCAGAATCTACTGACTGACTTCATATGAATGAAAAAATAATTAAATCAAATAATTATGGAGAAAAATATTGTGTATGGCCTGTATAGTTTGAATGTTTTACATTTTGAGTTTAGGGAAAGGATTAAGTGTGTGAATCTCTCCATTATGTCTTCAAACTCTGTTTTAATTAAGTGTATGGTTTTAGAGTGAAGGTTGGAAATGGTTTTGTTGATTACAAAAAAGAAAACAGCCCTGAAGACATGAATGACCAAACAAGAATATATTGATTTTAACCCCCCCAGAACTGCAAAATAAACCGAATCGACATCACAATATCCAATATCCATTCTCTGCATGTGGACAGTACATTTGACCAGCTGAATCGACTCCAACTGTCCTTAATGTCCACACCTGATTTATGCGTTAAGTGGCCGAGATGTAAAAGTTCACAGAGGATCGTGGAGACCCTGTGTAAGGGTAAAGACTAAAAAACAACTAGAAAAATGTGTGTTACTCGTAATTCAATATGTTATTTAAATGTCCAGCAATATTATCGTAATTATATATATTTTCTAAAATTATGCAGCCCTAAAGTCTCCCATGTCCCTCCAGGAAAACTCACACAGCCCCAAATGAGTTACTGCAGAAAAAGAACTTAAAAAAAAAAAAATCATACAAACAATTACAAATCTTAAATCAGCTTCATCCCTAATCATAAATATCACTGTTTTTCATTTATGAAATATTTTTTTTTATTTTTACCCGATTTTGTTATAAAAGCAAGAGATAATACATTTAATTTCAACGCAATATAGCAAGCAAGTATACAAGAGGTTCTTAATAAAGACCCTTACATTAACTCTGCTGCCTCCTAGTGGTTAAATATGTAAAACTATGAAAATGTCAAAAAAATTCAAATCTCAGTACAAAGGTTCGGACCGAGAAGCTTTGGGTATGTGAGTGCTAAAATATGATGAAAGGTGTTTTAACCCCAGAGGGTTGAAACACTTTGCCAAATACCTTGTCAACATAGCTTTTTTAATCATACAGAGTGACACCCATAGGTCTCAGTAGACTAAGACACCAGGAACTCTACTCCATGTGAGGATTTTGTGGCCTCTGACCTTGAGAAGCCACGTGCACAGAGCGTGTCGCGGCAGCGTCTGCAGAGCTGCTCCATCCTGCGGTCGAGCTCGCTGAAACACTGCTGCTCATACTTCAGGGAGCACGGCTCCTGCACCTCTTCCACAACATCTGCCAGGGCCAGACCGTATGCTGACAGCACACCACTGTATCTGGGAGCAGCACAGACACACGACAGACTTTCACAAACTTATATGAGCTAACAAAATATTTCTGTGCAGCACTCTGTAACTCTCTTTGTCGTCTATGACCCCCTATCAAACTTACTTATGGATAAAGACAGTCTTCATTGCCAGAGCTCGGGCTATAGCGCAGGCATGCTGACCCCCTGCACCACCGAAACACGCCAGCACGTGCTGAGATGTATCATGACCTTTTGCCTGTTCAGTTTAGAGAAAAAAAGGATTACACAAGACCGTTTTTCTTTAGGTTGTGAAAGATCACAAATCAAAAAATTCCTGCAGAGTTTTAGAATAAAATACCTGTGTCAGAGCTCTGATTGGTCGGCACATTGCCTCGTTAGCGACACGAACGAATCCCATTGCAACCTCTTCCACGCTCATCTTTGATTGGCTGTTTGGCACAGTGTTGTTCCGGGACTTGTTGGCCCCATTGGCTGCCACCTTCATTAAAAAACATAAATAATATGCCTTTTTTAATCAATATCTGGTTTCAGCATCATTAAAAAGAAAAACTGTAAGTTTGGTACCTGCGTTTGGCTTGCAGACAGGAAGATGTTGATCTCCTCAGTGAGACGGTGGAAATGCTTCATGGTCTCTTCCAAGGACAGCGGTTCGTTCTCTGCCGGGCCGAAGATCTTTGGAAAGAACGAAGGAAGGAGGCGACCCAGAGCTAAGTTAGCGTCGGTCACAGTCAGAGGGCCACCTTCAAAAAAAAAAATTCGCAGTTTCAGCATTGAGTTTCCTCATTTTTTGCTTATTCTGCAGAACAAAAGTGGAAATTGGCTCCGGATAATGTCATATGAAATGAATCTAGTTGATTTATAAAATACGCCATAAGACACATGATGCAAGCATGAGGTATATAAGCAGAACTTGTGCCCATTTTTCTCCTCTATGTACATTAAGTGGATTACTAATTCAGAGGAGGCAGAGAGGACAGAACTGAAAAAACCCGGCTGTGTGACTGTGGATTTTTATCTAACAGCATGGAGATTAACAAGTTATAAAAGAAAGATTTAAATGTCTTGATGAAGCCAAAAATGCACTTCTGTTTATTAACCTGGCTGTAGAGGTAAAGGAGCACAAAATAAACTCAGAAGCAAGAAGTCTGTAATCTCACCTTTCCTGTAACAAGCCGGTCCTGGATGTGCACCTGCAGATTCTGGTCCCACGACAAACATCCCTGATCTGGGGAGTCAAGTAAACAAAGCACAGACATGCAGGGAAATGCAAACACAAAATCTTATGACCATTTGAAAGCAGCAAATGAAGCCTTCTGAAACGCAATGGAGAGAGTGTAACTTCACCTGAAAAAGAGTCGGGAACCTCCGCCTGCAGCCACGGTGTTGATGTCCAGCTGAGGTGCTTGCAGGGTGACTCCAGCCGTTGTGGCCTCAAACACGTGTTCATATTGTCCTGCATAGCGACTCACATCAGTGGAGGTTCCTGCAGGAAAACACAAAACAGAGAAAAAGTAACATGTACAATCTTTTTTTCACAATTATGCACTAACTCGTTGTTTACACGTAAAGTTTAAGGGGTGTGAATACTTTCTAAACCACTACACAAGGAAGCTATCCAGTTATATCTTAGCTATCCCTCCCTCCCTCTTCGTACACTCACCACCCATATCAAAGCCAATCACAGGCCTTTTCTCCATTTGGCTGTAAGAGGTGATGGCGTATCCCACCACGCCCCCTGCAGGGCCGGACAGAATGGCTCGGGAGCCACAGAACTGCTCCATGGGGGTCAGACCTCCATCTGACTGCATGAACAAGACATCCACATCCTAAAAAAGACACAGAAATAGGAATATTAGGCAATTCAGTTACCAAAAAAACAATTTTCCTTATGCCAAAACTGACCTTCAGACCACCTTCAAACCCAGCACTGAATCCTTTTAAATACTGATGAATTTTAGGTGTGAGGTAGGCATCTGCGCAGACAGTGTAGCCCCGAGGGACCGCCCGTACCATCGGCATGACCTCGCTGGAGAGAGACACCTGAGTGAAGCCCAAACGACGGGCGAGAGAGCCCACTGCTTTCTCGTGATCAGACCAGCTGAAACAGAGAGATGTATGAGGGGGACATAAAACCTAAATCAAACGTTAAGACTTTGGTTTTATGGCTTGTTTTGTCACACTGACAAACATATTTGCCTGAAGAATGAGATAAAGGTTTAGTGCTGGCTACCAAACAGGGTCTCACCCATCAGACTTAATTCACGGTCTTTCGTATCAACAACTTTAAAAACGCAGACTTTTTCCTCAAGAGCAAAGAGTCTAGATGAAAGAAGGAGGGTTAGGGAAGGAAAACATGAACTTTCGCCCAGAAGGCTGTGTAAGTTTTACAGACAATAGAAGAGTGTTTATTGGACCTACAGTGCCACTCCCCCATAGAGACAGAGAGATCCTGGGAATGGGAGTTATATAATCACATATCAGCTTTTAAGAAAATAGTAAGAAGCTGGGAAATGCTAGCCAAAATAATTAAACTTAACAAAGGACAAGAGCTCAGCCTGAAATCTAAAGAAGGGCAGTCTTGTTGAAGTACTGACGTGTATGAGTGCAGGAGGAGGACGGCGACGGTGGTGATGCCGCGGGATAAAACTCCTCTCAGGTCTTTTTCCACTTGTTCCAGATCCAGTTCCCGCCACACCTCCAGAGAATCGCCTGTACTGCCTAAAAACACAAAGCATGGGCTGTCAGCGTCATTAAGGACACATGGATCACAGTTTTGTAAAGCTTTGACCTGCTAATAACACTTTTAGACATCACTGATTTTTATTTAAGCCTATAATCAAGAGCATTGTTTGTAGCTTTCCAGCAGTGAGTAACCAGTAAGTGTTTTTATTATGTGCAGAGGCAATATCAATGTCACGCCAGAGATAAGAGTAGCTGTAAAACAGGGTTTTCGTCTGTGAAAGAAACGCAAAATAATTATGGAGTTTAATTTTTAGCCTGTTTTTAGCTTCTAAGGCCATCAGGTAGCATTATTAGCATTAGTAGCTGAAATCATCAGTCTCTGCGTGTACTCCCTACAGAATGTAAACCCTTGCCTTAACTCCTAGATTTCCAAAAAGCTGCCAACATTTCCAAGTCTGGCATGTCCCATGATGGACAGAAGATGAAAGCTCAAAAGGATAATAGAATATCTTTGTTGTAGTATGTTTAGCCTTCCTGTTATCTACTAAGGTCTCGCTCTCTGTTTAAAAGCAGCAGGCAAAATTAACCACAGACGGAAAATGCAGCTTCCTTTTAAAAAGCTTTTGCGCTTACTCTGACTTCATGTTTAAACATCTAAAGACCTAAAATTGAGTCTTCATCTACCAGAAACAACATCCACACCTTATAGGGGAGAACTGTGAGCTGTTAGCCTTAGGCATGGTACGTTCACGGACCTGAAAAAGATTGGATTTTTAAAAATTTGATCTACCAGCTGATTTCTCTGTGCATCTTCAGATATGACCAAACGTCACACATTTAGAAAAGATTGTAACTTTTAAAACGGTTACAGTATTTTGGTTTGCTAAATTCAAGAGCAGGGTTTCAAATGCTAACACAACCATTAGCCACACTTATTTAATTACCACCATAGCAAAAAAGAAGCAACTGATATTCCTTTTTGAGCAACAGGATCGTTGTACCCTAACTTTTACCTCTCCAGAACTTAAGAACCCAAACTGCTGATCAGTTTCTGACAGAAATCAACCATTATATATATATGTTATAACCTGTTAGTATGTAACTTTCAGCTGGTCAGCAGGAATACTTGTTAATTTTTACATACGCAGCATTTAAACACGATCATTCATGCAGATACACTGAGCTGATGAAGCAACTCGGTCGCTGGGGTCAAGAGGCAACCCCAAAAACGGGGCAGAAAACAGTAATATAAGAACAAAAAAGTTGCAGTCTAAAACATGAGAAAAACGGTCAAACTTGGTGGAAATCTGCAGCAGATTTTAAATGAACTGTTTCGCCCATAACATCACATTCAGCCACAAAGAGACAAGAAAAAAGCCCCTCCATGAAAATATAACTACTGATTCTTTGGAAGCAGTTTCACTCTATAATGTATGCCAAGCCCTTCAAAAACTATGTGCAATACTTCTAGCCACCTTTATGTATTTTAAAGAGGCAGAACACCTTTACTCTTGAAGTGTCTCAAAGGAGGAATTTAAGAAAAAATTAACTAATTAGGAATATATGGCATCGTCCCTCCTCCAACTGCGTCCCAAAGGTTCAGACAGTACCAGGGTAGATGCAGTGGAAGCATAATGGCTAAAGGAAACTACCCTGGATACTGGACAAAGTTCATTGAGTGGAAATGCCTCTTAAATCAAAGCAGAAAGAGTAGTAAAGTTCCTTTTGCTTTCAAAATGTGCAAAACAATCTACCGGTAATATGAAAATGCATCCAACTGTGATGTGATAACAAAAGTCTGGACCCAAAATGAGACAATGCAGGATTTTCTATGGTAAAAATACCTGCCTTTAGCTTTTACTATTTTACCAGCACAACTCAATATGTAAAATGCTGATGGAAACAAGGTTAAAAAGGAATATTTGAACTATGTAAACACCTGTTACAATACGTTTGGGATCTTTCCTGGGTAGCTGGCAGTCATCTTGACAGAGGACGACTCGCTCATCCACCTCTATGACTTCCTCATAAAGGACATCAGGGACGGCGACCTCCTGTCATATATGCACAAGTCACGCAGATTTATTGAAGAGAGGCATCAGGACAAGTCCTGCAAAACAGTAGCTAAGATCATAGGACTGAACGTATCATGTATAGTGAAGGTTTGCCATTATGTTTATGTCACTTACGATAAGTGAAAGATTTCACCTTTTCATGTTTGTTCACAGTTTTGTTACAAGGCTTAGTAGATAAGTGACCACTTAAAACTGGTAATGGTACAACAAGTCTGGGGGCAAACTCCACGAGCTGCCGCTGGGCTCTGCAACACAATAGCTAAGCCTCATGTGGCAGAAACAAAAGTCTGCATTCAACTAACTTAGAAAAAATATTTGGCTAGGGCAAGGAATGAATTTCAAAAGTTAGGAAAACAAATGTTACCAAATCAAAAAGTTTGGGCCTGGCCTGTGTGCCAATGTGCAGCAGGTCCTTGAAGCCTTTTGTGACTAGGAGTGCGGTCCGTTCTCCTTCCCTCTCCAGCAGGGCATTGGTTGCTACAGTAGTGCCCATTCTGATCCAGCCAATCAGGGAGGTGTCAACAGGCTGATCACGAGGAAAGAGCTGTCCGGTTTCCTGCCATTGGACCCATGCAAATATATTAATCACAACTGTTAAGAATGTTGTATGTTCAGGGCTTTGCTAAGTATAATCCGATGAACTTGTTCACATTTTGTCCGATTTTAACTTTAAATTTCAATGTTTTTATTGAGATTTCACAAGAAAGATCAACACGACCACATATGTGTTAGGTGGAAGGATGAGGTTACATGATTCATCCTTGATTTTGGTGCTTTTTATTTCTTTGCAAATAATCAGTTAAGTATGGCCCCCTTTATTCCAATGCCCCTAAATCGCCATAATAATAGATTTCACCTGCATACAATTTATTTTCAGTTTCACTCCAGCTGTTCTGTGAAGGCCTCAAAGGTTTGCTAGAGAACATAATTGAAAAAGACAACATCATGAAGACAACGGACACAGCAGACAGGCCGGGATAAAGTTGTGGAGACGTTTGAATGAGGATTAGGTAATAAAAGAACATCCCAAGCTATGAACATCCATGCCCGCATGGCCTTCATTTAAGAGAGGCAAGAAGAAATCCTTTGTTTCAAGGAGGCCACAAGAGGTCACAAGCATAAGCCATACTGATGACCAGGAATATATGTGGAAGTACTCTGGGCTGATGGAAACAAAATTAAACTTTTTGTTCAACATCCAAAATACTGTGGAGGAAAACTAACCATGCACATCACCCTGAATGTACCATCCCCATGCTAAAACATGGTGGTGGCAGCATATTGCTGTGGGTATACTTTCTTCAGTAGGCACAGGAAAGTTGGTGAAGGGAAGGTGGATGGAGCTAAATACAGGAGAATCTTGAAAGAAATCTAATTATAGATAACAATAACTTGGGACTGTGGTGGAGATTCACCTTCCAGCAGGACAATGACCCCAAACATACAACCAGATCAAAGTCCAGACCTAACTCCAAACAAGAATCTGTTAAATTACTGTTCACAGACGGTATTCAGACAATCTAGGTGGGCTTCAGTTAGCCTATTTAGCAAAGAAGACTATTAACCTTTTTGTATCTAGATGGGCTAAAGTAATAGAGATATTTACCATAAAGAATTGAAGCTGAACCTAAACTGAAAATGGGAAATTCATGGGTTATAAGCATCTATAGTTTACATATAAAGGTTCTTAACTCTAAGTGATACTTCAAATTTGCATATTCTGTAGAACTTTCACCACAATATGATTAAGGTAATATCGGGTTATTCTTTATAAAAATATGCATCCACCCTTTATGTTACCTCTTCCAAGACCCGCCGGATCCCCTCAGTGGGAGCGTCTTTGTAATTCTGTGGGTCTTTGGACAGCAGTTTAAGGACTCTCTCACGACCATCAGGCAGACGTGCAAACACATCTGTGAAGGTACCACCTCGGTCGATGGCAAAGTCAAACTTCCCCTTAGTCTCAGCCATAGTGAGGAAAGAGTAGAGTGCAGCTGCTGACCTTAAAGTCCTTAGGGGTGAAAAAGAAATTATACAGAGACATGTTTTATTCACACAGCCCCCGGGCTTGTTTGTATTTGCAGTCAAGTACTACTAACTACAAAACCCTACTGCTGGCTATCTTGCTTTTTCCCAGACACCATATTATCAGGTTTTGACCTCTGACACACAAACATTCCTGCACAACTAAACCCAATCAGAGATTAAGATTAAATATATTTGAATTGATTCAGTTTTCCACAAACAGTCTTCTTGGGAGCATGAAGAATCAGGTGTCTGGCTGCTGTCCCTTAAGAAGTATGTGAATGTGAATTATGCATACCAGAACTGCAGCAGATCATGCGTGACGCTTTGTCACGCCACTGCACAGGAAAACCTGCAAACCACATGCATGCACAAAGTACATGAAAAGAGTCATAGTGTCTGTCTGCTGCGATCTGAAACGACGTTTAAACTAAACCCTCTTTGGTTTTCAGCTGATATTTGCATGGCGTGGCTGCGATCAGTTCAGTCTAAGAGGCGGATTCGGAGCAACGAACCCGAACAGCACCGATATTTTTCCTCACCTATGTCCGTCCCGTCGCCGCTGGATGGGTCCCTGTGGTAATCTTTAGTAATCCGGTGACGGTCTGATCCTCCTCCCTGGCCTCTCTCTCCGATCGGTCCGACAGAAAGGACGCGTTAGTGGGAGTCGGAGCATTTTAGCTCCGCCTCCACGAGAGAGGAGCCTGCAACTAGAGGGTGACACGGGAGTGGATTTTCTCTCCTGTCCCATCCCGCTCCCACAGAAAAATGTCTTGTCCCATCACAATCCCAGGCCAGCATAACAAAAAAATCCTGTCCCGTCCCACTCCTGGTAAATTGACTCCCACTCCCATCCTGCTCCCATTGACTCCCACTCCCGTGC
Organism: Crenichthys baileyi; assembly: GCA_036173005.1. Lineage (NCBI taxonomy): Eukaryota > Metazoa > Chordata > Actinopteri > Cyprinodontiformes > Goodeidae > Crenichthys > Crenichthys baileyi. The sequence goes on from JAHHUM010002386.1 coordinate 108,718, forward strand.
CACTCCCATTTTTGTTTTCTTCATTTAGTCTTTTGGCAATTTCTTTATTTGAAGGACCAGTTAGGTCCCTGTTTTTAGCTGTAGTAAAGGCCAGTTAAAGTATAAAGAATAACAATGAAGAAATAATAAAATATCAAACAAGGAAACAGACCATGCCTATCTTAGCTGAATAAACAAAATGTACATAGTTGTATTTTACTCATTTATTAAGTGATTGTTTCCTTTGAACAATGACATTACTTTTATGTTTCAAATTGCTGAAACGAAAGAAAAATGTACTTAGCAAGAGAACTGTACTTTGTGAACAAAAGGGCAAAAAGGCATTACCTTCACAATTTAGAAACTGTACCTCAATGGTTCACAGCCCTGGTCCTCAGGGACCCCTTCCCTGCAAGTTTTAGATGTGTGTCTGCTCCAGCACATTCAAATTCTGACATGACCTCCTATGCAGGCATCAAGAATGGAGGGTCAAACTGGACAAAATTAATACAATAAAATCATCATTAAATAAATAAATGTTGTGAATCTCCCATAAGTGAAGTAAATGTAACATTAAAGAAATGTAACATTAATTGTGCCATTAAATTAAAGGTACCATTTATTTATTTATACATCATTAGAAACAATAAATGTACCATTATATCATGAAATGGACTATTATGCAATTAAATGTGCCACTGAATAATTAAGTATAATTTTAAAGACGACATGACGTAATTAGTGGTACACCTAATATTTAATGATGTATTAAAATAAATTGTATATTTAATGGTACTTTCAATTTTTTTCTATTTCACAACGTATTTATTTAATATCTTCCCCTGATGAAGCCTTCCTACGGAACCCGCGAGGGGACATGGGGGAATTTTTTTTCTTTAGCGTCCCCACGCAATAGTTTTGCGTTCCCACGCAATACTTTTTGCGTTCCCACGCAATACTTTTTGCGTTCTCACGCAACAGTCTTTGCGTTATCTCGCAATACTTTGTGGGATAGTTTCCAAACTATCTGGATTTGAACGGTTCTTCTTATCCTAAGCATTTAATCGCATTGTTGACTACATCTTAACCTGCATATGACAAATAAACCATATCAATGCCATATCAGTGCTGTTTGTTTTGTAAGCAGTTTGTCAAATGTGCTGCTGTTCCAAAATGCACAGCTTTCTCAAGGCGATTAACAACTTTTGCGAGCAAACACAAAAGTATTGCGTGGGGATGCGAAAGAAAAATTAATTCTCCCATGTCCCCTCACGGCCCCCGTACCTTTCCCCTCTACTGTGGCAAAGGCTCTTAAATCATTAGTGCACATGCGAGCAATTTTGTTGGTCAGATGAGACTTGACGTGTGATGGTACTTTTCGTTTGACGAATGAAGAGATGCAGGGCTGATTCAATCCAGAATTTGCCTTACAAGTGTGCCTTAATCACTGGTGTACTTGATTACGACTAAACACGTTTTACAAGCAGCATACTGTGTGTTAACACCGCTACATTCAACTCTCCTGAAGTTCGGTAATATTTGCGACTTTCCTGTCAGCTCTATGAGTTTCATAGATAAGTCCTTACTTCTGACTTCACGTTGCAAATCCAATTTTACCACGTTCAGTTCTCCACCTGCGTTTGTTCCCTCCATTCTGAACGCAGGTGGAAAACATCGATCAGAAGCACTGTTGGCTTGTGGGTCGTGTAGTTCGTTTGACTCGCATTATAGTATATGCTTCTTGGAAAAAAACTTCACAATGGCGGCGTCGAGCCAAGTTTTTTTTTTCTTAAAGTTTATAACAAAGTCTCAGTTTTACATTTCCAAAGACAATTGATCCTAGTTTATTTTCCCTCCTATTGGTTAGCTCCCGCTCCCGTCTGCTCCCGTTCATTTTTTATTCTGTTCCGTCCCAATCACGTGATCTTTACTAACGCTGTCTCCCGTCCCGTGGGATTCCCATGGGAATCCCGTGACCCGTGGGATTCCCGAAAAAATGTCAGCCTCTACCTGAAACCCGAACCTCTCTGAGAAGATCCCTGGAATAAGAAATCACACCCAACATGATCATTATTGTATAAATACATTTCAGTAGCTGGAAAAATCATCTGTTAATGTGGAAAACTGAAAGCACATTCTGTAAAATGGCTGAGAGACCATACCTACAGAGGAGACTAATGGTATGGAACATTAAAAAGAAGACAAATCTATTAAAGAGGAGACAGTTATAATCACAAATATAGAAATAAACCTAGTTTCAAATATATTGTGGATTAAGTATGAAGGTGTAACCCAGAAATTTATATCCAAAAAGTTTCAATAAAAAATATCTTCTGAAATAGTGTAAAAAAACAAACAAAACACAATGCAGTTTTGTTTAGGACTATGCAGTCCTACTAAACAAGAATCAAAAGATCAAAAGATTCACTAACCTTAGCGCTTCAAAAGTACATTTAATTGTAACATTAATATACCAGACAATAAAAGGTTGGGGCAGGAACGAAATGGCCAAATCTACATTTCATTTATAGGTCAATTGTCAATAGAATGACTTTGAAAAATAATACCAAGAAAAAAATACTAAATACTATAATTATGGACTTAAATAATACTATTACTGTAATTTTGAAGGAAAATAATACATGGTAACACATTTAACTGCATTTACTCGGATGCCCGTAAAATTCAGTGCAACCAACTGCATCACAGGATGGCTTATTATCAAATAAAGTCCACCTGTGTGCAAAGTATCTCAGTATAAATACAGCTGTTCTGTGAGGAGCTCTGATGTTTTAAGAGTACAATACTGAATAAATAGCATCTGTTAAATTCAAACAAACATACTTTAAGTGAAATTACATTTTAACATCTCATGGAAAGGAGTTTATTCTATCAAGCAGCACATACCAATATAAAACACCATCTCAACACCAAAACATGGTGGTGGCAGTATCATACTGTGGGGATGCCCAATGGTCTGTTGATCAAAGATTATTAATGTGTTAGAATGGCCTAGTCGACCAAAATGCAATTGAGAACATATAAAATGCTTGATGTTTGCAAATGCTTTTCACCCAGTCGCACTGAGATTGAGCCATTTAACAAAGAATAACAGTAATTCTTTATTTGTCTGGGTCTATCAGACTGAGGTGGGTCGTTGTAATGTGGGAAAACGTAAGAAATGTTCAAGGGAAATAAAAACCCCTGCAAGCTCTGCAAACGCTAAATTCTGCAACAGACCCAAACACGAACTAAATTCAGAACCTAAAGAGAAATCAAGGTTGTACAGAAACAAAATCAGGAGAATTAATGCAGAACAGTGTGACCGCTTCTGAAATGTTTGCTGCTACCTAGAGGACAAAACATCATCAAGTAGACCGACAAAACACAGGCTAAGTTTAGAGCATATTTATTCACGATTAAGGCACAAACGTTCATCAGCAACAGAGTGCTGACATGTAACACCATGGCTTGTCAGTTCTGTAGTACAGTCAACAGGAAGTGCATCCATGCATAAGATTTAGAAAATAATGGAAACATTTCCAAAGATGCAAAACTTTAAAAAGCTGTAAAATGAGTTACTAACCTAAGTACTCTACGTTTAAATTGTCCATCAGGAATATTAGCTTATTAGTAAAAGGTGTTTAGATGGACTTTTTCCTTATTGAATATATAATAAGTTAATAATAACATAATTTAACAATGATCCCCAGTTCTTCACAGATTATGTGATGTAACAGCCAGGTGGGTCAGCAGAGCAGGATGAAAACTCTTACGTTGATCAGCTCAAACACAAATTGAGCAGCCTGCGTTCGCTCATGTGAACTGTAGGCCACACATAATTCAGTGTGTATTCCACACACACACAGACAGACATATGGTTTGTAACACCTCCCACTCTTAACACAAAAATTACACATCTACAACCAAAAAAAGATTCAGTCACATTTTCTAGAAAAAAACCTCATTCGGTGACACCCTGCTACGGGTTTTGGTGTGGACAAATAAGGTCACTTCAGTTTAATGCAAAGCATCCCAGAGTGTAACATTCAAATCTGAATTCAACACCCTTGAGTCCCGTACTAAAACGCAACTTAATCATTCATATCCAGAATTTCTTTAAACTGCACCTATTGGTACTATCAGTCTGTTAAGTCCACAGGGTTTCTGACTCCAGGTATGAGTGCATTCATGCAAAACAGGAGTTTGAAGTTAGAGGACCAAGCATACAAATGAGGCAAGAAGGAAAGCTGAAAAATGCTTCAGAGTTTTGGAATTAACTGATATCACATCTTGAAATTGCTGCTAAAACATGAAAAAGGTTCATAAGCTCTAACAGTTGAGAAGAAACGTCAGAGTAATGAGTCTAAGGCTACATAAGCATCAATTTTGCTGTTATGGAAATGTTTCCTAGTGAAAGTCAACCATAGCACCAAAACGCAGACAAAAAGAGACTCCTTTACTTTAAAAGCCTCAGTGTTGTTAAATATCTGACGCCATCAACCGATCAACAGCCTTTGTTTCAAGTGTGCAGATCTGGAGTCTGAGCTGGAAGATCATTTCTGCATTTGTTACCATGGTGACAGACCAGGAAAGAAGATCAACAGCTTTGTAACATTAAAACTCCCAAACTCAACCTGGGGTTACCTTTACAAAAACACTAACATGCCTCTTTTCTACAACAACTTAATACCACACTGTGAAAAAGCACCACATGCATTCAAAGCTAATACACTTTGTGCTACACTTAACCACACCCATGGACTTACTTTCAGGTAAGCCTGCTGGTTAGACATCCGCTGAGAGAAAACTAATGTGTTTATGTGCTACACAAGGTATCTTGTACAGTTTTATTTTAAATATAACTATACTGAATGGTTGAACTCATTCTCTCTGTGCTGTGAGACTGGTTTATTTCCAGAGATATCCAAGAATTCCCGTCTTGAGTCTCAGTGACAGTTTTGGCATTTAGGATGACATTTGTGATTGTTGACATTGCACCGACATCCACCACTGGTGTCTCCAGGACCCTTAAAAAAAAAAAAAAGAAAAATTTGAAAGAAGCCATTGCTTTTTAGGACTAATTTAACAGAGTATGGGAACATTAAATGAAGCTAAAATAAGGGGAAAAGTAATTGACAGAGGAAAGGTTTCTTACCTTGGGTCCCCAGCGAGGCCCTCTGGTTACCCAGCAAATCTCAGTGTGACAGACAGTGCAGCGCAGCCAATCACATCCATCCCTCTTCTGCACAATGATGCCACACTGAGGACAGTGCATGGCCTCCCCTGACTGCACAAGACTCTGTTTGTGGCACAGACAACGAAAGCAGAGAAAAACAAAAAGAGAATAAGAAAGGAGAATGTGGTTGGTGCAGGCTGAGACCAATTGTGTTGTGGTTATACAAAGCCCCTGATTCATTCTTAACAGTGAAGCTACAAAGCTAAATCGGAGAGTGATCCCAAAAATACTTCACAGCTTCAGATAGGCCTTTAGCAGCTAACCTTCAGTAGATGTGTCGTCCTTCTAGCGGCAGAGTCATTTATGGCACGGACTGCGAGATCGTCTTGGTATTGTTTGCAGTTTATTCCCTCGTGGATGGCCTGAGAAGAAAAACAGGAAATGAAATATGAGAGTTCAAGTCCAATTATGATGCTTAAAGGTTACGATAGTAAGGTTTTTAAACATGAGTTTGCCCCAAGTAATCAGATCTAGTGAAAAAAAAAAGATTTAGTGTTTGCATACACCTACTGTGAACATGAATGCCATCAGATTTAGGCCTTTAAAGATACGTTTAAACTGTTCTTTCATCAGGTTGAAAACGTTCATGCTCGGACAAGACAGCGATTGAACTATTTGGCTACGATGATGAGAAGAATGTAAAGGGAAACATGGGTAGGTTTTTAAACATATAAACACGGTATTAGCTTGCAGGCTCAGTGGTGGCAGCATCATGGTGAGGGCCTGTTTTGCAGCTTTGCTAATAGATGAAATAATGAAGACTGAGAACTGCCTACTTCTTCAACTTCACCTCAAATTACCAGCTAGATAGTTGAAACATTATGCTGTAAACTAAGAGGACAATGATCCCAAACGCACATCAAAACTGGTTTAGGAATGAATAAAGCAGACAAATGTCGGAACCGACCTTCTGAGATGGTTCTGGTCTTAACTATATAGGAATGTATGAACTATTTTTAAAGAGCTGGATCTGTGCCAGGAAAACAATCTATTTAATACTTTCCACAATATCAGATAAGATTAGTCAAAAACCCAGGCAGTTATGGCAGAAGCTTTTTGTGGCCTCTAAAAGTGTTCGGTCAAAGCACAAGGCTTAAAGGGTCTTTTAACTAAATAATAGAGGGGTTTTCAGTATGTATTTGAGCCTTTATATGTACCAAGTGTGGATTAAAGCAAATCCACAAAAAAATCTAACATATGCATGTGATTCTTCTTGAACTTTATTTGTTTTTTGTATAATCCTCCCTGAAGAGAAAGCAGTTTAAATGCATTCATGAAATGATCACATTCATGCGTGTTTGTAGTTTCTAGCTTGCACTTTCATTACTTGTAATCTGCACTGTTGTAGCTGGATGTGTTTCATTTATTCCCGTTAAACTCACAGAGACAAAGTTCAGTCCTTAAATTTCTGACCTTGCAAATGAGGCAGTTGTGTCTCCTGCAGACCGGACAGTGGAAAACATTGACTGTATCCTCATACACACACCATCCCAGACAATCCGGAGTTGCACAGTGATAGCTGCCCTCGCACCGAGACTCTGCTACAGAAAGGCTTCTTTGCAGCCAGCGCTCATATTCCTCTGGAGCCACCAGCTGGAAAGGCATGAAGCAGGTGATTATGAGGGAATGCCATTTAAAGTGTGCTATGGTGCATGTTTTGGCAATGTGTCTCGGCGCAACTCACAGCTCGGATCTCCCTCTCCTGCAGGGCCCAAGGACAGGCGTATGTATCGTCTCTGTATGGACAGGACACCTCGGGCTCCTCGCTCAGCATGATGACAGAGCGTAAGCACTCTCTATGCACCCCCAAACAGAACCAGACAGTGTTCAGTCAAATAAAAAAAATGCTGTTAAACGAGTGCTGTTAAACCTGTCTCTTCCCACTCCCACGTCTTACCTGCAGAAACAGTGGAGACACTCCCTCAGCAGGACTCCTTCTCCCGACTGTAGCTCCACAAAGCAAATCTTACAATCCACTGGCTCAGGATTGGGCACCAGGTCCTGACCATCCATCTTCACCAGCCGGGCAAAATTCTCCCTTCGCTCCTGCTCCTTTGCCTGGAGGAGTTGTAGTGTACATTAGCTCTATTTAGAATCACAACACTAAATCGTTGAAAAGGTAAATCAGTCTCATGTTAAAAAAAAAAAAAATCCTAATTATCAACCTGGCAGAAATTTGATTATTAAATGGTCATAAAGGAACAGGAGTTCATCTATTTCTCAGCAGTGTGGAACTATCACCCAAGGCCTATGAGAAAACTCATCACAAGATGCTTCTTATAAAATTTCTCAATCTACTCGTAGTCATCGTCTTCTGCTTTATCCGGGCCCGGGTCACAGGGGCAGCAGAGACACCTCCTCCAGCTCCTCCAGGGGGAGCCCAAGGCGTTCCCAGGCCAGCCGAGAGACATAGTCCCTCCAGCGTGTCCTGGGCCGTCCCTTGGGCCTCCTCCAGGTGTGACGTGCCTGGAACAACTCTTAAGGAAGGCGTCCAGGAGGCATCCGGTATAGATGCCCGAGCCACCTCAACTGGCTCCTCTCGATGTGGAGGAGCAGCGGCTCTACTCCGAGCCCCTCCCGGATGGCCAAGCTCCTCACCCTATCTCTAATGGAGCTCCCGGCCACCTTACGGAGGAAGCTAATTTCAGCCGCTTGTATCTGGGATCTGGTTCTTTCGGTCATGACCCAAAGTTCATGGCCATAGGTGAGGGTAGGAATGTAGACCGACCGGTAAATTGAGAGCTTCGCTTTTCGGCTCAGCTCTCTCTTCACCACAACGGACTGGCACAGCGCCCCCATTACTGCAGCAGTCACACCGTCTGTCGATCTCCCGCTCCATTCTCCCCTCACTCATGAACAAGACCCCAAGATACTTGAACTCCTCCACTTGAGGCAGGAACTCCCCTCCAACCTGAAGAGGACAAGCCACCCTTTTCCGGTCGATAACCATGGCCTCGGACTTGGAGGAGCTGATCTTCATCCCAGCCACTTCACACTCGGCTGCAAAGCGCCCCAGCGCATGCTGTAGGTCTTGGCTAGAGGGGGCCAGCTGGACCAAGTCATCTGAAGTCAGAAGAAGAGACGAAATCCACTGGTCCCCAAACCAGACCCCCTCCGGCCCATGGCTGCACCTAGAAATCCTCTCCATAAAAGTTATGAACAGGACTGGTGACAAAGGGCAGCCCTCCCAGAGTCCAACAGGCACCGGGAACAGGTCCGACTTAGTGCACCGCAGACCTTACGGCCGCAGCTACGGGCGGCAGCATCGACAATAGAGGCAGAGAACATGGTCCACTCGGACTCTATGTCTCCAACATCCCCCGGAATCTGGTCAAAGCTCTCCCGGAGGTGGGAGTTAAATACATCCCCGGCTGAGCAGACGTGTCCAGCAGATCCTCGCTATGCGCTTGGGCCTGCCAAGTCTGTCTGGCTTTCTCCTCTTCCAGCGGATCCAACTCACCACCAGGTGGTGATCAGTGGCAGCTCAGCCCCTCTTTTCACCCGAGTGTCCAAAACATGCGACCAAAGGTCTGATGACACGACAACAAAGTCGATCATCGACCTCCTTCCTAGGGTGTCCTGGTGCCAAGTCCACTGATGGACACCCTTATGGCTGAACATGGTGTTCATTATGGACAATCCATGACTAGCACAGAAGTCCAATAACGAAACACCACTTGGATTCAGATCGGGGAGGCCCTTCCTCCCGATCACGCCTCTCTAGGTATCACTGTCGTTTCCCACGTGGGCGTTCAAGTCCCCCAGCCGAATAATGGAGCCCCCGGGAGGGGCACTATCCAGCACCCCCGACAGGGACGCAGAGAAGGCCAGGTACTCCGCACTACCGCTCGGCCCGTAGGCCGAAATGACAGTCAGAGACCTGTCCCCGACCCGAATGTGCAGGGACGCGACCCTCTCATCCACTGGGGTAAACCCCAACATGAGACAGCTGAGCTGGGGGGCAACAGCAAACCCACCCCGGCCGGCCGCCTCTCCCCGTGGGCCACTCCAGAGTAGAAGAGAGTCCAGCCCCTCTCGAGGAGATGGGTTCCAGAGCCCACGCTGTGCGAGTAGGTGAACCCGACTATTTCTAGTCGAGATCTCTCGACCTCCCGCACAAGCTCAGGCTCCTTTCCCCCCAGTGAGGTGACATTCCACGTCCCTAGACGTGGAATTAATCTAATTAATTATATTTATAGGCATTTAATGGTGAGAAACATAAGACCTAAACGCGACTACCAAAAAAATTAAAAACAAGTAAATCCCTTTTGCTGATCAAAATTTAGAGCTTTGGCTTGAATTATGAAGAGTCTTTGGCAACAAGATCTTTCCTAAACCCTGTGTAGAAAAGTCTCCTCTTTTTATCTGATGTCTATCTTTCAAAGGGATGAAGGCCAGCAAAGTGGGGCACCGGTCTATCCCAGTAGGTTTCTTTTGCAGGCTTAAATCCCATTGCCCAATAACTTCAACAATCCCACCTGTCTGGCTGAGTATGGCGTACAGTTGGAGCTTACACTTTGATCTCGTCAACTAGAAAATGTCTGTTTGTTCTGGAAGTTCAGGAGATTTCTGCAGGAGCACATTAACCAATAACCCAATACATACCAGATGTGTGTCATCGGGGTTGGAGTTTTCACTCCACCTCATTTATTCTTATCAAAAGAGACATTTTTTTTCCACACAGGATCAGGGAAAAATCCTCTCAAGTCTTTAACCACCAGTTCCGAAGCACAGCCCTAAATAGAACGTCAAAATAATTAACTGTGTAATTAATGCGTCCGTAACGATTCCCCATTCTAGATTTGTCAGCTATGTCTCATCATAGTGTTACTCCGAGTCTGTGGAGAAACTTGCTCAGGTCATGACCTGAGAGGGGAATAATGCCTTTTATTGGGGGTCCCTCTATGCTACAGAATGAAGCGCATGTTTTGGAGCGTAGAGGGACTAACGCTCTGCTCGGAAAACTCTTATAAAGGGAATTTAATAGACAGATCAAGAACATGTTACTGTTAATCTTCCCATTGACACAAATTGTTAAAACCTTTTATTTTCAGCTGTTATCACAGGGTAAATACAATCACAGTGCAAAGTCGGGTCAATACATTCAACTTGCTGGCAACGCGAGGTGCCGAGGAGTTCAGCAAAATATAACTTGATGTTTCTCGTCAGGTTTCTGCTGCACTTTTCCAACATGTTTTCATGTTGCTCACATCCTGCGCTGCATCACATGCGCTGCTGTTTTTTTAACGTTAAAACAAAATAAGATTTAAATACGCCTTGCTCTGTGATTTTAACTCCTATTTTATATACATTACAGTGTTTCCCCTAGGAGTGTCGTTTTGGAGGGGGGCAGGATCGGAGCAACAGACACAAACACTAAAACGAGACATGATTTTTATGTTTCTTTTAATAACAAATATATAACAATTGGTTGCTTTAATCAATTTCTACATATTAAACAGAACATTCCTATAAAATTATTATTACTAATAACAGTCCCTTCTTTATGTATCTCTATCTGTGTATTTATATCCTTCTGTCAGCATTTTCATCTCATTATTCTGCAATCTTGGAGATTCGGCGTGTCATTTTATCAGTCCTAATGAGGTGATTCAAAACGTTCACTGGGCGTCATTTTTTATTTTATTTTACCAACACGTTTCTCCTGACTGAAAATAAAATACAAATTTAGGAGCATCCCACGTGATTTCCCATGAAATGTTAAATAAAGCAAATGATGAATTGTGAGAAATACCAGAAACATCCAAAAGGCTTGTCAGCAAGTATAGGGAATGTTTAATTGGCTTTTTTTAAAAGGCTTTTCTATTTACTATTGTGAAGTGTGTGAATAAATGTCGAGAGGCCATTTTTTGTAAAGTATTATAAAAAGGATGGAAATGGTGAAATTAGATGTCAGAATCGTTTTCATCATTTCATTTATTGCTGATATAGTTTAGGTGCTCCAAAGATAATTTGGTGTCAGTCTCAGGAGCTGAGAGAAATAAAATCCTGAAAACCGATTTAGTAGCTCAAGAAACGTAGAAATATCACCCAAAATGCACAATGTCAGTAAGCATATATGAATACTCAACTAAATATTCTTATAGGCTACAAACTTCAAGTGTTTATTTCATTATGTTCTCCTGAGTTTTCTTAAATCCTGCCATTTTGTTTTGTAACTTGTGCCGCTTGCTGCGGTATTTTAAGTAGCCGTTTGTGATTGGTTGTTTTGCATTCAACCTAATACAGTATTTGGAAGAAATACTCTGATTGGATGGAAAAGCCCTCTCTGTGATTGCCTGGTGGTGTGGTTCTGACCACAAGCACCGAGCAGGCGGAGCACAAGTTTCTCAGAGTTGAGCGCGTGTTCAGGTAGATCACATCAGTCTTACTGCGCGCTCAGGTTTGGTCACCGCTGTGCGTGTACGTGTCGTGTGTGTCTGCGCATCGGAGGGGATCGCCGCCGCGGGTGATACAGAGAGCAGAAAATTGACATTGTGCTGTGAAAACATCATAAATAATGAGATCATTCTGTTTGTTTCAAGACAATCTACAGACCTGTTTTATACCATAAATGTAACCTTTAATGACTTCTGTTGTGATCTAGGCTAGTTAGAATTTGATATAAATATTAAGTTGACTGCCTGGGGGGCAGAGGGGGCGATTGAAGGGGCAGAGCGCCCCTCCAATATAACGACAGGGGAAACACTGCATTAACTGGGTTGTGTATGATAACTGGAGTGTGCATGTATCAGTGAGTATGTTCAGTAGTCCTGGTCCAGGTTAAACAGCGGTGAGTTGTTATGAGGCCCAGCACTCCTCAGCATCTCTCTTCTCCCTTTCTCCTTCAGAAAAACAGAGACAAAAGAGAAGAGAGTCAACCTGAGTGAGTCTGAATGTTTCAGTTCCACTGGCAGCCCTCAGTCAATGTTAGCGTTTCTCACGTTATCTTGATCAGTTTGAGTGGTGTGTTTGTTACCTGATATGATTCAGTGGAGTATCTACGTAGCCTCTGACAGCCACATAAACCCTTCTTATTAAAAACAATACGTTTCCTGCACGCACACAACTGCAAGAAAATACCTCTAAAATTGTTGGTGGGAGAGTGTAGCTTTCACACCTGCTGGTACTGTCTGGTTGCTGCCTCCTCCTGCTGGATCCTTCTGAGCTCCAGGGCATCAGGCTGGTGTCCTCCAGGGACAATGTAGCTCTCAGGGCGGTTCGTGCTGCAGATCTCACAGCCAGGTCGCGTTGGTTTGTTGATGTACGTGCAAGATGGACATGACCAACCCTGAAGCGAAGATGAACACAATTAAAATTGGATATACATTATTAGAACATAAGAACTGAAACATATACATATAAAGACCCAGCTACTCTACTCTGAAAATATATATATATATATATATATATATATATATATATATATGCATTTTTTTAAGTACCACTTTTTCCTGTTTTTCTTTCAAAAACGCTGTAACACGCTGATAACATCAATATCAAAATTCAAAGTAAATCTGTTGTGAAAGAGCTACTCAGCTGCTGTCAGGGTTTGACTTCATCGGGTGAACTTTTTTTAAAGGTCACAGAAATGAAGGTGAGTGGTTTAAGCTTGCTGCCACACTGTGAGATCCATGTTTGAGCCTCTTATCTTGGAGTAAACAAAGCAAGTAGTTCTATTGTTACTCTGTTGCACTAACAATATATATTTTTTGTTCCTCTAAAGAGGACTCCGTCTGAAACAGATTACAGTCTGTTTGAAACACAAATTGATCCCATATGTACGAATACAGAGAATAGGAGAAAACAGGACTGACTGATTCTACACACATTACAAATTCCTTAAAACACTCTAAAGAACTGAAATCTTTGCTCTCATCTTCTGATGCCAACATTATGTATCTTCTTGTTTCCGAAGATGGACGTATTGCTACATTTCTGGTAACGACTCACTTGAAGGTTACCTTTTAAGTTCCCGAGTCTATAAACTTGGTGGGGAAGCCAATAGCATGACGTCTGTTGGTGTTTTGAGCAACGAAGCCCACTGTGCTATAGAACAACATAATTCTCCTACAGGGGTGTCATTTCTTCTCTATGTGGTACATAATAAATACAACACTAATCGTGTGGAGGTCGCTGATGAACAGTAAACATAAAGAATCCTAAATATACTGACAGATGTAAGATGTCGCAGACTGAATACTTGTGTAAACCTCTAGGTCTTTATTTTTTATATTTGACATGACAGTCTGTTGTCGGGGTAGGTTTCCTTCGCATCTATTTTATTGGGAAAAAGGTTAAATAGCTGTTAATATTCGCCTAATATCTACAGAAAAACAAGAACAATGTATAAAAGCTTAAAATACTTTTCATCGGCAGCGCCGTAAGACTCAGAGCAGACCAGAAGAGCCCCTGTGTGGTTTTACCTGCGTAGAAGATGTGTTGCGGCTCAGAGCTTCATTGAGTTGAGGCATTTCAAAACTGATGAGATCTCTAATATCACCGACGTTTTGTCTCTCTGAACCGCCTACAGGAAAGAGAGAGAGAAACAGATTTTGCATACGACTTAAAATATTTAATTACCACATGTAGCACGTAATGGTACATTACAACTCCTCTGTTCATTTTTAAACATTCAATAAACAACATATAATAAATATACCAACGTATATTCTAATTAGGCCTGCGCTCTACGATTATTTTGTTAATCGATGAGTCTGTTGAGTATTTTTTCGATTAATAACCGGACCGCAAAAGGTAAGTAGATTTGAAGCAGGTGAAGCTAAAGCTATGCCACTTGAGGAGTTCTAGATAGAGCATATTTACAAAGAGTTTTCATCTTAAATGCAAAATCTATATATTTTTTGTACAATTTCTTGCCTAGTTACTGCTCTGAGTGGGTTGTTCTTTCAGCAAATGGCATGTCTTTATTTTCCGGTTAAAGATTATTTCAAAAATCGATTAATCCGATCAATTTTTCAGCCCGAATTCTAATGTCAGGGATATCCTGTTATGATCCCCAGTTTTAGATCAGATCAAGTCCCTGACTGACCCTTCACAGCCTGTGATTTTATGCCAGCTGCACACCCAGTGGACCATACAGCTATTTTGCACAGCAAGTTAAAAAATACAGATAAAAATCCAAAAAAAAAAAAAATAAACAAGTTTTTGCACACACAGCTTGATATTTTATTGATCTAGCAAATCCAGGTTGTTTATAACAAAACACTCTGTGTTGTTCACCCATTAAAATAATGTTAACAGGTCTTCCCCTCATCTTCTTCAACCACATATTGAACTGGGACTCCTCTTGCCTAATTTTAAAACGTCAAGATCTTAACACCTAATGTAGCAAAGACGCTTTCTCACCATTATTGCTGCTCCTGTGGAGCCTTGGAGGTAGAGTGGCATATGGCCTCCAGTCCTGAGAGGAGGGGCCGTTTGTGGAGGCAGCAGGAAGAGACGGGGGAGGGCTGAGAAGGAGGGCACTCTCCTGATCCTGCTGCAGGACCTGAAGGGTCAGACGAGAGTGGCGGGCTGACAAGAGGTACAAGAAGGCCGTGTCACCATCCTGACGGACGCCGTATGACGCGAGCGACCTGAGCTCAGCACACAAACACTGGCCAATTACCCAACGCTGCACCCGTGGGTGGAAGCCATATTCGAGAAACATCTGGAGAGCAGCACAAGCACACACAAAAAAAACCAGCTATAATTTACAATTAGACAGAAACATAGTCTGTAAAGAAAATGTGATGAATTCTATATGGACCTGCTGTTTCAACGATGCAGTAGTCATGTGAGGGAAAACTTTCACAGTGATGCAACAGGATGAGGAAGAATCCTCAACAATAACAGCCAAACTGTTTATAAAACAAAGCAAACAATAGATAACTGATTCATATCTGTGGTTTCATATGTTAAATTCTCATCACTATAATCTTACTTTATTTCAGTGTCTTCATAGGTTTTGGTGGAGGGCTGGATCTTTAGGGCTGCCTGTCTACGGGCGAGGGAAGCAGCAAAGACAGAGGCGCTCTGCATATCACCCGCCTCTATGGCTTTTTTCAGCTCTATACAAGCGTCTTCTACACATGAAACAAAGACACAAAGCGTTAAATCCAAAAAGCATCGGATGAACAGATATTTACATGAACTGGATATATTTTGCTTTGGCACACCTGTTTGTTGTAAAGCTGAGGTATTCTGAAGGTGGAGACCATCGAAGAGGTGCACTAGACCATTTTCCTGAGGTGTGACTGACAGCATGGGCAAAATGGAAA
The DNA here is from genome assembly GCA_036173005.1 of Crenichthys baileyi. Classification (NCBI taxonomy): domain Eukaryota; kingdom Metazoa; phylum Chordata; class Actinopteri; order Cyprinodontiformes; family Goodeidae; genus Crenichthys; species Crenichthys baileyi. The sequence continues at coordinate 124,219 of JAHHUM010002386.1, forward strand.
GGATGAAGTTAGAACAAAGTAAAGACATGAATAAAAGCAAGGAACACATGGAGGAAGACACAAGTCTGAAATACCCAAGGCAGTATATCTTACCAGACTTTATGAAATAAACCAACAAGGTGGTGTATCATTGTGAAGCAGAAGGAAAATGATACATCATTTTTTTTACATAGATCTGAAAATATTCCATGCATTTGCATTCAGCCCACAGGAATTGCCAGTCTTTTGGGGTTACCATCATTTTTGCAAATAGAGGCTGAAACTTTTGCCCATTCTTCTTCACAAAACAGCTCAAGCTCAGGCAGACTGGGTCGGGAGCCCCGGGAACATCAGTTTTCCAGCCTGTGTGGCTGCAGATTCTCAGTTGGATTTCCTCCTGGACTTTTATTTGCCCAGTCAAAGTCCAGACGCCTATTGGATCTAAACCAATCCATTCTGGGTCTGGCATGATGTCTAGGGTTGTTTTCCTGCTGAAAGGCCAACATCTGCCTCAGTTTCAAGTCTTTTGCAGCCTCTAAGAGGTTTTTTTTCCCTTAGTGTCAAAGGTCGGGATGAAGAAACACTGAAAAGCATTCCCACAGCATGAAATTACACGCAGCAGGTTATATGGTAGGGATGGCTCTGCTCAGGATGATGTGTAGTATTAGTTTTCCACCACACAAAGCGTTTTGTAGTTACTATCGGTATTATAGGTACTTTACTCTTGCCTGCTTTTCTGATTAATGCTTCCCTCACCCTGCCTGTCAGTTTATTTGGACGGTGGGTCTGCAGTTGTGCCCAACTCCATTTTTTAGAAGAAAAGGGCCCTGAGAGACGTTGAAAGCTTGGGTTAGTATTTTAGAGCCAGAAACGTTTTAAACATCTCCACATCTTTCTCCCTGATCTGTCTGGTGGCGTTCCTTGATCGCCGTTTGTTCACTAATGTTCTCTAATATCCCTCTGAGAGCTTTAATCAACACCTGTATTTAGACTGAGGTTAAAGGTGGCCACTATTAAATAGTTAGGTGACTTCTAAAGATAATTGGTTACAATGGATTTTATTAATGGTACCATAGTAAGGGGGCTTAATAAAAAGGTCCTTCACATGCTTCTAATTTGTATTTAGATAAAATGTTATAAACCATGTATCATTTTTCTACTTTGTGTTGGTTTATCACATAAAATACAAAAATAAGAAAGTTCAAGGGGTCTCAATACTTTTGAAAGGCACCATTTACTGTTTAATACGACAAACGTGGAAAAAAGGTTTGCATGAACTCAAGCAACAGAGCTCACTGAATATCAGAGAATCGCTTCACGGCTGATAATAAATTCTGTTTACTTTGTCTTTGACCAAGGAAAAAACGCTGAGTCCTGGTCAGTCTGGGGTTTCATGAAGAACAAGCCTGACATAGAACATGTCCACTGAAGAACAGGTTCTCCAAGATGCTTGCAACATTGTACAGGAAATGAGATCATGCACAAACTATGCAATTGCAGTCACATCAAATTTATATTCAACTAGACAAAAAACAGAAGTTTTTACCCAAATGATAAATTAGAAACTTCTTAGGGAAAAACTGTGCTCTGTCAGTTTTGCAGAAAGGAATCTAAACAGGGTAAAGAAAATTAAACGTATATCACTATTCAGCAACAAAGATGTCCCTAGACATTTTAATGAGAGTTTGAAATCACGGTGCAGAAAGGGAAGCTGCACTGCTTGTTCTGCTCATTCATATATAGAACATGTAGCCTTTGCTGAGATGGTTGACTGACCTCGATGTGCTTCTCTCAATGAGGACATGATCACAGTGGCCCACTCCTCAGCCTCCTGCTCGCTGCTGAAGTTGAAGCTGATGCGGTCACATGGAGGCGCCACCGAAATCAGCTCGTGGCATTTTGGCGACTTCACTTCATAATTTATGGACCGCAAATCAAACTCAGCAACGGTCTGGAACAAGGTGGAAGACGATGAGAGGAGATGTCGGTGGGAAAATGTCGGCACAAAAACAGAAGAGGAAGTTCTAGGATTCGCTAATTCAGTACGTCAACGATCAACAACATGTCATCAAATGACCAGGTGGCTTTTCACATTAAGCAGGGTGCAGGGTCTCCTCCGCAAAACAGTTTGCAAATAGTAAGCAAAGTATGATAGAAGACACACTGCGTTACTGACTAAATAATTACACTTTAAAATCACTGCATGTAAAACCTGATCCCACCTGCAAAACACGGAAGTGTGGATATCATGGTATGGTCTTTTTCAGTTACATCTTAGTTATGACTGAAAACTATGTTTTTGCTTTCAAACACTTCTCTTTATCAACTTTGAGGATGTATTCATACAAAAACACACAAAACTTAAGACACTGGCATCCTGCTATGGGGTTGCATTTTTATCAGCAAGGTGATGAAAACTGGTTAGAGTTGACTGGAAGATGGATGGAGGTAAAAACAGGAAAATGCTGGAAGGAAACCTGTTAGCAGCTGCAAAAAACACAGTCAGAGGTACAATGTAATAGTTTAAAGCTGCACAATATATGAAATCCCTATCACAGTATTAATGTGTGCAGTACCGAAACTGTAAAGGAATGCTTGGACGCAACACTTGGTAGGATATTGTATTTCAAGAGCCAGATATCTGGCCTTTTGGATAGACTTCGACTGCCCTAGTTGTCACCAGCTGATGTTTATTTTTAGAAGCCGAGATGCTAAAGCTAAAAGAGACTAGTTGGGACACTGAAGAAGGAAAAATAAAGAGCCAGGAAAATGCGAGCTAATCGCAATCAATATCGTCAGGACAGTATTCAGCAATTGCACCGCCCTTAAATGTTTTCCTGATGTCTTCCGGCCCGAATTTAGAACGGGGCATTTTAGAGGAATGGCCCAGTCAAAGCCCAGCCCAAAATTGAATTCCAGAATTGAAAACTTTTTGCAGGGTCATTTTTCTAGAGGAAAAATAGAACAAAATTGGTTTTAAAAACTGGAGGGCCAAAAGTGGCACATTTAATACCCCAAAAAGGCACAAGCAATTAAATTAATTTGGATATATTTATTTATTTAAATGACTATCTAATGATTATGTTTTATTTCTTGCCAGAATGTATGGAGCTAGATTAGGGCCAGAAAGTTTTCACACACAAAAAAAAAACTCTCTTGAAACCGGAAAAAAAAGTTGAAACTGAAAAAAAAAAAACATGAGTTGAAACCATAAAAACAAGAGTTGAAACTTATAAGTATCAAGTGTGAATGTGTTCGTTTTCTCTCCTGCCGTTTCCCTATGCGATAAAATGACAGCCTTTTTATTATTAGCTGGTCACCGGCGCCCGCAGGAGAAGCTGAGGCCACGTTGAACTGTGCGGTCAGATACTCCCGCTGCAGTCTGGTGGTTCTCCCACTTTACTTTTAGGGCATGGGAAATGCCCAACATGGATTGAAAATGCAGCGCAAATTCAATATCATAATTTTTCTAAACAGCTCAGATTAGTGAAGGAGGTTATTTTTCAAGACCAATCACATAAACATTGAATATCGATGATATATAAAAAAAAAAAAATCCTGTTCCCACGATTTCTGAATGAACCAGATGGGAATGTTTTGTCCAGCCTGAAGCACGGCCCCATGCCAAACCAGGGCCAGAGGTTTCAAGCTGAAAAGAAAACCTGAAAGTGTTTTTTTTATTTCAGATATTTATTTTTTCAGTTTCATCCCCAACCCAAACAAACTTTATGGCACAAATTTAGCTCCACAGCTTTGCCCATTTTTGCAGATTTTCACGGTTTTCGTCTCAAACCGGCCAGTTTAACTTGTACTCCACTTAAAGTGATACTCACAAGCTTTTGCGTTTTGTTTCAAGCCTACGGGAAAATATAGTACTCAGATAAGATTTGTACTCGTGTGTAAAAGCAGTTTCTTCCCCAGTCAAAGTAACCCCACTGATAAATAAAAAAAGTCCCTCATCGTCCCTGTGAACTCACCACACTCTGGCCCGCCCTGGCGGAGCTCTGTATCGCCAACCGGAATTCCCCAGATTTCCCCGGGTCCATGCTCAGTTGCAGGCGGAGTGACTCATCACCTGCTCCCGGAAGACACAGCGGGCGAACCCCAGAATGGCACACCGAGACCCGAACCGAAATGAGGACGGTCTGGCAGCCAGGTTGCGAGGTGTCATAGCTGCTGGTGAGGGCGGTGGACTGGTCCGGCGTGAGGCCGGGGCTGTGAGCCCAACCGCCTGAACTCAGCGACATCCCGCCGACAGGCTCATGTAGCAAACACGCATAAACACGCAGGAGTCCGATGGGTTGGTAGCCTCCTGTTCCGCGTCGCGAAGCGCTACTTTCACATTTCTCACTCAATTTGCTGCTGAGTATTTACCAGGAAACAAGTGCGTAGAGGCACTTCCAGAAAAGTAGAAAAAAACAACAAGCTGGCGTCTTCACTTCTGTGTTCCTCTTGAGTTCAGTCGAAAGTCCGTCCAGTCAGATATGCGTATATTTGTATTACATACCTGGATATTTTCTCACAATACACTCCTGACAAAGAGTACAGCGATAGTTTGCTACTTCTGAAGCGGTTTGTTATTGCGTTTGCTTTCTCTTGCACTGCGCATGCTCCACAGGACGTGTGTACATTTTTGTTCAACACAAGGCGGCACCAAAGCATCCAATTTATAAAAGATGTATGGGCACCGGTATGGAGGTCTAAAAGGGCCACATTTTAGCCATCGTGAAAATATTTTTATTTGTAATCATTTGAATAAAATGTAAATTACGGTTCTCACCGGGTACTCCGACTTCCTCCCACAGTCCAAAGACATGCCTGTTAGGTTAATTGGTCTCTCTATATTGCCCTTAGGTGTATGAATGAGTGTGTGCATGGTTGTTTGTGTGTTGCCCTGCGATGGACTGGCATCCTTGTCCAGGGTGTGCCCCGCCTCTCGCCCATAGACTGCTGGAGATAGGTACCAGCTCCCCCGCGACCCACTATGGAATAAGCGGTAGAAAATGACTGACTGACTGTAAATTACATACAACAAATAAATAAATAAATACATTGATCAATACCTATTTAATAATGTATTGAATACATAATTGCATTTATTACAATTTGTATTCACTAAATGTTAAAACGAAACATTGGTATTTAACTATACTTTTATTTAATTAGTTCATGGCCTTGTGTTCCAGAATATCATAAATTAATTTTATCTGTCAATCTTATCTATCAAATTCTGTCAGTGGGGCTAACTCTATAAACAAGGCCATTGGTCTGCAGTAGAGAAAATCAGCAAGCAAAGTTTATTTGTATAGTATAAATAATTAGCAAAAAGTACTACTAGATGATTTTGGTTTGAGGACTTGAGGGCTTAAGTTGAATTGTGCCTTTCAGTAGAGTTGCTGAGCAGGTTGACCAATCAGATATTGGGGTTTATTTTTTGTTATTTAATAAGTTATTTCATGATTTTAATCAAATTTTGATGATAATGATTTCTACATTTACATATTTGACAAATGTAAATTATTATGGATTCACCTATCATTCATTTCATGGATTGAATGCAATTTTATTTACATTATTACATATACAGTCAATAATGCATATTCAGTAAATTAGAATATGCATTTCATTGAGGCTTGTTTTTCAGATTAAAATTACCTTTAAAAAAACCTTAAGCAGGTATTAAACATTGTTTTCATTAAGCCCACATTTCTGAAATAAAAATGTTTTTCATTGGTCTGATGTAACATTCAAATTTTAAATGTCTTTGCATTAGCCTTAAGTGGAAAATTATCATAAATTACAGAATTAAAGGCTTGAAAACATCAGAGTGTAAATAATCTATACAATGTGTTTTACTTAGTGAATTCAATTACTGGAATAAATTGACTTTTCAGTAATATTCCAAATTATTGAATATGACTGTGTGAATATTTATTTAACAAATTATTGTGGCATTTGCACAAAAATCTGCAAATATTTTTGATAAATTTCATTATTCCTCTTTGTAGTCGAGACAATATATATTTGTTCAGCTTAACCATTTATTGTATAGACGATGTTATAAGAAGTAACCGTCGGTAGGCATGCTACAATTACCAGTGTTGAAAATAATAATAATATAATATACTGTATTTCAGTTTCAGTGGCAGAAAACCATTTGTCTCGTTTACCCATTCGTGGTCTGCTGTAACACCCACTCTGCTAAAAAACACACCCTTTAAACTTTTTCAAATATTGTCACAGTACAACCACGCCCTTCAGTGTGTTTTATGTGGATTTTTTCAGACGGATTGAAACAAAGTAGTGAATAATTGTAAAGTAGAAGGCAAATGATGATGGTCTTTAAAATGTTTTACAAAGAAAAATCTGAAAAGTGTGGTGTGGGTTTATGTTTAGCTCCCCAAATCAATACTTTTGCTTTAATTACAGCGGCAAGTCTTCTGGGACATGTCTCTACCAGCTTTACAGACTGATATTTTCTCCAATTTTTTTTGCAAACTATATAAAGCCTTGTCAGACTGAATGGACAGAAAAAAACAAAGAACGTTTTTCAACGTTTGTTGTATCCCACACGTGGATTTTGGCAAGCTGCAAATGCTCTGTTATTGCTTTCTTTCAACAGGGTTTCTTCTTGCCAATCTCTCATAAAAGCAAATTTTTTAAGGTACACAACGGCCTCAACAATTGGACTGTCAACAGATTTTCCTACCTGAGCTGTGGATCTCTGCAGCTCCCCCAAAGATATCATGGGTGTCTTAGGTGCTGCACTATTTAGTGATCTATATCTGTTTGTTCATTTAGGCAGTGTAAATGGAAAAATAAAAATGCACCTTAATAAATCTAGTTAACAACGAAGATCGACGAGAATCAAAGTGGCACTTTAATTAATTCTTGCAAGAAACGGACAGAGAATACAATCAGACCAGTGTCTTGGTCTGCCTGCTGTGCCCTATATAGACAGTTGCTAACCTTTTATAGCTGGTTCACAAGCTGACAATGTAATTCACAACACACACAGGAGGCCTTTCAGCATTGAGGTATTACCAAGGTGAGACGTGGGACTTGAACACCCAATGCTTAGCTCTGGAGGATAATGCCTTATCGTGTTAGGCCACTGGGTCCATGCTGTGGGTACTTATGTGTAAGTAAAGAAACCTATACAGAACATCCACAGGTAGAGGTATACATGTTTCAACTTAATATGGCCGCATGTTTTGGACACTCGGGTGAAGAGAGGGGCTGAGCTGTCCACTGATCACCACCTGGTGGTGAGTTGGATCCGCTGGAAGAGGAGAAAGCCGGACAGACTTGGCAGGCCCAAGCGCATAGTGAGGGTCTGCTGGGAACGCCTGGCGGAGCCCTCGGCCAGGGATGTATTCAACTCCCACCTCCGGGAGAGCTTTGACCAGATTCCGGGGGATGTTGGAGACATAGAGTCCGAGTGGACCATGTTCTCCGCATCTATTGTCGATGCTGCTGCCCGTAGCTGCAGCCGTTAGGTCTGCGGTGCCTGTCGCGGCGGCAATCCCAGAACCCGGTGGTGGACACCGGCAGTAAGGGATGCTCTCAAGCTGAAGAAGGAGTCCTATCCGCTGTGGTTGGCTTGTGGGACTCCTGAGGTGGCTGACGGGTACCGTGATTCTGGCAAACCGTCCGGCGCCTCAGGAGGGGGAAGCAGTGCTTCGCCAACACTGTTTATAGTGGGGTTGGGAGGCTGCTGACCTCGACTGGGGACATTATCGGGCGGTGGAAGGAGTACTTCGAGGATCTCCTCAATCCTGCCATCACGCATTCCCTGGTGGAAACAGAGGCTGGGGACTCGGGGTTGGACTCTTTTAATCACCCAGGCTGAAGTCACCGAGGTGGTTAAAAAGCTCCGCGGGGGCAAGGCTTCGGGGGTGGATGAGATCCGCCCTGAGTACTTCAAATCTCTGGATGTTGTGGGGCTGTCATGGTTGACACGCCTCTTCAGCATTGCATGGCGGTCGGGGACAGTGCCTCTGGACTGGCAGACCGGGTGGTGGTCCCCCTTCATAAGAAGGGGGACGCGGAGGGTGTGTTCCAACTACAGGGGGATCACACTCCTCAGCCTTCCTGGTAAGGCCTACGCCAGGGTATTGGAGAGGAGAGTCCGGCCGATAGTCGAACCTCGGGGTTCAAGGAATGGAGCAGTGTGGTTTTCGTCCCCGGGCCGTGGAACACTGGACCAGCTCTATAGCCTCTACAGGGTACTCAAGGGCTCATGGGAGTTTGCCCAAAACCGGTTCACATGTGTTTTTTGGACCCGGAGAAGGCATTCGGCTGTGTCACTCGTGATGCCTTGTGGGGGGGTGATCCGGGAGTATGGAATCGGCGGGCCCTTTATTAGGGGCCATCTGGTCCCTGTACGAGCGGAGCAGGAGTTTGGTCCGCATTTCCGGCACTAAGTCGGGACTGTTCCCCCCGGTGCATGTTGGACTTGGCAGGGGCTGCCCTTCGTCACCGGTCCTGTTCATTAATTTTATGGACAGGATTTCTAGACGCAGCCATGGGCCGGAGGGGTCTGGTTTGGGGACCAGTGGATTTCGTCTCTTCTTTTTGCAGATGAGGGTCCTGCTGGCCCCTCTACCAAAAGACCTACAGCATGTGCTGGGGCGGTTCGCACCCGGTGTGAAGCGGCGGTATGAAGATCAGCTCCTCCGAAAGGGGCCCATGGTACTCAACGGAAAAGAGTGTCTTGTCCTCTTCAGGTTGGGGGGAGTTCCCCCCCTAAGTGAGGAGTTCAAGTATCTCGGGGGGTCTTGTTCACGAGTGAGGGAAGAATGGAGCGGGGAATCGACAGACGGATCGGGGCGGCTGCCGCAGTAAGGGGGCGCTGTGCGGCCGTTGTGGGGGGAAGAGAGAGCTGAGCCGAAAAGCGAAGCTCTCATTTTAACCCGGTCGGTCTACGTTCCTACCCCCACCTATGGACATGAAATTTTTGGGGGGTCATGACCGAAAGAATGAGATCCCGAATACAAGCGGCTGAAATGAGCTTCCTCCGTAGGGTGGCCGGGCAAACCCTTAGAGATAGGGTGGGGAGCTCGGGCCATTCGGGGGGGGCTCGGAGTAGAGCCGCTGCTCCTCCACATTGAGAGGGCCAGTTGAGGTGGCTCGGGCATCCATACCGGAAGCCTCCTGGACGCCTTTCCCCGGGAGGTGTTCCAGGCACGCCCCCCTGGAGGAGGCCAGGGGAGGCCCAGGACACGCTGGAGGGACTATGTTTCTTTGGCTGGCCCGGGAACGCCTTTTGGGTCCCCCCGGGGGATGGAGGAGGGGCTGGGGAGAGGGGGTTTGGGGGTCTCTGCTGAGTCTGCTGCCCCGCGACCCGGTTCCGGATAAGAGGAAGATGACGAGTACGAGTATGAGTACGAGTAAATTAATATGGCTATGGATGATTTATCAAAGGGGATTTATCTTAATGTGGAAAGCTGTTGTTGTCTAATGAAATGTAGACAGCTAAGAAATGGCTTACCACACATACCACATCACATAGCAAAAATATTCATGAATGAAACTTACCTTAAGATAAACCTGCTAATGGCTTCAACTACGGATTAAAGGATCCTGGGAAAAGTATTCATACTCTTTGAACTTTTGTCAACATGACAGCTATTAGTATTAGAAAGATTCAATTCAATTCAGTTTATTTATATAGCGCCAATTCACAACACATGTCGTCTCAAGGCACTTCCAAAAGTCAGGTACATACATTCCAATTAATCTTAATCATTGAACAGTGCAGTCAGATTCTGTTATTTATTTAAATTGGATAAAAAAGTTTTTCTATCTAAGGAAACCCAGCAGATTGCATCCAGTCAGTGACTTGCAGCATTCACGTAGCATGTAGAGACAGTGGACAGTCACTGGCGTTGACTTTGCAGCAATCCCTCATACTGAGCATGCATGTAGCGACAGTGGAGAGGAAAAACTCCCTTTTAACAGGAAAAAACCTCCAGCAAAAACCAGGCTCAGTGTGAGCGGGCCATCTGCCACGACCGACTGGGGGGTTAGAGAGAAAAGAGCAGAGACAAAAAGAGAAAAAAGAAGCACTGATCCAGCTGTACTTTCCCCTGGGGAAAAGGGAAAATAAATGTTAATGGATGTAGCTCCCTTTTGCTTTCACCCTAGAAAGAAAGAACAGATAAACTCTGAGCCAGTTTTTATGTTTAGAGTCAAAAAGAGCACATATAAATTAGTTTCAGTAAAAGCTCAGTCAATCGCCATGTCTAGGAGAGGAAAAAGGGGTTAGAAAAGACAGGGCCATGTGGGGATCATCGGTAGAGGGTGAGCTTTAAGTTTTTTGCCAGCAGAAGCTTGGAGGATTCCCCTCTCCAGAAAAGGGGTACAGGTAGACACAGAGTCAGGGCCAGGTGTAGCTTCAAGAAAGAAAAGAGAGAGAACAAATTAAAACTGAAAAACAGCAAATAATACAAAAATTGAAGAGTAGTGTGAGAAAGTAGCGAAGAGGGTGAAAGTGGTCATTATGTCCTCCAGCAGCCTAAGCCTATAGCAGTATAACTACAGAGATAGCTCAGGATAACCTAAGCCACTCAAACTATAAGCTTTATCAAAAAGGAAACTTTTAATACTAGCCTTAAAAGTAGATAGTTTGTCCATCTAGAGCCCACTGATGGCCATTGTTATACTAAAAACCGCAACGATTGGGATACCTCTCTCTGTCAGATTGACCATAACCATTGGAAAAGCGAGGGGGTCATACAGGTAGCAGAAATGGAGGGTGTGTTTGCACCTCAACCATAACTGAGTCGGTTTAGGCTAAATCTGACTCCCCCTTACTCCATCCAACAAGGGGACAAGAATACGGAGGTAGAATAAGAAAGATGGCTCAGGATAACCTAAGCCACTCTAACTATAAGCTTTATCAAAAAGGAAAGTTTTAAGCCTAGCCTTAAAAGTAGACAGGGTGTCTGCCTCACGGACTAAAACTGGGAGCTGGTTCCACAGGAGAGGAGCCTGATAACTAAAGGATCTGCCTCCCATTCTACTTCTAGAGACTCTAGGAACCACCAGTAAACCTGCAGTCTGAGAACGAAGAGCTCCGTTAGGAACGTATGGAACAATCAGATCTCTGATGTATGATGGAGCTAAATCATTAAGGGCTTTATATGTGAGGAGGAGGAATTTTAAATTCTATTCTGGATTTAACAGGGGGCCAATGAAGGAAGCTAAAGTAGGGGAAATATGATCTCTCTTTTTAATTTTTATCAGAACTCTTGCTGCAGCATTTTGAATCAGCTGAAGGCTTTTAACTGCATTTTGTGGACATCCTGATACTAAAGAATTACAATAGTCCAGCCTTTAAGTAACAAATGCATGGACTAGTTTTTCAGCATCAATCCTGGACAGGATATTTCTAATTTTGGCAATGTTCCGGAGATGAAAAAAGGAAATCCTAGAAACCAGTTTAATATGGGATTTAAATGACATGTCCTGGTCAAAAATAACACCAAGGTTTTTTACTTTATTACCGGAGGTCAATTTAATGCCATCCAGGTTAAGTGATTGACTAAGCAGTTTCTTTTTTAAAGACTCCGGTCCAAAGATGACAACTTCTGTCTTGTCTGAATTTAAAAGCAGAAAATTTAAAGTCATCCAAGTTTTTATGTCTTCAAGACATGCTTGTAGTCTATCTAACTGGTAGGGCTCATCAGGATTTATGGATAAGTAAAGCTGAGTGTCATCAGCGTAACAGTGAAAATTTATTCTATGCTGCCTGATAATTTTACCTATTGGAAGCATATATATAGTAAAGAGAATTGGCCCAAGTACTGAACCCTGTGGTACTCCACAATTATCCCTGGATAAAGATGATTTATCATTTACATGAACAAACTGGAATCTGTCAGACAAATAAGATTTAAACCAGCCTAGCGCTGTTCCCCTGATCCCTACAGCATATTCCAGCCTTTCTAAGAGAATATTATGATCGACTGTATCAAATGCAGCACTGAGATCTAACAGAACCAGTACAGACACAAGTCCATTATCTGAGGCAATAAGAATATCATTAGTGACTTTCAGCAGAGCTGTTTCAGTGCTATGATGAGCTCTGAAACCTGACTGAAACTCTTCAAACAGGTCATTGCTGTGTAAATGCTCACACATTTGATTAGCAACTATTTTCTCAAGAATTTTAGATAAGAATGGAAGATTGGATATCGGTCTGTAATTTATTAAGTCATCTCGATCAAGCGAAGGTTTCTTAAGCAAAGGTTTAATTACAGCTACCTTAAACACTTGTGGTACATAACGCAAAGTACTGCACAGGATCAAAACAGTCCAAACACAGATCAGGTTCCACAGTTACTTCCAATGTTCTCTCACTTGTTAAGGATGAAGTAATCATCTTCGGGAGTATGTCAAAGATTTTCTTCTTAATATAATCAATTTTATTTTGGAAGAATCCCATAAAGTCATGACTGCTGAGAGCTAAGGGAATGGATGGCTCAACAGAGCTATGACTCTGTGTAAGTTTAGCAACTGTACTAAAGAGAAACCTAGGATTGTTCTTGTTCTCTTCTACTAAGGATGAGAAATAAGCTGTTCTAGCTTGGTGAAGTGTCTGTTTATACAACAGTAGGCTATTTTTCCAGATTAAGTAGGTATCCTCTAGGTGTGTAGAGTGCCATTTTCGCTCCAATTTTCTAACATTGTGCCTTAAAGTACGCAGCTCTGAATTAAACCAGGGAGCCTGCCTCCTATGAATAATTACCTTCTTTTTCAAGGGGGCTGCATTGTCTAATGCACCACGCAATGATGAAGTAACACTATGAACAAGAGAATAAATTTGTGAAGGGGAAGAAACAAAATTATTGCCCTCCACTGTTTTCTGTGATAATGAGGAAATTAAAAGTGGAACAAATTCTTTAAAGGTTGTTACAGCATTGTCTGATAATGATCTACTATAATGAAATTTTCTTTCAGGTGTGGAGTACTCTGTTAAATTACACTCAAAGGTTATTAAAAAATGGTCAGACAGCACAGGGTTGTGAGAAAATATTGCCATATGTCAGCACAAGGTCCAGAGAATGAAGACAAACGTGGGTAGGGTTGTTAATGTTTTGAGTAAAGCCAATTGAGTCTAAGATACCATTAAAGGATATATTTAAGCTATCACTTTCAGTGTCAATATGAATGTTAAAATCCCCCACTATAAAAACTTTATCTGTATTTAACACTAAATCAGATAAAAGGTCTGAAAACTGATCTAAAAATTGAGAGTAAAGGCCTGGTGGACGGTACAAAACAACAAACAAAAGTGGTTTTAGTGCTTTGCAATTTGGATGAGGAAAACTAAGGATTAAATATTCAAAAGAGTTGTAGCTATTGATTGGTCTGGGACTAGACAATAAATCGGACTGAAAGATGTTTGCTACTCCTCATCCTCGCCCAGTATTTTGAGGAATGTGAAAATTTAAATAATTATTAGGAGTTGACTCATTTATAGTAACATAATTTCTCTTGCTGCAGCCAGGTTTTCTGTGAGGCAAAATAAATTAATCTGATTGTCACAAATCAGGTCACTAACTAGAAAAAGTCCTTTGAAGAGAGAGTCTTATTTTCAGTAAGCCACTTTTAAATTTTTTTTATTTTTTTTTTTAGTCTGGGGTTTGGTTTTTTTATTTTTTTTGTATTTTCCTGATTTCCTCTTTTTAGATAATTTTTTTAATCTATTCAATTTTTGGGCCGGGGGCGAGACACTGTCTTAATGGGGGTAATGGGGGGTAGGCAGTACAGAAGCTGCAGAGGGGATTTAAAACTATGACCCTGCTTCCTGGTCTGAACCCGGGGGTTGTCAGAGGTTTTTGAGAACTAATAAATTCGGCCAAGATTCTTAAAAAAGAAGAGCTGCTCCAAACCCAAAAAGTGGGATGGATGCCGTCTCTTCCCGGTCAGCCCAGGTTTTCCCCAAAATGTTCGCCAAAATTTATCAATTAGCCCACATGTTTTTCTGGACCCACCTAAGACAGCCAGCGGTTGAATGAAACACGGGCGGCAAAAAACATGTTGTCAACTGGCCCAAGATCGGGAGGGAACCGGGAAAATTACGGAGTCCCGCATTTTTTTTGGCAAATTTAAAACACCGAAGCAACACTAAATTTTTGGTGACCCCCCGATTGACGTAACCGGGTGCTCATTACCGCCAGCGTGAATAACAATCTTACTTTTATTTACGCTTACCTTAGCCAGCAGTTCAGGTAGGATTTGATGTGGCCCGTTCTGGCCCCTGGCAGACATTTGACTATGGTCGCTGGGGCCCTCTAGTGCCACGTTTCTGACTATGGGGGCCCAAATTACCAGAGTTGGCTTCTCAGGGGGTGTGTCGCTGAGCGGGGAAATCTATTAGAAATGCAGACGGTTGGGGGTGACCTGTGGGCTGAGATCTAGGACTATGCTTCCAACGTACTGTCCCCACCCGGGCCCTGGGGCCGCGGTTTGCGCGGGGTCTCGGGGGGACTGCTACGGGAGCTACCCTTTGGTGGCCTCCAAATCCGACACCCTCGCCCCCCAAAGCTAAAAAAATGCTTAACATTTTTTACACGTACCATTATCACTAAAGGAGGCAGGGGGAAAACTAAACATCTGACACAGAGCAGGAGAGAGGAAACTCAGAAGAGAAAAACGCAAAGGGTAGCCATGGTGGAGCTAACGGCTAAGCTAGCGACCCCCTTACCCTACTAAAAAAAAACCGTGTAAAAAACCGAGAGTCCCAAACGTTTTAAAAACAGCAAAAAAAATAATGTTTTTAACGTTCTTATGTATTATAACAAGTAAGAGATATCACAGTAGAGAGAAATCAGATCAAACGAGAGAACCTTCACACACCAAACAATCCACCAAGTGCAGAAAGCTGTAAAGCTGGTGGAGACATACCCCAAAAGACTTAAAGCTATAACTACAACCAAAGGTGATTCTACAAAGTTTTGACTTAGGGTGGTGAATGCAAACACACTTCACACTTTTTACATTCTTATTTGTGAAAATAAATAAGTCAATAAAAACATCAACTTCCACCTCACACTTTGCAGTACTTTGCGTTGGTCTACTAGGTCCACTCAGTCGTGTCCTTAATTGAACAAGACACTTGACCCGCCTAGTGCTGATTGTTTGGCAGCCCCACTTCTGTCAGTAGATCTAAACTTCATTTTACTTTAATTACCAGCTTATATTTAATTCAATTCAATTCAAAAATACTTTATTAGTCCCAAAGGGAAATTAAATATTCACTTCTAGTGAATAATCTAAAAAATACTTGTAGAATGAGTAAAACCTTTCAAAATAATGCTTAGCAGAAAATGTACTATGTGTAATGTTTTGTGTTTGCCATTCACTTCCCAGTGCAAGGCATTTCAAAAAATAAATTCACCACAAAACATGATTAGTGAAGCTCCCTGCCCACACACTCTGGAAGCTATGATGTATGAGCTAGTTAGCAAAATATACTGTAGCACGAAGGGGGAATGCTTTAAAAAACACAGGTTAGCAAGGTCAAGTTGTTAATCATCCTGCAGGCAAGGTCTTCTCAATCAATAGTGTGTTCCTCAGGGTTATCATGGCCTTCAGTAAGAAGTTTAAGTTGGATAGAAACAATACAACATTATAAATGAAATGCATTTACTCTATGCATTCAAAACATTCCTGAAATACAAAAGCTTTCTTATTTTCTGAATCCGTGTTTGAATGTGTTTTTAGCAGGGCCTTATCAGATTTCCACTTCTGTCTGGAGATCACACACCGGTCTGTGACAGTGAACCAATCAGGTATGACCTTTGTTATTCCAATAAGGTTTTCCTGCTTTAAATCAAATCAGCTTTATTATTCACAGACATTTATATGCTGCACATCCCCGGGCAGTTGTCTTTGGATTATTACAATATGATCTCTGCACATGACAAAAATACGTGTGTGAATGGGAGACAAAGCACTGCCCTACAGGGGAGTTGAACATGGACATGTATGTAAAGAGCGTACCTGCACATGCGTCACATAATGGTGCAAAGTTAAATGAAGGCAAAGGTCTCTTCAAACTGGTGACAGACATTAACCAAATGATTGGAATACACCAGCTGCTGGATAAACATGTTGTGTAGGCTTTGAGTGCATGAAAGTTGTTGACAACAACCCAGCTCAAGAAGCTGATGCCTCATCCATTAGTGCAAAGGGCAGTGTTCTCAACCATTGTGACTGACTTGCAGCAAGTGCTTTGTAGATTTTAGGCAGCAGTGCACGTTTTCTTTCAATTCTGCTCCTTAGTTCAGAAATATGGACAACACAGGAGACTACTGTCACATTAATCACCACCATTTAATGATGTGGCATAGTATAAATGTATAATGGGGTGGATTTTCTTTTTCTCTTCCCCTGACAGATACCTTTGTACAACAAGATTATTTTGCTACCTTGTATCCTCTCTTCAAACTGGGGCTTTACCGAAAGGATGCAGATGAGTAAATGTAAAGTAAACCTTACGAGGACATCTGAACTTCATGCTCATATGATATGACCATAATTTATGGCAGGTGTGTAGAAGATGACTGAATGGTGGAACTGAAAAAATATGGTTCAGCAAAGAACTGGTTCAAGAGTTTGGACACTTATGTAACCAGGCAATTGCACATGCTATATCTTCCATTAAAGGCTGGAAGAAAGTTCTGAAATGATTTCTCATGTTCACATTTTGGGTGTGTAGATGTTTTATATCCACAGTCTGAAAAAGCAAGCTCGTCTGTTTCCTTTGTTTAGTGAAACACTATGCTTTTATCTTGTGATCTTGTAGTTTTTAACTTGAATCTGCCTTGTTCTTCTTGGTTTTGCTGTATTGTATTGGGTATTATTTCCTGTATTGTATTGCATGTATATTGTACAGCCACAAATGACATCTAGGTTTAATCATGAGGTGCACTTGTTGGGATTTACAGCACTGTACCAAGCTATAATCTGGCAAGTTCTGGTACTTTGTTGCTTGCTGAGATAGATTTTTCATGCTCATGCCTTGCTTCACACCCTGTAATGATGCTGATTGATAAAAGACTCCACAAAAACGCCCACCATAGTTCCGGGTCACCGCCTGTCAGACCTAATTGTGCTGTTGGGTCACCCCGTGTTCACTAATTTAACATTATCCACATGTCACTGAATCCTTGATGGACTGCTCTGCTACGTGACAGACATCAGGAGGTTTTCTCAAAGGGATGAGGGGCTTCAGGGAGTGGGAGGAGGAGGAGGAAAGGAGGAGGGGTGATGCTTGCATACCGTGATGTACTCTGTGATCACCCTGAGTAACTGATGTTCTGGATTCATCCTCGGACAACCTCACGAGCTGCGTGGATATATAAGCTTGAGCACACTGCTCTTCAGAAAACATATTCAGACTTCAAGAACTTGACCTCAGTTTGTCGCCAAAAATCTTGGTAAGTACTTCTTGGTTATGATTTCATGAATTTGATCACTTCTAGCCAAACAAATTCATAAGAATATCTTTACTTTTAGATGCTTAAGATCTTCGAAATGGATCTGCTTCATCACACATTTGTCATCGAGACATTTGCAAAGCAGAGTCTTAATAGACGATTTTCTGTCTAAATACAGCTAATTGTCATCTATGGTGTTGCTTGTTGATGTGGGGATTTAAATCCTTTAAAAAACATAACAAAAAATGAAGAAAATGGTAAACATCAATGAAAAGATAATTTTAGGACTACATGTATTTTTTCAGGTTCCTAATTTAAATCTACCTGAACAAACCTAGTTTGATGACAACACAAATTGTAATGTATTTCTTTGCATGTCCCTGAGTACAGCCTAAGTTCATCAGCAGCGCCCCTCCCGTCCTCCTCAGTGCCTTGACCGACTCCCCTACCCCCAACATGCTGCCCAGGAGAGAAGCCGCTGTCCAGCAGTGCGTGCTGACGAGCCGCTGGCTGCCAGCAGCTCTGGCGCTGCTCCTGCTGCACTCCTCCAGCTTCAGCTGCGCTCACAGCACCACGGTGGAGCATGACTTTCACATCGTTCACAATGTAGACAACAGAAGTAAGAACTGTTCTTACCCTATTTCAATGCAGTTAACGGTGAATGTTAGAGCAAATTAACCCAGTGGAGCAGACCAGTTTAGGAGATTATTATTTATCATTCATGTCATTTCTCTCTCTCTATTTATTCATCTCACCAATTAAGATCTTGTCTTTTGTATTTGCAGAAGCTCAGTTTCAAAGTTAAACACACTGCATGCTGTAGATTTTGAGTTTATTTATATTAAAAAAGAAATATTGTCTGTCTGTCTGTCTGTCTGTCTGTCTGTCTGTCTGTCTGTCATTTAATATATAGTATGAACCCAGCTCACTCAGCTCATCTGAGGTGCTTTATGTAGTAATGAGATGCACAGTGTGGTTGTGTGAACAAATTCCCATTACATAAGGTTTGAAATCACCTACTTTGGGGTTTTCATTTACTTTGTTTAATAAATCATTCATTTTAATTATAATTCCTATGATGATATTACCAAAACAACGTGTTTTATGGTAAGATATTACAGTTTACATTTTAGAAAGGCAGTAAACAAATGTAAGAATATTTTTAATATTTTATTATTTTTGTCATTTTATCTTCTGTGTGCAGTTAATCATATGTTTTACAGTAAGATGAAGAGGATGGATTTGTATTGTGAAGGACACAGCAATCAGCATGCTTCCTCTTAAAGATTTAGTTTAGGCATTTTTTTGTTTCAGTAGAAGAACTTAAAAAGTAATTTAGAGAAAGAAATCACAAGAGAGTGAAAAAAGCAAAGCTTGAGACTTTAAACTGGAAGATGCATCTAAAATGAAACAGCAATGTCAGTTTTTTATTGCAAGAACTTTGAATGTTCATGCAAAAATATCGTTATCCTGTTTCTTTGTATCTCTTGTATTCTTTTTTGTTCCGAATTTGTTTTGGCATTTTCTAACTGGGAGATTTAATACTAAGTATAAATTTATTATCCAAAGAAAGTACTTCCCCTTTAATCTATACTTATTTCGTACATATGTAGGTTTAATGGATGGGTTTAGTTTTTCACAAACTGTCTTACTTAGTTTTTTTATATATATATACATATATTAATTAATCACTCGTGGGAACTTTTGAGAAGATTTAGTACAACTGAGGTTAGATTGGAAAAAAATCAGAACCTGGTAAAGGCTCGTCCATTTATATTTTGAAACTGTAGAGTTGACAGGTACATGTCCTAATGTGTATGACCTTATACATGTTTTACTTTATTTGCTGCTGATGCTTGTATCTCATTGCAATGTCCAGGTCCAGAGATAGACCCGTTCTGGTACGTGGGCCGGGGGTGCGACCCATAGGGCGCTTTGGGAAGAGGCACAGCAGTGTGGACGCAATGGGAAACAGCGGGATGCAGCCTGTCCTCAGGACTTTGGAGCTGCTGCTCAACAGCCTCAGAAATAAGCAAAACCTTGGAAAAGTAATCAGCGGAGAGGGAAATGATTGGTTGCCATGATGCCATGTTCTCGCCTTCTGTCCATAAACTTTTTTTATGCTCGTAAATGAAGTTGTACATTCATTTTCTTTTCTTGTAAGGTTAGTCATACGTGAAAAGTCATTCTCCTAAAAGTATCTGTACATACAAAATGCAATGTATATTGATTAATAAAAAAGGATGTTGTTAGGATACCAGGTAACAGTCTTGAATTGTTTGAGTTTGTGCAAAACAAAATGTTCTCTTCACACACAAAGGTTACTTTTAAGTTTGCAAATTTTATTTCATAATACATTTATTTCTGAGAGTATTGTGGCACATAGAGAATCAGTTTTTTTTTGCATTTTCATACTTTTCCCAACATTTCATATGGACTGCAACAGACGATTACACATAAAAAAGTGAATGGCCCGCCTTTGGAGCTGTGCACAGTGAAGACCTCTTTACAGTGGCCCAGACTGGATTTAAACAGGAGCCAACGTAGTGTCTGTTTCTATCTCTGTGTCACTTACTTTCATTTTTTAGAATCCCAGTATAAGACTAAGTTACTGGTATCTTACAGCTATAATTTTAACTTCCTGTATGAATCCAGCCTCACAAGAATTAGCAATTTTTAAACTGTGTCTTGCACACAACACTGAACGATTTGACTGGGCAATAAACATGTTGCACTATATCATATCCATGTCTTTTTAACACATATACATATAGTAACAAATGTTTTGATGAGATATTATTGTTCTTTACATTAGAAAAATACAGGACACCGATGATTGGACCCCTTGCAGATGTGCTTTTCATTAAAACTTTACATCAATCCTAAAAAACCAGAGACATGCTTTTATACCACAACACCTTTGGAGAACAAGACTGACAAAAGTACAGGATCAATGTGCACAAACTGAAAGATGTGAAAGGCTGTAATGAAAAGGTCACTAATAGAAGAGGAGAAGAGCATTCGCACAGAGCATCATCACATCTTTTATGCAGTCCATCAGGACATCCAACCCTGTTTTTATGTTTCGCCAAAGCAAAAACAACCACGTGCATGGCTAAATCAGATTCTGATTCATGTAAGTCACCATCGAGTAAAGAAAAGTTACCCAGAATGAAAGGCAGTCTCCTCAAATCTAATGTCTAAGGAGTGTACGAGTAGTGTGAATCACACTGGCCACTCTAAAAACGCCTTTTGTTGCCACCTGTGTTTTTCTAACACTTATGTCACCACTGCTGATAAATGAAGGCTTACACTGAAAGCAGTTTGAATCATCACGAGTCTGATAGAAGTAATTAGGGATCCTTTGAGGATAGAATAAAGCCTTTAATTTGCAGTAGTCCTTATTTCAGCAGTATTGCATAAAAATGTTCTGCAAGTACAAAAATAAACTGTTTGTAACAAACTCATGTTTTCATGACATTTATAATATAGCCCATAAGATGTTGTTATGTAAAAATCTGAACAAGATTTTTATTATTACAACACAAATGTTTAGCTATGGCCCAGTAAAGGGAAACTATGAAATCAAACATTTTATTTAAAAAGAAAGGCCTCAAAGTTGAAAACACAAAGTAAGAATGTTAAAAAAACAAAATGTTCTTCTGTGTTCAGCTTGGTTTTAGATCATACAGAAAGCTTTTTTTCTCTTTTGGAGTCATTTAAAAGCATCAGTGCACAATCTCTAATTTTAGGAGTATATTTTAGGCCAGTTGTAAATTGTTGCCATGTTGCAAAACAAAAAAGCAAAAGATTCATGCTAGCCTAACCTTTCTAAAAGGAGACTCTGGTGTCATTCACGATTCCTTTGTCTAAACCTCCCCACCTTTTGTTATTGGCCATCCAACAAGACTTTAGCTGTATTTGAAATAAATGTCTTTAGTTAGCGGTTGATTGAGTTTTTAGCAGTAGAATACCCTGTGTTAGGTATATATTTAATCAAGAGACAGCATTGCTAATTGAATTAGCTTATTTCCCCCTTTACCCAGTGCAGATACTTAGCTAAGCTAACTGTTGGAGATTCACTGGCTATATTAGCTGCTGCCTGCCTACTTGCCTGATTATATTTATAACACATTATAAAACTGACCTTAAATAACAATATACTGGATTTTAATCATGGTAGAATGAGCTCTTCATTTCATCTACACTTTCAACAGATTTAGGCTAGTTTTTTCCTGCTTTCAGTGTGCATAGTCAAGCTAACTGGCTGATGATGGTTAATTGGCTTCAGTACCTGCTGGCTGCCCATTTACTCGTACTCGTACTCATCGTCTTCCGCTTTATCCGGGACCGGGTGGCGGGGGCAGCAGACTCAGCAGAGACACCCAGACGTCCCTCTCCCCAGAGACCTCCTCCAGCTCCTCCGGGGGGAGCCCAAGGCGTTCCCAGGCCAGCCAAGAAACATAGTCCCTCCAGCGTGTCCTGTGCCGTCTCCTGGGCCTCCTCCCGGTGGGACGTGCTTGGAACACCTCCCGAGGAAGGCGTCCAGGAGGTATCCGGTATAGATGCCCGAGCCACCTCTACTGGCTCCTCTCGATGTGGAGGAGCAGCGGCTCTACTCCGAGCTCCTCCCGGATGGCTGAGCTCACTCACCCTATCTCTAAGGGAGTGCCCGGCCACCCTACGGAGGAAGCTCATTTCAGCCGCTTGGATCCGGGATCTCGTTCTTTCGGTCATGACCCAAAGTTCTTGGCCATAGGTGAGGGTAGGAACGTAGACCGACCAGTAAATCGAGTTTCAGTTAATTGGCAAGTTTCAGTTAATTGGCTTCAGTACCTGCTGGCTGCCCATTTACTTTATTGTATTTATACACTATATGTAGACTCAAAGTGAACTTAAAGCATGGTTAATTTCATTTATATCATGTTTTTTTTTTCTTCTTTATATCTTCTAACAGATTTAGACTAGTTCTTCCCTCTTTTCGTATGCATAGCTAAGCTACCTGGGTGTTAGTGCCTCCTTGGCTTCATGTTCTGCTGGCTGCCCATGTTCATCACTAAAGTTTAGCATGCATCATTTTAATACTTTGATCTTAAAGAGAAAGATACTAGAATTTAATTGTAATAAAATAACTTATTTATTTCATCTTCAACAGATATGGGCTTGCTGGTTTCCCCTTTTTGTATGAATAGCTATTTGCTGAATGGGTATTGGAGGTTTGTAGTGGTAAGGGCCTGCTAAGGGCCATTTGCTTTATTACATTTAGCAAAAACCATTCTACTGCTCAAACTTTTCATTTAATTCATTCAATTTATTTAATGTTTCATTTAACTATACTAGAAAAAGCTTTTATTCATCTATTTTATCATTCAACGTAAGCTAGCTGTTTCCCCCTTCCTGTATGCATAGCAGATGCTGCATTCTATTTGTAGCACAAAGGGGGATTTTTGTTAGTTCTGAGTTGAAAATACAATAGGAACATGCTAGCTAGTTGAAATTTCTATTTGGAAAATTGGAGATCGCCAAACCACCCTGAGTTCATTATCCAACATGGCTGCCGTGCATATAAAATGCAGTAAAAGTTGAGGATATAAATTATTTATTAGCTCTTTATCAGTTTCTATCCCATTCAACCAATGACACACTCCAGTGCTACTCTACAATCTCTACTTGGAAACACATATCTTTAGTGTTTGAACACTTAGCAAATCCCACTAAAACCAATCCTCTGATCTGAGTTCAGAATTCATAGTTAAATGGAACGCAGCATAAACTAACTTGCTGTTGGAGGATTATTGGCTTAACTGGCTGCTGGATGTCAATTAGCTTTATCATAATCAGCTCACTGGCATCGAAAACATGCTGCATTACAGCTCTTAGAATATTCAGGTCTTAGCGCTGCACCAACAGTAGATTGACTAAAATCATAAATGTGCTTTGTATTCATTTTAGCTGCTGCACATTGCAGTGGCAGAAAAAAATACATTTTTGGCCCTGATACTTGCATATCTAAAATACTTTTTCAGGTACTGTGAGTGCAATGATTTGTTTTTAAATAGTTAAAATACTGAAATCCTCACATGGTGATTTCCATTTCATATAAGTGTGTAAAATGAGAAAAAACTTTCGATGGATGTTGCAGGATGGATAAATACCTGTTTTCCTCTTACTATTTTATTTGAGTATAAAAAATGACAGCATAAACACCATCCTTTCCTTCTAGGACACTGAATCACAGAAAGTTTTATATGATCTTTCCACAGCTTCATTTTACGTAAAGTAACAACACTCTTGCAAACAGACAAAAAACGGCAATGCATTCTTCGTTGTCTGTACAGATGTGTATATATTTTTTTGAGTTGTACGTAACATAAGGATTGTTTGCAGATTTTAAGGCAGATACACCAAATGTTAAATCAGCTTACATGAGTGCATTGAGGGAAGAAATACTGAGCATTAAGAATAAAAAAGAGAAACAGCAAGTAATGTTTTCCTGTGAGGTGCGACTGTTGTGGTTGGGTGAGGGTGGAGAACGCAGGGCAGGTGTCGCCCGCTGCTTGGCCTAGAGTTGGAGGCAGATGCTGGGTCAAGGCACTAGATGTGAAGGGCCCCTGTCCCTGAGGCTCTGTAAAGTGGCCCTGAGGGACTTGTGCTGCTGCTTGTCTCTATGGCCGAAGAGCTTTAACTTGCTGCTCTGACTCCAATTTTTCTAAAATACCAAAAAACCCAGATTTAAAAAAAATTATCAATCATCAAACAGTCTTTTTTACATGAATATAGATTAGACAATGTCAGGACAGTCCAACTGGCTACAGTATGATGCCTTGAGGGAAAGAATGCTTCCCTCAATGACATGATCTATCACTCATCTTTCAAGCCATGCTGATAAAGCTAGACTGACTCACAGCATGTGTAAGTAGATGGGTGAAGAAAAAGGACTTTAAAAAAAGAATATAAAGAAAGCTCCAACTGGAAAAAAAGCTTTTTACAAACATGAAAGGGAGACGACTTCTTG
Source organism: Crenichthys baileyi (assembly GCA_036173005.1). Classification (NCBI taxonomy): domain Eukaryota; kingdom Metazoa; phylum Chordata; class Actinopteri; order Cyprinodontiformes; family Goodeidae; genus Crenichthys; species Crenichthys baileyi. Next base: position 148,666 of record JAHHUM010002386.1, read on the forward strand.
TAGCTTGATAAAACAGCTTTATGATGCTGTTCAGAGTGTGTGTTTCCATTTGGTTACTTTATGTCTAATGGGGCTTTTCAGTTTCTTGGTCCGTTTTTAGCAAATGTATTCGCTTCTGCATCCATTCAGTAGCCGCTTCATCTTTGTAGATTAATAAAAAAAAAATTCTCTTGTTTCAGTGTGTCTATTTCAGACTCCTATGACCGTGAAATGTTCTAAACATCTTTGATCATTTAGCCAAATTTCGCTACTAATGTCTTTATCTATCTCTGGTTTTCCCTATACGTGCTTATTTTTCTGCAGAATAAACTAAAACAGCTAGATTAATACCTTTTAATGGAGGTGCTGGGAGTTTCCTCCTCTGATGGCGTGACGAGTCCAGTGTTTCAGGCTGGAATAGAGACAGTTATGCAGCTTATAAACTCAACAAAACACAGATAATTGGAAGATGATACCATGCATGACTTTTGCCCCCTATTTGTTCTGTGGAGACCATAACTTCTGTATATTGGTTCTATTGACACATAAGCAGGACTAGCTTTAAAAAATAATCTTCTGTTTTTCCATTTTATAAAGCCAAAAGCTAAAAGATACAGTACATCTACCTCCAGAGGTGCAATAAATCGATATACATATCCTTACAACATTAGTATGTGAAAATAATTTACGGATCATTTACAAAGTATGCATTACATTAATTAAGTCTGACAAATTATTTTATAATTCAAACTGACATTGTTTAACAGACAGTAAAATCAGCTGTTGGACTGACTATAGCCAAAGTGATTTCAGTGTACTGTCCTACCTATGTCAACTATTTTTGATGTGGGCCTTTTTCCCCCTGAAAATGTAAAAAGTCTGGATTCTTTTAAGATTTGGCAGTTTGAGACTGGAGTAAAAGTTACATTTATTTTAAGGCTGTTTACACATCTTCACCAAGGGTGTGAAATGTGGATGCTAAATGCTCACGTAAAGCTAACACAAGATTACATAAAACTGTTACATTTATCTGGAAGCACAGTCACTGGTCTTTTTAACAACTGGCTAAAACAAGGACATGGGATTTTGATGGAGGTTATATTTTGGCACTACAGATTATCAGCAATACATGCAGCCAAAAGGTAAAAACCTCTTTGAGGCTGGATATGAAGGAAATAAGAGTATCTGAAGGGTAATGAGGTACCTTGGACTTTGGCTTGATCTTTGAGAAGCGATTGCAGACAGTCACATTTAAACCAGCTGTTTTCAGAGCTGAAATCCTGGCCTCGATGTTTGATATCTTTAAAACGGAGACAAAAGTCATCCTCAAAAATACCTTTTACTTAGTAGTGCATTATGCACAAGCACTGCAGATTCCCCTTTCCCCCCCCAAAATAGTTAATTAATACTATTCAGTACCTGTAGTTCAGAGTGGTGGACCTGAGCTGCTGCAGTAGCTACCTGGTCCTCCAGGAAGGCCAGCTCAGTGTCTGTGGTCCCACTGCTAATACTCCGGGCACAGTGCTCCAGCTCCCCCAGGGCCCCCTCCAGGCCATAAACAGCTCCAGCAGCCAGGTACACCTGCGCAGTGAAGAGCTACACTGGTATTTCCCATCAACATAAACTCAGGTTGATACAGTTGGGTAGTGGTGCTCTGTAACCTACATTCTCCTCAATCTTGGTAAGCCTCTGGTCCAGGCTGCGTGTCTCAGAGCTGCTTGACATAGGAGAGGCCCTCATGGACTCAGACGGAGTGTAGCTTTCACCACCAGCCTCTCCAATCAGGTCCTCTGTTGCGTTCAAAACTTTCAGCACTTCTGTGGTGATGCTGCACAGCGAAGCTGCTGAATACTTTTGCTTTAAGTGGAAAACAAAGATGCATATATACCTCTTTCTCAACATAAGTAGAAACAAACTAATAAATGCAAATTGAAATATGTGCAAAAATGTATGGAAAAAACATGTATGTGCAAAACAGCAATATAAAATAAAGACAGAAAATTGTGAAAATAGATGTAAAGAAATGTGATCGCAAAAAAACGTTGTTTTGGAACAGTACATTTTTACTGGGTTATGAGAAACACATTTAAATCCCAAAACAAAGGAGTGTTTTTAGAAACCCTAACCTCAAAGCTCTCAGGTTGAACAACACATTGGGGACACACATCTACCCTAATAATATCCTGTAATAAATCAGAGAAATTAATTGATTAATATGAGTGCAGAACAAGAGTATGAGAAATTATATAAATGGAGGAGAAACATGAGCCCAAGCAGACTACGACAAGCAGGTGATGATTTGCATGGGGTTAGCATGGTCTCTCCAGGTACTCTGGCTTCATCCCACAATCCAAAAATATAATAATACAAAACATAACAGTTTAGTTAATGGTTCAATCTAAATTCCCGTTAGGTGTGAGTGTGTTCATGGCTGTTTGTCCTGTGTTGCGCTGTGATGGATGGATGGATTTGATGGATTTGTTGTGGTAACTAACATATTCTGATAGTTTTTTAATATGTGCTGATTTTATATAACAAAACAACAACAAAAATAAAAAAAAATGTATAATGTCAGCAACATAACCTTTCAGCGGAAAACTACAGCAGCTCTGTAATCAACTAATATAACATAAATACCAAAAAAAAAAAAACTGCTTATATTTATTTTATAGAATTTCTTAAGGGTACCAGTCATTGTGGTACTAATGATTTAGTAAAAAACTGTCATTTCCTTTTTTTTTCTCCACTGATTAAATGTACTTTGGTTTAAGGCTGTAAGATCAGGCTACTGCAATAAAACATGAATTTATTTATTTTTTCACATCTTTATAAGGGGCTACAGTGTATGTGGAGGGGAGTATATAATGAACCAGTAAAGATGTTAAATAAAGACAGCTGCTGTTGTATTCCCCTGAACAGATAAAAACACTGTGGATGTAAGGGCAGACATGTTTTGATCAATAACGATTGAATCGTTGAGTGACACTTTGATCAGTGGCATTAGAAGGATATTGATCCTATTTCAAGGAAGTGTGACTCTCTGAAGGGTGTTTTGAGGTAATGCCAGAAGAAGCAGGTATACAGATGAGAACAAAATAAAGGAGGTCGTATCTTTTATTCCAGTGATCTTAGACATGTGGAGCAGCAGCGATGGGCATTCTGAGATATGTATCGATCCGAGACAGTCAATGGCTGTGTGAAGATGTCCTCAGCCACTGAAAAGAGCCAGGATCAAACAGTCTGACATACATGTGCCTGTTTATATGTGTTCTTACATTCTGTGACTCATTTGCTGGCCGTGTTGTTGAATTTCTAACAGGAACACAGACCTGCAGCGTCACACAGAGCTTCATCACATGATCTCATTAATGTCTGAGGAAATTCAACTACATGCACACCACTGGGAACTGAAACAAACTGCGTGCAGCTATAGCAATCCAGCATCAGCTTAATGTGTATTTACATTAGTTACGGTGTAATTTTTTTTCTAGGATTTCTTTTTTAAGTCTTATGCTCTCTTATGTTACCCTGATAGAAATGTGCAGCTTTTGCTTGCTTGAATCACCCGTATTCATACTTTCTGAAAAACAAAAGCCAGCTTCTTGTTTGTCCGCATACATGCTGATGATGACGCAAATAGAAATATGGTGGATAATCACATCAGCCGTGCTGCTTCACAATATGGAACAGTCATTGCTTCACATTGATTAATCTAATGAAAGCCAAACTCTAAGCTGTCTATTAAAAGGCTGCACACTTGATGCAAATGCTGAACATGAACACAAAAGGCAGAAAACAAAAATCTGTGACGCTAAGATGTTTTCTGCCCCAATGAAACCAACAGAAATAGATATCACTGGTACATGTGCCATTGACTTTTTAGGAAGCAAGTGTGACTCAAAAGAACATTTATGATGTATCTGCCTAGTGACCAACACTGACTGTCACATTTCAGATGTGTGTGTGTGTGTGTGTGTGTGTGTGTTTACCTGACTTTGTTCTGGCTTAGAGTTTACTTAGAAAAATGAAAATATTAGACTTTAATCTAAGCAGCTGTAATTAGCACTTCTAATTAACGTAATTTAATAAAAAGTGGAAAAAGAATTTTATTTAATTGTGTTGGGACCCACAGCCATGGATTACAACATGAAATGTGGTACAGACTTTTCTGGAACTTTCCAAATAAATTGCATTAACCTACTTCCGGCACAGCCAGGAAACGGGGTAACTGCGGACTTCCAGTGACGTCACTGTCCAAATAAAAGCACCGCTCTTGCTACATCCTGTCTCTTCCACGCTGGTGATGATCGGGATAGGAGAGACAGCACGCTAATGTCTCTTTGCTGGCAAACAGACATAACTCTTCAAACTGGATCTGAGAGTGTCATTCGATCATCGATCATATGCATTAAGTTAAGTAGGAATGAATCACTGTTTGTGTATCCGGTATTCATTCATGAATGGGATAATTAAGGTACAAGCGTGGCTTGACTTTTCTCTCTGAGATTTACAGAGATTAACTGTTTCTAGAGAGTTCCCAGCACAACGCCGAGTGGAGCAGTTTCCCAAAGCAAGGACAACGGAACGCATCACCGTGGTTACGGCAGTTAACGTTCAGTCTGGTCAGCGGACAGAGCGAGCCGCCCACCCAACAACTCCGGAGGTTAGCTGGAAGCTAACCTTTTGTTCACAGAGTTTCTTCAAATGTCGTCGTCACCCGGACAACTCCTCCTCAACACGGTTCAAACGAGGTTAGGGTTTGGGCAGAGAGATTTAGGATGAAATAATCTAAACTTTTTCATTTTATGTAGTTTGGTTTTGTTTGTGAAACTCTGCTATCTTAGTACTAGCAGGCTATCTGCAGCACACATGCTCAGTTTTGTGTTCTGTGTTTGTGTGTTTTTAAAGTTAAGACAGACTTTATTTAAAGGGTGATTTTATACACAGAAGATCGGCCATAATGCGCCATCCACACTTATGCATTTTAACCCTCTTAATAACAGTATTTTAAAGGTGTGTGCTTGATTCTGGTGCTAAGCTATCAGCTTCTTTTGTGAGCTTTAACTGCTAACAGGTAAGAACACGTGCTTGCTGCTAAAGAATATTTACCCAGAAAGGTTGTTAGTTTTCAAGCTAGTAAATAATATTTCCCTAAAAATTATTTTACTAAATTTGATAACTAAGTAAACACCATTAAGCCCCATTTCTCCAGAAAGATTTGGCTCTTTTCCAAAATACTTCCTTAAATATTTTACCATTCCCTTGATAATATTTCTATATTTCTTTAAATATTATTTCAATAAATAAAGGCAGCTAATGAAACACCATTGAGATTTAGTCATCCAGAAGGTTGGTTTTATTCAGCAGATCATTCTTCAAAACATTATTTTATTAAAATATTTTATCTGATCTTGCATTGTGAATGGTTGTCTAAAGGTATGCTGATTATTGCCTAAGTTGGTTTCAAGACTAACTTAACTTAACTTTCCAGATTCTTCAAGATAAGATGAGATAAGATAATCCTTGGTTCTCAAACATAAATAACATTGCATGGTAATGTAGCATCACTTTTTCGGTCATGGTTTTCAACCATCTTTAATCAACTTGTTTATATTGTACATAGCCCATTAGTCTTCCTTATTCTTTAATTCTGCTTGGTAGTTTAGTTGGATTGTTTTAGCATAGTAAAGAGTTTGTTTATTGAAATATTTTTGACTTTGAGTTGACTTATTTTTGTTAATAAACCAGTTTGTAGTTTATCCAATTTGAATAAATAACTGAATCTGACTGCACTGTTCAATGATTAGGATTAATTGGAATGTATGTACCTGACTTTTGTGAAGTGCCTTGATACAACATGTGTTGTGAATTGGCGCTATATAAATAAAACTGAATTGAATTGAAAAAATAAAACTGAATTGAATAAATTGTTGTATTTTAAGAAATTGTGTGAATTCATTCCATGTGTGTGCAGAGTTGTGCTGTTCAATAATGTCAGAGCTTGGCTCACCCTTTTCTATTTTGTCCTAATACCATCGCCTTATTGGGCTGGTATTCACAGGACAACCCTTAACAGACCGAAATATTATTTGACAAAATATTAAAGTATTAATATTAAATAATATATTCTGACTCATAGTCACAACAATTGTATTGTTTCCTCTCGTCATATTTGTTGTCTGTTTCAGGAGATGCTCCCATTTGTTCCAGTTCAATTTGTTTATGTCTGGATCTTTCCACAAAAAAAAGGTCAGACAGCTGTGCTGTTTTCTGTGGTGTTCTCTCACTTTCTGAGTGAAAGTAAAACATAAAGTGCCTTGCAAAAGTATTCATCCCTTGACCCTTTTCCGATTTTGTGACTTTAGAACCACAAAGGGCAATGTGTTTTTTATATGCTACACCAACACAGAATAATGCATAGTTAGGAAGTAGAAGAAAAATGATTCATGGTTTTCAAAATGTTTTTACAAATCAAAATCAGAACGTGTGTATTGCATTTCAGCCCTCTTTACTCTGACACCCTTGAATAAAATCCAGTGCAGTTCTCTTCTGTAAATGGCCTCAGAGGTTTGCTAGATAGCATTACTGAACAGGCAGCATCCCCATGTGAACATAATGGTGGCAGCACCATGCTGTGGGGATTCTTCTCTTCCAAAGGGACAGGGGACGTTGGCAGAGTTGATACGAAGATGCCTGGAGCTTAATACAGGTAGAAACTGATAATGCTTTGCCAACGAAGGAACTTGTTCTTGAATCGGTTCAGCTCGGTTCGAGTGCCTTCAATCTTTGGTGTTTTGTTGAGCACCGATGTGCATTTCCTCCAGGTTTGGAAAGCAAGCATAGGTCATCAACAGTAAGCGTTACACAACGCGTGGGGACACCGTGGTAGCAAGACAGCGGAGCTTGCTGAGCTGCGTTCCTTCTAATGTAAAAAGAGAACATCTATAAAGTACAGTTAATACAGGAATGGAGAAGCCGACTCCATGCAACAACAATGGTATGTACAATGTGTTCGTTTGCATATGTTCAGCATCCCCGAGTGAAACAGAAACGAGTAGTTATACAATGCGTGTTTAAGTGTATTTTTGCAAATATATAAATGTTTATTCGGTACGTTCATCATCTTCGCCTCCGTACTTGTTGCTTCTATTGTCTGCAGCTTCAATACGCCCACGGGTAACCTTATGGTTCGCACAGAAGAACCAAGTATTCTGCGGTGCCCGAGTTGAACCAGAGTTCATTCTTTGGAACCTCTTTTCGTCGGTGGAAACACGTGTCACTGTTTTGAAATCACGTTCGGGAACCAGAACAATCTCCAAACCGCTTTGGTGGGAAGGCCACAAGAGATTTAAAACTGAGGCAGAGGTTCAGACCACAACTCCCAGCAGGCATTCCAGCTGATAGGAAGGCAGCACTGATGTCATAGTAGGCTATACAAGGACACGGGAGATGCCCCACCTTTGCTTTTTCTCCCACTGGAAACCAAGACGCGGTTACCACGCAACGGAGGCGCAGCATTCTGGAGGAGAAACCACACGTGGGTTTTCATGAATTCTCCCCACTGGCCAAAACTCATGAGATGAGTTTTCTGGGATAAGAAGCCCAGTAGACATTACTTTACCGATCGAAGGCGTGGATTTAACACATAACCCAAATAAAACCCACAGAGGTTTTCCAAGGAGACGAAATTTTCCTCTTTGTTTTTTTTATGTTCCAGCTGACTGCCACTTATAGTCCAATGTGTTCTAAGTTGTATGTGCATGCAATGTCTTATTGAAACTTTGATTGCTGTTGGACTCTGAAAGCCGTCGCGCTTTAAAGCAGTGCGTGTCTCACTGTGTTTGAACACTTGAGCGCAGACTCAGGTGAACTTAAAGTTGGACTGCTAGAACCTCATGGTGGAATACTCACTATTCCATTGTCTTCACTCTTAGTGTTTCTGCCTAAACGATTTATGGCCCTTTGTGTTTCACTGAGCTCCAACTTTGAGGGTTTTATGACTGCAACCTGGTGGAGGCCGCTCCCAAAGCTTCGCCCAGTACCATATTTTCTCTTGTTTTTGCCATAACTGCTGGTTTGACTTTCATACACACTCAATGTTGTTTTATCTTGTTTAGTTAGTTATTTTACCCCTTTTGTGTAGAACATTTGCATGCTTGATTAGGTGAAGATTATTGAATCAGAATAGCGAGGGGTATCGGGGCTGTTGATTTAATAAATATTCACGTAGACAAAGAGAAAGCGTTTGTGTTTATTTTGAGCAAGAGTGATTTGTCTGTCAAAATAAGATCAAAGTTCCCCCACCTTCAGTGAAGCGGTTGATTAAACAGTGACCTCTAGTAGTAGTTATCAATTAGTACTGAAAATTTAATAATTGTAATTATCAAGGGCCTTGAGCCATAATTACCACACCACAGCAGATCTCCGATTTCGATTCGTAAGTAATGATTTTTGGTTAAGAAATACTTTTTTTTTCAAATTATGATTTTAAATTATAATTCTTGATAAATATTAATTAAGCAATAATCATAATTCTTACATATATATATATTTCTACAATATGTTGAACACCACATATCACTTCTATTCCACTTTACAATTACACTACTTAATGTTTTTCTATAAGAGACAATGCCCAATAAGATACACAGATGTTTGTGGTTTTAAACAATGTGAAAAGGTTGTATGAGTACTTTTGCAATGCAGTGTACACAGAGGAGAAACGAGGCAGATTACTTTGGTCGGGGAGAGTACTAGCTGCTCCACACGTAAAATTACTGGACCCATGGCTGTGGCTCATTCTGACCTTTTGAGGTTTTCATTATTAAACATGTTTTCTACAGATCCACTGTGACAAACATAACTCCACAGAGGGAGGCTGCTAAAGCACACACTCAACGTTTTTCCTAGTTTACATTGAGAATGAAACTTTTTGTCTCAGTGGAGCAGATGTTTGTCTTTAATCGTGGCTTCCTGAAAGACTGCAGGACGCTGTCGCTCTCCAGCTACACAATGATCTCACCTGCTGTAAGACAGAAGAGAGCAACGGGAGCCTCTGTTGTTGTTCCAAGTCATTCTGTCCCACCTGATACAAACACACACACACATAGAGAAACACACAGCACAAATAAAACCAGCCAAGCGAAACACAACAAAGCAGTGAGCGCACAGGACAAAAACAGAGTAAATACAACTTTAAAGGTTGAGATAATGGAAGACGTTTAGGATAAAGCCGACAAACAGACATATATGCCAGAGACAGTGAATGACTGAAAAATGGATGAAAATTAAACCCAATGTGTTTCACATCTCTCATCTCACCTGGTTGTTTGACAGCCCCCCCTCCTGGGAAGAAGGTGTAACAGCAGGTGAACTTGCGCTAGATCCACTCCTCCTGGCTCCACCTTTTTGTGCTGCTTCCTTCTCTCCATCTCTCTTACACTGTTTATTTACTCTGTTCACCTCTCCTCTTTCCTGCTCCTTTTCAACGACTTTCTCTACAAAACTCTCAGCTCTTTTCTCTAACCTCCTCTCCTGAACTCTTGTTTCCTCTCGTACTGAGGCACTCTTCGCTAGTCCAGGAGCTCTTTTCATCAGCTGTCCGTTCACTTGTTCCATCGTTTTACTTTCTTTCTCTCTCTTGGCACTTGGACACTGCCTTTGCCTCTCTGTTTGTTTTGGTCTTGATTTCTCTCTCTGTTTCTCACTTTCTTTATCTGTCACTTTGTCCTGAGGGGACCGTGCGCCCTCCTCGTCAGATGAGGTGCTGTCTTTGCTGTTCCCTCGGCTGACCAGCCGACCGAGTGTGGATCGTATTTCTTCTTCCAGATGATCTCCAGAGCCAGATTCAGGCCCCAAGCTCCCAGACAAGATCTCTGGCCCCGGGGCCACAGAATCGGGCTGAGCAGGGTTCAGGGATGGAGAATTTTGAGCCACAGTGTCCAAGGCCTCTGGCTCCGGTGTCATGGCATCTAGTTTGAGGGCATCTGGCGCAGCTGTTACTGCTAGTGTAAAGTCAGGCACTGGCTGCTCATCACTCAAACCTCTCTTCAGCAAGGCGTTGAGTAGGAAACCACTGTTCTCCTGAAACATGCAGACAAAGACAGATGCAAGCTAAGTAATTCTGTGTTCAAAATCATCTGGTCTACTAAAGAGAATACACAACTACTTTATAAAACATGTTTGGCAGTAAGTATCTGTAACAGATACAAAGCATTTCTTGGTAACAAAGCAGGAATCTGATCTGAGATAAAAAAATAAAGAACCATTAGATATTTTACCTGTGCTAAAGGGTAAATGGCCTGTGAATGGTTTGGGCCTCCGGGCTTGTTCTGCTCTGTCGACGGCTCCTTTTTGCTTTTCCTGCGTCTCCGTGATCTTCGGACACACTGCCTGTCGTCACCCTCGCTGCTGTCTCCCATTACCTGCAATCAAACAATGACGGGAAGTGATACAGCATGCGTTGGCATTTTATGCTTCTTAAGAATCAGACAGCACACATTTACATTTGAACCTGAAAGTTACAAAATAAGTTTCCTTTCTGGCCCTTCTGTCGCCTCTGAAACAAACAAGAGACTTCAGATTTCATCAGTTAGTTAAAATGTGGGGAAAATACAGACTTTAACACAAACATGTAAAAGAATTTTGGGCAATAAAGCAGATGCCAAACGTTTGAACATCCCTGTTAAAATGCCTCATTTGTAAAATGAGGTTTTGATAAATGATTTCAACCATTTTTCCATCTTTTCTGAGGCTTTATCCTCTACAATTCAACAGGGAAGCTCACAAATCTGGTTTTTGTGATGTGTAAAATGAACAAAACTGCAATAACTTATTCCATAGGAGTGCAAATCCTGAAATAAATACTTTGTGAAAGCGCCATTGGATTTATGTTTATGTTTTTCACACCTACCAACAATTATAGTGAATTTGATGCACATAAAATAAAGTTCAGATCCCTTAGTAGGAATTTTCTGACCTGTACTTATTTGCACCCATTTGTCAAATAGTTTGCAGAGAGGCTACAAGGACCAAAACGATCTAAATGGACAAAGCCATAAATCAGGGGAAGGGAGTGGACCACTTGATTGACTGTAAACTGCGACCCCCAGTTTCCTTTCCCAGCATGCCGGCAGTTTTTGCCTCTATGAAGTGCAATAATGAAACATCACCTTGGGGTTAAAGTTTACATCCAGCGCCTCTGTGTGGGCTGAGTATGGGGATAAGCTCTGCTGCAGATGCTGATGGTACACCGGCTGCTGGTGAGGGTGCAGATGAGTGTCAGCTGGTCTTTTCTTCCTCAACAAGTCGTGAGTGGGTTTACAAGGACATGCAGACAGCACTGATGAGGCTTCGGAGTCTGAGTTGAGGGTCTCTGTGTTGGTGTACAGGCCAGAGGACGGCGAGGTAACTGGAGCGTGCTGGGTGTAAGTCCATTCAGGGTCGTGCTGCGAGTCCGTGTAGTAAGTCTCGTCTGACAATTTGCGGCGAAACTGTTGAAGCGCCGCACCCCATCCGCCTTCGTCCTCCTCCTCTGAGTCAGATCCCATCTCATCGTAAGCAGAGACCACGCTGGACTCCTTCTCCAGCACACTGAACACTAGGCTCTTCCTCTTGGTGAGCAGGCTGGGTCGGGAAAGCTGAGAGCTCTGCAGAGTGATCCAGTTCCCGTCTGGGCTCTGCAGTACCGAGGATGTGCCTGGAAACACATTAGGACGTTTAAAAAGGTTTTAAAAAATGATTTTCACAAGTTCTTACAAATAAAAATCTGAAAGATGTGGCATGCATTTGTATTTAGCCTGGAGTCAGTACTTTGCTGCAGGCACAAATTCCCTTGTGGTTTTAGGTCTTTACTTTGACTGGGTCATTTTAACACAATATGCTTTGGTCTAAACCGTTCCATTGTAGCACTTGCTGGGTGTTTAGCTTCATTATCCTGGTAGATTCCCCTGTATTGAGCTCAATCTATCCTCCCTTTTTACTCTGACCAGCTTCCCTGTTCCAGTTAGAAAAAAAAGCATTCCCAGAGCATGATCCTGCCACCACCATGTGTCACTGCGGTGATTCTGTGTTCAAGGTTATGTGCAGAGTTAGTTTTATGCCATACAGGCCATTTTTCAGCCTTATTACTTCCTTTAACATTGGCTTTTCTTCTTGTTACTCTTCCATAAAAGGTCAGATTTGTGGAATGCTCCACTTACAACAATAACACCTCCTCCAGACTTACTATGGGGCTCTTGGGTGTTTCTTCGATTATGGTGATGAATTGAACAGAGATGTGAGATGTTCAAAGCTTGGAATATTATTTTACCACATATTCCTACTCAACACTTTCACAACTTCTCCTCTGACCTGTCTGCTGTGGTTCTTGGTCTTCATGATGCTGTTTGTTCACTAATGTTCTCTAACAAGCCTCTGAAGCCTTCAGATAACAGCTGGATTTAGGCAGTTGGTCACACTAGATTTTATTTAGGGGTATCAAATTAAAGCAGAATTGAATACATCTGCACACTTTTCAGAACTTTGTGTTGATCTAGCACAGTCCCCATAAAATACATGAACGTTTGCGCTGGAAACGTAACAAATACAGAAAACGTTCAAGGTCTATGATGACTTTTCTAATACACTGTATCAAGACAAGTGTTAATGTGTCAGAGACTGTGATCTTTACTTGAGTTGTCCAAGCGATCCATGCTTTTCCAGCCAGGTAAGGATGCAGCCTTGCCCTCCCTCTTTAGAGAAGCGTACTCCTGCAAACCTTCGCCACCACCCGTAGCAGCAACCTCCTCCTCCTCTTCCTCCTCCGGACCTTTTCCTGGGGAGTCTTCACTGGTGAGGGAGAACGCTGACCGGGAACGCTGCAAGAGGATGCATGAAACCCACAGATATGAGCAAAATAAGTTACAGGAGGACCCAACTCTGCAGGAAAAACACAACAGTAGAAATGTCAAAGGACTTCAGGAAAGATGTTTTCCATATTGAAAACCTTTAGGAAAACAAGCGTTGCTTACTTTCAGAAACAAAAAATGAAAAAACAAAAACAAAACTCAGTTGGCTGTTATTTAACGGTCCCAACAGCAGGTGGAGCTACAGAACAAGCAAATAAAATAATATGCACTTATTCTCATTCATAAAATCTCCCTCTGGACAAAAATTAATTAAAAGGGTGTTTATTTTCAGTGCACAGCTTTTGATCTTTACATTCAGTCTTTAAAGCTTGCTGATCATTTCAGAGTTCATTAGGATAAATGCTTAACAATAGTTTTCCATGTTTAGCTTCAAGGAAAGCCTAAAAGGATAAACATCTTAAGTCAACTTAAGATAAAAGGCCTAAACCCTTATAATGAGTGGGATATGATCTTAATCTGTGGTGTTACAGAGCAGGGAGGCAGTTGTGAGAGTCCATTTGCATCCACTGTATCTCAGTGTGTTTTTGTAGAAAGCTGATAAACAGGCGGGCTGAGAAGTTTAGGAGGATCCTCACGTATTTCACAGGACTTTGATCTTCCCTGAGCGAAACAGCGGGAAACCGAGAGGCCTGGGGGTGGTGAGGGGTGCCGCTTTGATGCTCCGCTCACACACACGACAATGACAAATCTATAGGAGTCCCTGCTGGCTGGTAGCCGGATCCAGTGGGAAGCCGATCTGCTGCTGGTTGGTTTTTGTTATGCTTGCTTCTCTCCAGATTGAAACGTTGCCTGAAATGATGCAAACCAAACTGCTTGTTTGGATTTTCTTAGGTCCCACTTTTTCAGCTGAAATGTGGTCCTAATTTGTTTAAATGCCATTTAGAGCACACTCTGCATCCCTGACTTTTGCTTACTGAAGGGGAAATCTGAGAAATCTAGAGAGGAAAAAAGGTATTGGCCAGACCACTGTGGTTTTAGAACAGACTGCCCAGTGTTTCTGTTAAATCAATGCACATTTTAGGATTAGAATCAAAGCATTAATCTTTGCACAGTGCATCACTGTGATTAAAAGTTTTCAGATTTTTTAAGTCTTGATGATTTAAGTGGTTTAGATTCCTTTAACAGAATAAAGCTCTCTGAATTGAGAAACACATAGAGCTGCATGAAATATTAAATCACAATAACATTTTTAATATCTATGTCAGCAGTATCACAAAGTCTAGGATGCACTATTTTATTTAAAATATTATAGGTACAAATCAATTATAAACTCCATAATATCAAATAATTATTGACAAAACACTGATAGTTACATTTTAAAACTGAGTATTTTATTACTTTTCTACAAAGCACCATATCCAGACACATTGTTTTTTATTTTCCACAAAGTATGAGGGAATGATAGGTTCACCAGAACCTAACATTAAACAGTGCTGTCAAATAAACAGAAAATATGCAGCTTGTAGGCAGGAAAAAAACAAGCTAAGTCTCTTTGAACACAATTATGGTTTATTGCCACCATGAGGCCAGTTTGTTAATGTATCTCTGACTAACAGTATGATGGGATGAAAGGGACTCACCCAGAGATGATATGGGTTCCTTAGAGGCTCTTGTGATGAAGTGTGAGGTTGAGAAGGAGATGGCAGCTCGCCGGTTTGGATTAGAGATTGAGGTTGTGGCCAGACAAAGTCATACTCTGTCTGCATCTCTGATTGCTTTCTCCTCTGAATGATCTGATGAGGACAAAAGGAAGAAAGGAGAGAGATGCGTATTGAAAAATAAAACAGCAGAAGATCCATTGAATAATAGATTCTAACTTACTAATATAATATGTTCAATAGTTTTCAGCTCTCTTATGAAAATAGGACTCTAAAAAACTTTAATTATTCTACTACTTTCAATGCAAATTCAGTCCAACAGTCAAGATGAATCCACACTATTTATTCATTGTAGTTTTAACAATGCTGGTTTGATGAAGTGGAAAAATAAAGATGTTGAAAAAAGACAAAACCCCCTTGCCCAGCTTACTTTTTGTACAATCGTTGTTGCGAGTTCCTCTATGAGCTCCTCTTTGTGGTCCCGCAGATATCGAGCCTCATTCTGCTTCTCCTGCACACACATTTCATTCAAGAGAGGGTATATTACATAGAGGTCAGATGAAAAGAAGTAGGACATCGCTGGGAAAGTAGTTAGAGTAAAGAGTTAGAATAGGAGAAGAATATCGGACACATTTAACAAAACAGTATACCCACCAAACTGTCCCGAAACTCCTCCGCCTTAGCAATGGCCTCCTCTATAGCTTCCTCAGCAACACGCAGGGCGACTGTGAGCGTCTCTGCCATAGTGTGTCCTGTTATCGCAACAACAGACCACAGACATGGATCAGATATTCCCCTACACCAGGGTGAAATGCTCCTACTCAGCTAGGCTTCTGCTGATTCCTGATCTTTGAGTCCCCTTCAAACCGTACTAAAACTTCACATGGACATGATAACATATTAAACAGGAATCAGTGTGGATAGTCTTCGTCGGCTCTTGGAGAGGCCGTCTAGGGTGGATCAAGAATGCACCACCCTCACCATTACATGTGACTTGATGTGCGAATTACCAGCAATTCAGAGCATGCACAAAACCTTCGTGGAGAGATTGGTTCATTTTCATGGTGGTAGTATATATAGGTGCATCATGATGGAGTTTTCCAGCAGCCATAGACTGGTCATCAGAAACATTAAACCAGGACCGACTATAGTGGCTTCGTGTCAAGGACACTTCCTAATCAGACACCAGACAATTTATTGTTACATCTTTTGCACTGCTGTTGCTACGCAAATAACATCATTGTTAATAACATTGTTCCTTTTGAAAAACAAGAAACAACCTACTAGCTCAAAGATTAAACTAATTTTAAATGGGTTTGATGCCCAACCTTAGGCTGCCCCCAAAATCCCACTTTTGTTTTTAGCAAAATAAAAATAGAAAACAAATCAGACATTTCCAACATATGTGTTAAGTCTGTTCTTGTTGTTTAGTGAATTTTTTTATTTTTGATTTATGCTTGATTGTAAAGGTAAGTTTTTCTAATGGAAGAGATGTAGACAATTCATATGCCCGTCTACTTATTCTTGGTCCAAGATTTTTCAATGAGAGGGCAATTACTCTTTTGGCTAATAATAAACTTAAATTACTTTTTAATTTTCACATTATTTAGATACAGACCTAGTATAAACAACTGTGGATCTAGGAGTACTTGTTTTACTCTCCAGTTCCTTTACAGCCCAAAATTAAAATACTACTTCAACACTCCATCCATGTTTCCAGGAGAAAAGGAGTCATTTCTCTACTGTGATCTCAAGACGAAGAGAAAGGACATTTCTCTTAAATACTTTTTAACTTGATGTTGCTCAGCCATCATGTTTTTTGTGTTCTTTTGAGGTTTCTTGGGTTCACTGAATTCAGAGAGAGAGAGTCAGAACAATTGGAGTTCCTTCATCTCCTTCCAGAGGGGAGCTTCTACTTCTGTAAAATGTTCTTAACAGTGCCGTCCTGTAAAACCAAAGAAATTAAAGACTTGACAAGAATACAATAGTTAAGGCAGAAAATTTATTTTATTTTAATTTTTATATTAATGATATCGCTGTAGATCTCCACCTATCCAATACAATACAATATTTCGATTGTTATTGTGGAAAAGTAATTTCTTTCATTTAGAGAATAAAATCTTCAAATATTTTCTCACTCATTTTGAAGCATTCAGTAAATAGAAATAACTATGTAAAACCAAACTGACCCAAAAGAAGAAAAGTTTTAGTCTAACTTAAAGTTCAAAAGTGAAGAGAATGTTTTTTTTTTCCACTCTATGTAAACTTATGGTTTTAATTGTTTCTGTGTGGATTTCTATTTCACTGCTAGTGTGTGAATTTAAATAGGTGTGCAATTTGCTGATTAAAATATCTTTCTATGCATTTGCAGGTGATTTTCTCCCACACACACCCCATTAGCAAAAGTTAAAGCTGTGATTAGCAAACAGCCAAAAAGTTCTACCTTTCGGAAACATAGAGAGGGAGAAAAAACGCTGCTGATGGCAGAGAATATCAACAAACAATCTGAAAGATAGAAGCTAGATCATTTTGATGGCAATTACTTCCCATCTGCAGCGCTGGATGTGACTGCTCATCAACGCATCTCACCTTCGCTCTGCCTGTAAAAGACGGAGTCGCTGCCGCAGATGCTGCCATCGTTGTCGTTGCTTCCGTCGTGAACACTGCTTTCTGAAACACAGAGGGAGGGAAACCATAAAACCCTCTGCCATCCAGTGAAACTCAAACATCTAGCACAAATCATGCTGCTTTATAAAGCAGCTGTAACACTTAAAGTAGGTTACACTTTTGTCAACTGGATTCCCAGCCCGGTTCTGAGACCTTGTCAGTTTTGCGGTTCGGTTTTATTGTGACATTCTCTGTGTGATGAACGTAAAAACAAAACAAAAGCTCATCTCATAGATTACTTTCCCTTTTTTTTTTAATCACACACACACCCACACACGCCAAAGTATTCTAAAGGCATGTAGCCTTTTATTTTATACTATTCCTGCTATGTTTATGTAGCTAGATCTTCAAAGAAAACCTACATTCAGAGCAATAAAGGTCAATTCAGTCACATTATTTATTAAGAGGTCTAATTTAAAGGGCAGAAGCCCCTCCAATAGGGCTTTTGGTTAAAAAATTACTCTTTTTAAAAACTCTTATTCCCTTAGAGGCCCATTAACTGCAGGAAGATAGGTCTCCTGAGGGGCTTCTCGTTGACCAGCAGTAAAAGTGAAGTGGTCGTACTTTGACAAGCAGCTTTTAAAGCCTAGAGATGTGCAGAACAACAGGGAGGATGGCAAAGCAGAGAAAGCTCCATGACTGAACCCACCTCCGGGTTTATTTTCATTTCCTGACACAAGTATGACAGAAACTCATGGAACCAGACTAAACATTACACAAACTTGGATCCACGTCTACTTCCAATCATTCATTCATAGTCTTATTCCAACATGTCTTCATGTTGACTAAATCCTCTCCTATCCTTGGCCAGGTCCCAAGTTTCTGCAGTTAATTTAGTCCCGTTGCTCCTCCTATTGGCCAGGCTGCAGTCGCAGACACAGATGAATGTTCCTGGTGGTTTGGTGTGAATCTTTTGTTACACAGCCCAGGCAGGCTCACAGGTCCCTGCCATAGCTGTCAAACTGGCAAGAAAACAGCCCACAAAGTCATCACTCTTCCACTCTTTGCTTTTGGAGCTAAGCTAGACAAGTTCCATGTCGCTTTCTTGCAAAGTGCAGAAATACACTGAATAAAATCGTTTAGAGAGTAAAAACTGAAATGCATTAGGATAAAAGAAAGTAGCATTTCCTCTACTTTTCATTCAGCAGGAGTAGTATCTCCAGCTGCGAGATATGTTTTGCCGTTTTAGCTTAACTGCATGAAGAACTGCTGTTTGTCAAAGTGCTGCAATATTTTTCAAAGCGGAGCGTAAAAACCACCAATCTCATCTGTCACATTGACACACAGTGACACAAGAAAACAATGTTTTATGCTTCTCTGCACATCTGACTCCAAGAGAAGCTTTCACCCCCATCCTGCACACAGCTCAGTGCAGGAAGCCCCTCAGAACATCACCCTCTCCTCTGACCCTTCCCCTGTCAGTCTTATCCTTGGATGAAGCCACACTGAAGAGAAATGCACTGTTTCTTCTTGGTTAGAGCTGGATTATACTTTCTGAAGATGACAACAAATTGGTGGAATTACCTGCAACAGTGGAGGACGATGTAAACACAAAAATACCCCTGTCAGAGAAAATGGGGGTGCCTCAAAAGATTCGCACAGACTGGTAGGCAAACAACGAACACCACTTGTACACACTGAATCAACTGGTCAGTCATATGGAACCAGTCTGTGGTGTTTTGTTCAGCTGAATGCAGAGCACATGTTGATCCTGGACTAACTCCATTTCTTTTACATCTGCAAATACTGTCCTATAACTCTGTGCATTTGTAAGACTGAGGAGGTAACAGCTCATTTGAAGTTTTGATTTTGTTTCAGCTCTAATAATTTAACCAACAATTTTTTTTAAAAGTACACTTTATTTAAGTTAGTCTCAGGAATTTTTTAGCAATCCATGATTTTCTTTTTCCCTAGAATATGAATAGAATATTTATTGGATTATACCATGTAACAAAGAAAGCTATTTCTCTTAACTTTTCTTCAAAATTATTAAATGGAAGCACATGCCACTTAAATAAGGCAGATTTGTGTTCATTTTAAGGTGAGAAAGTCTAACATCCTTCGATGTCTATATTGTTAGAAGAGGCATATTTTTTATGATTCCAACCTTATGGTTTCTTATAATTATTAACAAAAATTACAACGGTGGTTCTCCAAGTGCTATTATTAAAGAGTCATATCCCTGTAGTTTGTATAAAGGGGGTGTATAACTGTGCTTTTTTAGAAAGAAGAGTTTGGCTATAGTCATTGGCTGGTTCTGTCTGCTCAAGTATTTCAAAACCAACATGGTGGATAGATCATCTGACTACTACCAAATGAGCTGGGTTATAACATTTTTTAAGGTTTTCAAAGGCCAAATTGGTCTAAAGTATGGAAGTACTTCAAGTAAGCGACAATTAACGTAGGTCTGGATGCTCTGTTAGCGTTTTCCCACTGATAGAACTCTCGTTCTTGACCCGGTTTGGTTCGCGTGCCCTCAAACTTTCCACCAGTTTGTCGAACAAAGAATGAATCATGAACAGTGGTATGTACAATGTTTCCGATTCCATGTGCTCAGCATCCTCGAGTGTAATGGAAAAGAATAGTTATACAATGCGTGTTTAGTGTGTTTTTCCAAACATAAATTATGTTTATAAAGTACATTCTTCCTCTTCGCCGCCGTACTTGCTGCTTCTCTTGCCTGCGGCTTTGACCCGCCCACGGTGACGTTACAGTTCGCACTTTGCAACCTCTTTTCATTGGGGGAAACGTGTGTCACCGGTTCAAAATCACGTTCGGGAACCTGAACGGGCTCCGAACCGCGTTGGTGGAAAAGGGGTATGTAGGTTCTGTTATAGACCCCAGCTGTGTGTGGGTTGGGGCGGGGGGTAGTTTTCTTCTTGTAGAAGAAAACTACAATAAGTTGTCTGATAGACAGGTTGTCTGTTTGCTATTTTGTCTGTTTTTCCTAAAAAATAGCTGTTGGCAGCCCTACAACGAAGCAATCCTGTTTGCACACTCAGCTCTAGAGGCTCCTGAGCAGTCTGCAGAAGAGAGAGCCAGCTTTCTTCATCAGCTTTAAAGTCTCTGACTCTGATGATGACTACAGATAACTGCAGGTAAGCCTGTACTCTCCCCAACAGACTAAAAGAAGATATGCAACATTTTGCCCCAAACACTGAATGAACTAAGCTTACAAAAAAAAAAACTGAAATTACTTTAACAACACAGCCACACTCCTATACTACCCATTATCTAATAGAGAAATTAATTTGACATCTATATGCCATCCAGTTGTTTGTGAGGCATGCAAAGTGGAAGTTATTTCTTTCCTACCATAACATATTTATTTATAATTAAAAACATTTCTTATTTAGTTGGCTTTGGAGCCGCAGGCTGCCGACCTCTGATCTAGACTAGACTCTGCAAAGAGGAAAGGTCAAAGATCTATTTGTTTTAAGACTAAAGTGCTGTCCTATTGGATAAAGAAGGTTGTTCAAAGTATCAATAACAAAGACATCAATAATTATGGTACACATTAAAACCTTCTTGGATTTTTTTCCCATCTGAGTAAATGTACTCAAATTCCTATATGTTGTTTTAAAGTTATACTACCTTCTAATAAATAAATAGTTGTAAGGGTGCTGTAATAATGCTCACATTCAGGTTATTCTGTACATGCATGCTGTTGTGCAGTAAGTTATATGCATAATTACAGCAGCTACGACACGGGAGCTGGTGGGACACAAAACAGTATTGCATTAGTTGGCACAGACTGGGAATAACTCCCCATATTACAGAATTCATAACTGATCTGGTGGAGAATGATTAAAATGTACTTTATTCTAAAAGGAAGTGGTTTAAAATGAAGATTTTAACTTAAGTGCTGAAGTGTGACAACAAAATGTGCCAATCCCAGTTGATCACAATCTTTCATCTCCAATAATCAAGCTGTCCTTACATTCTGGTTATACTACTTAAGAGATTAGTGACTTTTTAGGGCTGATTGATTGAAGCAAAGTGTGGGAGGAAACGGAAGTCACTGGAGAAAACCCGCACAGCATGGGCAAGAACACAGAGTTCCTACACAGAAAATCCCAGAGAGTGGGCCGAGGTAAGCCAGCAAGGCTGCACTTCCTAACCACACAACAACATCAGCTCATAAATCTGCATTCAAAGGCAGCAGCCCAAGATTTGTGTTTTAGGCGTGCTGGAACCATCCTTTAAACTGCACAGACTGCAAATGTGACAGGAACATCAAAACAGCAAATATTGGAGGTAAATTCAGCTTTTAAGGGTGCGGCCTCTGTAGGGGTGACTGTGAAATAATATTAAGGGCAGGCCACGTGAATGATGTAGTTTTCGTGTTTTCTTCGGTTTTCTTGCTGGTCCAAATACAACAGTGAGATGCAACAAAGACACAAGTGTCTCGACTAGAATAACATCGCATTCTGACGTGGCTTACAAAAAATGAATCTGCAGCACAGGACACGCTGCCAATGCAGGCACCGCACTTCAACGCTCCATCACAGCACTTTGTTGTTTCTACCTTCTTATAGCACTACACACAGCTGCAAATTCAAAATTCCTACTTGCAAAAAAGAGGTATTCTGCAAGATCTGCATGCTTTTCATGAAGTACATGCAGTGAGTTGAAAAAGTTTACCACCCTTCAGCCCAAACAGCCTTTTGCCCAGATCAATACTATGCATATTTGTACTACTTTAACCATGTAAAAACAATGTTGTATAGACCACATAGTCTATTTACAAGAAAAAAATAACTTTTTTTATTTCCCCCTAATGTTTTTTCTATATTTATATAGAAAATGTCTGTACATTGAGAGCGAAGTGGAACCAAATTCACATTTCTTGTGTGAGCACGTCACAACTACAAAAAAACTCTGAGGTATTTTATGGGGATTTTATGTGCTGGTAAGTAGCACATAACTGTGGAGTAAAAGGAAAATAATACATGGCTTTCAAAATGTTTTACAAATAAATATCTAAAAAGTGTGTTCCGCTCTCCTTAGTAAATACTTTGTACAACCACTTTTAAATGCAATTAAAAGTATGTCTTGGGGGCATTTCTGGCACCCTTATCTTTCAACAGTTTATTTTTTTTGTATGACATAAATCCCTGTTTGTGTTATTTTGCATTGGATCTTGAAAACCTCACCTACTTTAGACACAAACATCAACTAATACTTTTTTTGCCAATAAAAGGCAGTGGTGGTTTAGCTGTGAGGGTGACTGATAGGCTCTTTACAGCGGAAGCAGCAAGTTAGCGGTGAGAAGCTCAGTTAACAATGTGATGCTCATCTAAAGCTCTGAATATAAATACTTATGGCCTTTGCCATTTTTGCACATTGAATTTTTAACAGATCAGTGTGCTTTGATATAAGCCATTCCACTGTAGCTCTAGCGGTATGTTTTGGGGCGTCATTGTAGCTGCTGGAACGGGAATCTCTAGTCCGGTCTCAAGTCTTTTGCAGCCCCCAACAGGTTTTCTTTCAGCATTGCCTTGTATTTAGCTCCACCCACTTTCCCTTTAAATCTGAGTAGCTTCCCTGTCCCTGTTAAAAGAAAGCATCCCCACAGCATGATGCTGCCACCACCAGATTTCATAGCAGGGATGTAGTGTTTAGTGTGTGCAGTGCTTAATTAGGTGACTACTGCTTGAAGTTAGCTATGTGGAATTCAGTTAGGGGTCTTAAAGGAAATGGTCTGAATACAGAAGGATGGATTTTTATTAAAAGAAAAAATACTTTGAAACCCCGTGAATCATTTCCTTCCACTTCACAATTATGCCATACTTTGCCTTCATCTATTATATAAACTCCCAATTAAATTCAATGTAGTTCCAGCTTGTGACATGACAAAGTGAGGAAAAGGCTCAAAAGTCTCATAAACAGAGTTAGAGATCCTCTGAAACTAGAAAAAACTTGAACAAGATGAGGACGTATAAATAAATGAGCCACTAACAACATTCCTGAAGTGCCAGCAGCAGCAGGAGGAGGATGAGGACAGACAGTCCAGACGGTTTGCTTTCAATTACAGCACAGCATCTGGCGGCGCACACGAGCCCCGTAAACAAAGACCTCAGAACAATAGCTGAACTGACAAGATGACTGTTTATATCATTCAGGTTACTGGATGAGAGGAACAAACACACATATGGTTTATAGTCTCTTTAATTTGGGATCAAGATGGGAGTTTACTATATTGTGATGAAGCTGTCATTTAAATATGTAATAAACATAAATTATACCGCAAATAGTAGCTTAATAGCTGTTTCCCACTGTGGAACATATATAACCAAATATTAATGACAATCAGGCAGAGCTTGGACTAGTGTCTGTGTTTGGGTATGTGCCAAAGTTAATTAGCCATAACAAAGCTTTCAAGATTGAAATCATGGAGATGAAATACAAAATGAGGGAGCAAGAGGTCCCCAGTAATTAATTATCATAGATTTTCAGACAGCAACCCAAGTAATCTGTCTTTGATTGGACAAATCTTCCTAATGCACGAACAAGGAACAAGGAACAAGGAGGAGAATGGTGCAGCAAAAAAAAAAAGAAAAGACACAGATTAGAGCCACTGGAAATGTTCAGCGGGTAATAGAAGAATAACAAAACAATCCTGCTTAAATCACTTCAAAAATTAGGTCATATATGAATGCACGAACAGGGGCACAAATCTGTATAGAAGGATTTGGATTCAGCTCTGAGCTCTGCTGTTTGGCCTTTTACCAGCAGTAGCTCTGGGCTCCTGTTTAACATTTGCCCTCCACTCTTTCCAGGCAGAGCTCAGAGTCTGCAAGCCTTCAACTCAAAATGCACCGTCAAGACAAATGAACCTAACTACAGAAAGCCCGCCAAGTGTCTGAAAGACCAGAGCCATGGGGTTCATTTTCTAAAGTGCACTAAAAAAAGCTGATTATAGATCTGCTGAAAGTGAACCTGTGTGTTTGCTATTAAATTCTGCTGCTGTTTCGGCAGAGCAACACAGAAATGAAACCAAGTCACTGTTCAGTGACTCACATCAACACTTTAGCTCTCCATTAACAATAGTTTTTGGACTCATTTAATGAAAGGAGAAGACCGAGACTATGGGGGCATTCACCAGGAAAGTCATTTGGTCCGCTTGTCTGGTCTGGAGCAAAAGCGAACTTTATTTTTTTGTTTGGTGCGGTTTGCTTTCACATTGTACTTTTTGCAAGTGAACTGTTACTTGTAAACAAAGCAATGACGATCATTGCTCCCATTGAACAGAAATGACGGGGGCGGAACAGAGCGCAGACCCGGAAATTTAGGAAAACAAATGTGGACGTGCTGCGTGCAGCACCTCTGTTCTACATATTTGTGCCGTTATTACAGCTGCAATATTATTGCCAGGGTGAAGAGCAACTCATTCAACACAGATTTTGCGACGTTCTATTTCTAAGTTTGGAACAGCGTTGGAGAATGCGTGCTGAACGCCGAAGAAGACGGTGTGCTCTGCGTGCCCGGTCCCACATGCCCAGTATTGCAACAATCAGCTGGCCAGGTATAATCTGAGTATAATGGTGCGTTCACACTGAACGCGAATTCTGCAATAGGAGCGGCCAATTTACATGTTATCCCTATGTAGAGGCGCGTTCAGTAGCGGAGCGGCGCGAGGGGGTGCGAAGGAGACGAAGGACGCAGTGCGAAAGGCGCGCCGAGCGAAGCGAGAGCGATGGACGAGTTGAAAAATCTGAACTTTTTTCTAAATTTGCGTCACGTCAACCAATCAGGGACTGGATGTGGCTGTGACGTAGGGTGAAGGACCGCAGCGGAGAAGAAGCTGTTTTCAGTCAAGATGGAGGACCAAATCATGGTGACGGTGTGCGGCAAGCCTGAGTTGTATGATTCAACTAACTAGCTGAGATTTATTTACTCACCGAAGACAGATGGACAGGCGTTCAGCAGCGGGGATACAGCGCCGGTAGTTGGTGTCCCGGAGGCCAATTCGTCTCCCAACACAGGACTGCAGATCTTCGAACTGGGTCCTGGATAGACCGGATTCCGCTGAAATCAACCGTCATCCAGACGCATCTCCTGGAGTAGGTGGTCGTACTCTCTGAACTGTTCCCGTCCCTGAAGAATCTGGTGAACCCAGGGACGTTGACGTCGGCGCCGTTTTTCGGCTCTCCACAGGTAAAACACCGTGATTATCCGTGAAATCCATGTCCGCCATGTTTAGTTGAAACCAGCAAGCAGCAGATAGAAGCTCCTCCTATTTGATGACGCGGCGAAGCATTGCCATTTGTTGACATTTGGCCACGCGGATTGCATGCGAAATGTCAAGCGAGCAACAGCACACAAATGACAAGAAAAATTCGCAGAATCCGCGTTCAGTGTGAATGCACCATAACGTACACCTTTGCTATCAGCTATGGTGGCTTGTTAAGTCCAAAGAGATGTACGTTTTCTGCAGTTGGTTCGGATCGGGGCCGGTTCGTATTCAGACCATAAGCGAACTGCACCAGAGTCCGTTTGCAAGCGGACTGAGACCACCCAAAAAATTGGGTCTCGGTCCGGTTGTTTGTTCCGGACTAGGGTTCGCTTGAGTGTATTCACACCTGCACAAAAGGTCAGGACCAAGGGGGGAAACGAACTCTGGTCCGTTTAAAGCAGACCAAAAGTGGCAAGTGTGAATACACCCTAAAATTATTCACCAGACTTCTTTTCTTTTCCAACTTTACCAAGCCAGGTTTTTGTTCTGATTTTAACTTGCAACCCCAGTATCCCCTGAAATGAAGTGCCAAAATAAAATTTGACTCAATATGTAACCTGTTTTGTGGCATTTTCTAAAGCTTGTCTGGCCTAATCCTATAAAAAATGCCTTCATAACAGTTGCGTGCAAATGCTAACTTGTTATAGTTTTCCTTATTAGTCCATGCATCAAGCAACAGTTACATACAGGAACAAGCAGACACACGAAGGCAACTTTTTCTTTGATTTTGCAGAAAAGATGTGACTGGAGCTGCAAAATACTTCAATGCTTGCAGCTGTATTATGCAGTTTCCCCAGAGTTCCACAGTTTACCACCAGAGAAAATCACATGTTGGAAAGTGGTACTTTGCTTATGTGTACTTATCTTTCCTAGATAGGTGTGAAGTTCCCCCACGGACATTCTGAAGGATGTGACAGCAAACAGAAAAGGCAGGGATGGAAAACTGGGACATCATTAATCCCAGAACGAGAAATAAACATGATTTATGTGTCAAAAAATTTTCAAAGTTTATTTAAGAGGACCATAAAATTTAGCTGGAAATGAAGAGAGGTTTATAAATATAACACTGACAAAAAGCTGATGGGTTGCAACAACATTGCAGGTTGTGGACTATTTCATCACGGTAAACACAAAAAGGATATCAATTTGATACACTTTGTAAATATTGTACTAGAGTGAAGGGTAATAACACACAGTAACACACAGAATGACCAGGAAAAAAGGGATTTTAACACTTATCACTTAGGTCATTTAACATCTTTAGCTTATCCTTACATCCATTGAGTTTGCACTCTTTCTACAAAGTTTCCTTTGTAAAATCCACTGTTTTATTTAGTCTATAATTATTAGAATAATTTGTTATTTAAATCTTTTTTAACATTGAAGAGACTTAGGGCCTGATCTTCAAAGACCCCAAATAGCAAGTGCTAATTTGCACGTACTATAAATGCACGTGCTGCACGTGCTATAAGTGGGAGTGTTGTGTGCGATTTTCAAAGATTGAGCGTGCAATGGATAAAAGATGCAAAACAGGTGCAGACCACCCTATTTAAATGAGGAAATTGCCTGTGCTACTGGCGGGAACACAAGGAAAAGCAAACAGATCCTCTGCAGTATGATAGAAATATGCAGGGATTGTTGCGCTGCATCATTATAAATGATCCAGTTGCTGATTTCTTCCTTCTGTTCCATTCAGCCCTTGCTTTTCTGGACTGTTACAGTTAGTTAACTAGTTTATCTGTATGCTATAGCTTTGCTAATTTTAAAACATAGCATCACTTAACTCTCCTGCAAAAAAGTTAATTCGAACATCTATGTACGTAAAAATAAATTAATTATCCAAAGATTTTACTGAATTCGTTTTGATTATTTTGCCAATATTTTAACAATATACAACATGTTTGATTGTTTAAATTGTTTTTTGTGACACAAAATAATTTTTAACTGCATAAACAAAACCGTCCCCTAGCATATGTTTACATTTAAACAACGTAATCAAACTGATCCAGCTCCGATTGCCCTGCAAAGACATCACGTTTCTGTCAATAAAGCAATGTGTTTTGTTTAGTGACAAGGTTAAAGCATACACTGTCGTTGTCACCACATGGAAAAGCTGCCTTAAAATAGTGATTTCCCACCTGCTAAGAAGTGATTTTAGCATCCAGTTTGCATGGGTCTTTTGTATGATGTGCGATTGCAGGCTGTGCGCTCGATCAGTTATGTGCGCATTTTGCCATGATCAGGTTTGGCGTTCAGCAGATGATCACTCACAGCGATGTTACGCTGGAATGATGTTGAATGAGGTGAAGGACTCCGTCCATCCCGCACACAGACTGTTTCAGCCCCTCCCCTCCGGCTGGTGGCTGAGGATCATTCAGAGCAAGACCACCAGGCTCAGAAACAGCTTCTTCCCTTTGCAAAATTAATTTCAGCTTCACTATTTAACTGTGTGTATACTTTATTTTGTTTTGCCCTTCGTTGCATATTATTTTCACTGTTAGCTATATTGTGTCTTTTTATTGTTAGATTTAGCTTTTTCTGTTATACGAAGTATTCTTTTTACTTAAGTATTAGGCTTCTTAACTGGTACCTGAGTCCCAATTTCGTACCTTAACATGTAAATGTTAGCTGGTATGACAATACAAATCCTTGAATCCTTAATATTTATGTAAAAAAAACTACAAATAATGAAATATGTTGTTTCCAATAATTGGATCCACTGAAAATATAACTGTCTGAAAAATACAATGTTTATTATAATACAAAACAAAGATTTAAAAAAAAAAAGCCCAAGGATACAATTCTGCATCACTGAAAAACAACGGAACAAAATCCCTTACAAATCTGTACAAACCAAAAATAAAACTTCAGTTTATTTCATATCTTAATTAATCCTTCACAAGATTAAAGTTCACTTAAGTTTTTTACACAGCTAAAAAATACAATGAGCACCCTTTCACAAATATTTTTTTTCCTTCAAGATCAATTCAAACTAAAAAAACAGCAGTGCTTCATTTAACATTAAGGAGGATTTAGATGGGTAAATAATTCACGTATTAATTGTAAGGGTAAAGGAGCCTTAAGAAACCTTGCTGTCTAATATTTTAGTAGCAGAGGTGTCATTGTTAGAGAGAGAGCAGTTGATGTTACACAGCTCTGCAGTTAAAAATGCATTTCCCTAACATTTCAACAGAAAGGTAAAATAATTATAGACATGACTTTTTAAACAGTTATTGGCATCATATATTAATGATTATATAATTAGTGCAATTAGCAATACTATCAGTCTGTGAATTCCCTGTGGGGTAAATAAGCCCTTACCCTAAACATAACAAGAGACTGGAAACATATCTGTTCTAAAGGATAAAAAAGAGGAGCTTCAGTTATTTATCTGCAGACATCTACTTCCTCTGTCACAGAGTTTGTTGAGAACCAAAGTGCATACAAGCATTCAGAGGCAGCATGGTGAGTAGAATGACATAATGATAATTAACAGCAAATTTACAGATGAACGTAGACATGGAGCACGGCTGAGTAGAAGGTGGTCAATAGGAGCAAGAACATGGAGCAGAATAACATGAGAAACCAGTGAGGAACAAAGAGAACTAGAGAGTATATATACTGTATACATACTGTACAGATACAAGACACAATTAAATTGATAAAATGCCTATTTTAATAATCATTCCCTTTGGGGGTTTTCCTGGCATGTGTGACTGGGAAGGGACCCTTAAAAAGACTCAGAGGTTGCAGGGGGAACTATATATCACATCTTGGCTAGGAACGCACAGAGTGTTGCCGGGGAGAGGGATTGTTTAGCTTCCCTCCTGGACCTGTCACCCCAGCGACACGATCTTGGATCAACAAAAGACAATGAATTGTTGGATGGTTATCAGAAAAACTAATGATTTTTAAAAAATTCCTCTTTATTTACAACTTCTCATATGGGATTTCCAACGCTTCACCTGAACTTACCACTCTCAGTGTCACATCTGTTGTGCAACCCCTACCTTCACTCATGCACACAGAACACAGAATGGTTTTTGCTGCAGGTCAGACTGAAACCCTGCTCCATTTGACCACAGAGGACAGCCCGCCGCTGCCCCCCCTCCTGTCTGCATGGAGATCAGATAACCTCTTTGGAGAAATAATGGATGTGAAACAGTCCCATCACTTTCACTGGCTGTCATGACAATTTACTTTAACTGGACATGACTGAGATCAACACCAGCAACACCACCAGGGGGTTTAGATAAATGATTTCATGCGTAATTGTGACCTCAAAGGTTCATCAGAGGCGATTAGTGAACAAACAGCATCATGAAGACCAAGGAACCCACCAGACAGTGTGGTAGGGAGAAGGTAAAAGCAATATTAGAATATAAAACAATATCCTAAACTTTGAACATCTCACAGATCACTATTCAATGCATCCTCCGAAGAAAGGAGTATGGCACAACTACAAACCTGCCAAGACATGGCCATCCACCTAAACTGACAGGCCAGGAAAGGAAAGAGTTAAAAAATTCAGCAGCCACGAGGCCCATAATAACACTTGGGGAGCCGAGATCCATAGCTCAGGTGAAGGAAACTGTTGAGCAACTATTTAGCGTGTACTCCACAAATCTGACCTTTTGCAGTTTGCCACAAGCCTTGTAGGGGGCACAGCAAACAAGCCGAAGAAGGTACTGGTCTATAGAAACCAATATTTAACTTTTTGACCAGCATGTAAAATATTTTGTGGAAAACTAACACTGCAAATCACTCTGCAGGCAACATCCATATGATGAAGCAGGCTGGCAGCATCTTGCTGGGGGGATATTTTTCTTCCACAGGAACAAGGAAGCTGGTCAGATTTAATGCGAAGATGGAGCTAATTACAGGGTACCTCTTGAAGAAAACCTGTTAGAAGTGGCAAAAACGTCAGACTGGGGTGAAGGCTCATCTTGCAGAAGGACAATAACCTCAAAACATATCCAGAACTACAAAGTAATGGTTTAGAACAAGGTAAATTCATGTGTTAGAAAAGATGGTTAAGACCATTAGAGATATGTGGCAAGACCTGAGAGATGATGATCACAGATACTCTCCATCCAATCTGGCTGAGCTCAACATATTTGGCAAAGAAGAATGGGCAAACATTTCTGTCTCTAGATCTACAAATCTGGTAGAAACACACCCCAAAGGGCTTGCATCTGTAATTGCAGTGAAGGTGGGTCTGTATAGTATTGTATTGGCTAAGGAGGGCTAAACACAAACTCCTTGCTGTACTACGGTGTGTTGGTCTATCAAATGCATTTCCAATAACATAAATGATGTTTATGTTTATAGTGTGACCAGATGTGGAAACATTCAAGGAGTACTGATAATTTTGCAGAACCTTGCAAATCTGTCATAGTCAAACACTTAGTAAAATGCTTAAAATGTCCCATTATTTCCCAGAAATTTTGTTTTAAATGGCATTTGCCTTAAGAGGAGATAAAAATTGGACAGTTGCCTGTCTTAGCTGCAACGTTTGCATCTTTTCTCATATTGAACACCACAAGGTATACTGAAGGAAAACACAAACATGATTACCCAGTGTAAATCTTAAGGATCTTTCCCAGGCCTCTCCTCTAAAAGTCACGCATGCTGAAATAGGAAGATACAAGCAGCTTGCAGGGCACTCACATGCAAACACGTCACAGTATGCTTCAACCATACAGGGAATCAGTCTGTCAGTTAGTGGAGGAACTGAGTGTAGTAAAGTCTGTTGGCTGGTGCATGAAGCAAGACCATCAGTTGAGTCCCATAATCCCCCCCAGATGATGGAAGAAAAGAAGGAAGGCATGAACAGAAGTGGAGAGGAAAACTGCAAACTGGAGGTTTAGAAGGGGACACATTTGGTCTAGATTTAAATCAGAAAACAGGCTGAAAAGCTTAGAAGACCATCCCAATGTGGAAAAGATCAAAATTTGTTTTATAATGATAAAGATGAGTGTAAATATGGCCGATGTGGCCACTCACATTGATATTCACCATCCTAACAGCCAATGTTGTGACTAATGGATGAAACATAGGTATAACACCAGTTAGACAGAATATTTTAGACACTTAAATGATTTAAAGTTTAATTTTCCAAATGTAAAAAATGTATTTCATTCTCAATGCAATTTAAGATACCTGGTGATTACAATAGTTTTGGTAAAAACTTGAAGAAGAAAAGATATATTTAGGAAGGGGTACTTTTAAATTTTAGGCTGTTTATTTTGTAAGGAGGTCCAACATCAAAAGGATTTTGAAAAAATTTAATTTCTTTTGAATAGTTTTCATTTCATCACATACTATTCTTTGTTCAAATCTCTTCATAAATCCCAGACAAAGTAAACTTCATTTGTGGCCATGATGATGTATTCCCAAACATCCCTTCATCTCAAGCTCATCCACTTGCGCCTTATGCCCTGACCCGAATCATCCCGTCTGCCCTCTCTTCATCCCTGCAATCCCCTGTATCAGGATATGAAATAATGCCTCTTTGTCAAACGCAGATGGAGTCCGATCGTGATGCAACTGGGTCAAAACGGAGTTCAGTGGGAGTATGGTAAAAACAGAAGCCCACTCGGCCGCCACCGCGCTGCTGCCCTGAGCAGGATACCTGGGAGAACAGTTCTACAGAAGAAGCTCATCCAGTTAGTCACCATTATTGACTCCAATGCACATGGGTTGCAGCAGATATTTTCAAAAGATTTAATAAGGTTAAGGGGAATGTTTTTTTTTTTGTCGCAGCAAAATGTTTCGGATTAAATCATTTTCCATATCAGAGAAAGGTAACCAGCGTCAAAACAAACTGCCATTTTTTTAAACAATGATTTTATTTATTAAGGGAACACAATTATCCAAACCCAGCTGGTCCGGTGTGAAACAGTATCTGCCCAGTATTACAAATCATGAATCACCCGTGATTGACTACATTTTTTGGTTCAGTTTCACTAGCCACATCCAGGTTTAATTACTTCCACACCTGTAGAATCAAGTGCTCACTGAAATAGAACCTGTATGACAACATGAAGTGGGCTAAACTATCGCAAAAAGCATCTCATCATGTCCCAATCTCAAGAAATTGAACAAGAGATGAAAAAAAGTGATATTTTTCCAAGCATTGTAAATCTAATCTTAGAGATCTGACTCTGTAAAAAAAAAAACATTTTTATTTCAGCTTGTCAGACAGGAAACAATTAGCTAACTAGCTAGTCATTCAGTGAGAGGGCAAAATGTGTGGATAAAAAAATGAGTGATCATTTACCAAAGCAGAATAATAAGCCTATCTGTGGATCAAACTAAAACTGAGTAGCTTTCGCCTTAATGAGGTCTGACATGTCTCCGGCCAAACCGGAAAGCTCACTTTCATTCAACCATGACAAATGTGGCAGCAGGCCAGCGTCTTGATGTAGATCATGTAATGCCAATTAAAGGAAAGACAGACGCTAATGTTACCTGGGAGATCAGAGAACTCTCCTCTCTCGATGATGTGTTTTCTGTACAGAGTCTTCAGTACCTTCGCACTGCCGAACCTCTTGAAGCGGCTCTTCACGTTGTCGTAATACCATTCGAGTGACTGCGTCCTAAATATTCTGCAGATGAGAGAGGAAGAAGACACAATGTTAGGTCAAAAAGAACCAGTTTTATTTTAGCTGCACATGTTTTAGTCACAAACATGACATTTATGCAGTTGAGTGCTTTGAGAGTGATTAATTAATCCCCCATAGAAAATAATGAAGCATTTCTTTGTTCCAAATAAAGTGTGAGGGCTGTTACATGTTCTATTAAAAAGTCTGCTATTCATTTTTAAAGCAATTAAACTGGCTTTTAAAAGGACCCACTGATGTCTTTCTTACACCCTACGAGGTTTATAAGACTATTGTGTCCAACTGCGGTGAATGTTTGGGTTTTCTGATTTGACACTGCATTCTTTTTTTCTAGCCTTTTCTTCCATTATTAGAAGAAAAAGGCCAGTGGGTGCTTCAATGCCAGCCCGACAGACCCTGGCACAGAGCGCATCATTACATAAGAAATAATAGATCCATAACAAAGAGGGTTTAGGGAAAAGCTCAGAGAAAAGCACTCCCTTTTCTCCACCAGTGCTGCACTGGATTGCGGGAAACTCTGCCAACTTTGTGTTTAATCTCACAGCCCCTTCTGCTCCTGTTTGGCTTTTTCAGCTGCTGTCACACTAATGATGAGTCCAAAACCGAAGCAGATAAACTGCTGAAGAAAACAAAACAAATACCCAGTGTGCACATTCTGCTGCTCAGCTTCACAACATTCAAATCTCAGTTCTGTTTGCAAGACCCGAATCAAACCTCACTTGTGATTCTTGTGAGTTAGTTCTTCTGGATTTCTCCTTAGTTTTTAATTGTTTCAGCTTTGGCTGTGTTTTCACTGTCAGTCCAATGAATGACCATTTGCAGGGGACAGTTTTCTTTCTAGCCAAGGAACTCTCACCTATGAAAAGACATGGGTTGGTTATTGGTATGAAGTTAGCAAGGTTCTACATAGTTACCTTTTCAAAACTGCTCAAATAAATCCAGACCTTTTAATGAGTTGCTAAAAGTACCGGAGTGACTGTTTTTTCCAGCTGTTGGAAGCATAGAGTATTCGCTGGTGGAAAGAAGGCTTTTTATTTAGTTTACAGGAAAGGCACATTTGGATTTTTGGATATACAGTCATATTAACTATACATCCAAACATATTCCAATAAGACTTATTTGTCAGAATAAAATTAACTTTTGAAGATTACAACCTTTAAACGGGTATTAGACATACTTTTCATTGTGCTCATATTTCTGTATTAAAAATGTTTTTTTATTAGTCTGATGTAATATTCTAATGTAAAATGTCAGTCTGTGAGTAGTTAATGTATATAATGTGTCACTTAGTGAACAGAGTTACTGAAATAAATAAACTTTTCAATAATATTAAAATTTATTGAATATGCGAAGAACGTGGACAGTTATGGTAGATAGGTTAAAGGAGTGCAAACAATCACTCTAGTAAATGCAACACTGTTTATAAATACAGCTGGCAAGTTACAGCTATGACTGTTGAAACTGACTGATCTACCTGAGCAGATAACCCAACTAATTTACCAACTGATATCAGGTCATTATACTCCTAGTGTTACTATATGCAGAGTGAAGCAGCAAAAAAGTTTAACCTTAAAGTACTACCAAATTCAGGAGGTGTCTATTCCTTAAAGTTTATGTATCAAAATCAATATAAGAAATATCTGGTATAGATAACACTTTTATACCTATAATTAATATGTTATATTATTTTACATATACTTTTGCTTTTTTGTTTAAAATCAAAACGTAGACAAGTAGACATTATACATTTTTATTTGAAATTGTTGTGTTAACACTGTGATGCAGTAAAACTATTGTATATTTGCTTAAGTTAATATACAGTGTAATGTCATTCGCCATTCATGCCTACCTGTGAATTACTGATGCATAAAAATCATTCCAAACTTAAGGTGTGAACCAGCAACCCTGCTTTCTGGCCGTCTCTATTTGCCATCTGAAATGACCGAGGTGGGACGTGGGGGGGGGGATGCCACTGTTACACCTCTGAGTCATCAAGCAAACTTGTGACTGTACTGTAAAGGCTGATTTATGAAAGGGTTAGCCAGCACTGCAGCTCGAGGGTGCGAGGTGGTGATGAAAGACAGTCCGTGTGACCAGTCGGCTGTGGGATTTAAGGCATGAATACACTGGGAGAGCGGTGAATCATTGGATGCTCGTCAGTTTTCACCATCAGCACATACTGGACGAGTCATACTGAAGACAGAACAGACCGCTGGACTTTAGCCATGGGTTATCTTCTTTAAGAGTGGTCATGCTTGAAGTTAATACAAAACCAAGCGGAAAACTATGGCTTGGTGGGTAAAGTAGAGGCCTTGCAGTTGGAAAACTGTGGGCCCAATTCCAGCTCAGCCTCCTCCTACCACATTACGATGTGCCCCTGGGCAAGGCACTTAATGTCAAATTGACTACAGATATGCGTATCAATAAAGGTGGCTCCAAGTAAACAAGCTTTGAGTGGTCGGTATGACTAGAAACATGCTATATAAATTCAGTCATTTATAGTTTGTTTGTTACCTTTGTTTGATGCGTATTTGGTGCTTAAATTAAAAGTATGCCATTACAAACGTGCACAACAAAAACTTCCTCTACTTGCCTACAGTTTAAACGAATAAAACAAAGGAAAGATATGCTTTACAGCACAAATATACAGTACATCGTTGTCTTCAGATTAAGTGTAGATATTGATACTTCACTTTGGTTGATGAGCAGAAGCGAAGAAAACAGCCATGCTAATAAAAGCATCTTGAGTGCCCCTGAAGCTGACTGAGCTGCCACGTTCCCTCCACCTTTTCCTCCCCTGGATTTATTATCAGCTGGGCTGCTCAATGGGCCTCAGCTCCTTAATTTCATGCCACGGGTCAGCCTTGTCTTTTTAATAGTTGCAGCAAGCTCCATTCAAACAAACTAAAAAAAAAAAAACTGTCTCTCTCAGCTCTGTGTCTGGTCCTGAGGAAGAAGGCCCAGGGATCACATGAGCCACAAATACAAATATTCACCTTCAATCTGAAATGAGCTGATGCATCATAAGGTACCCTGAGCTGAGAGGCAGTGAGGAAATTGAAACTCATGCATCATAGAGGACCTTCACCAGTTCCTTTTGGAGCTAAGGTAACTGTGAACATTTTGAATATGCAGTATGCATTACATTACTTTTCTTGTACAACCAAAATACAGTATATTGTAAAAAGTATTGTTTAAAGTAATAGGTCACATGCCTATACACGTACATGACCTTTCAAGAAGGCCAAATTTAAGACTATAATAGGACATTGGGTCACCCTTGGCTAAACTCTTCTGAGAAAACTTTCTACCAGGTTTAGGAGTGTTTTTATTTGAATTTTTGACCATTTTTCCAGAAGTGCATTTGTGAGGTCAAACACTGGTGTTGGAGGAGGCCTGGCTTACTGTCTCTGGTCTGTCCAATCACAAAGGTGTTCTGTGCAGGCTCATTGCATAATTGCCTAAGTCATATGACTTAGGCAATTATGCAATGAGGCTAACGTTATGTTAATTGCTGGAACCCTAGGCTCTATGGTTCTCAAACTGTGTACCAACTTTTGGTACATGTGCTGGCTTTAGTGGTACTCTGAAGACATTTTGGCATCAATTATTTGAAAGATAAATACATACACATTAAACATAATGGACTTTGGAGCTACTAAGCACAGAAAGCTAAAAAGATGAGCTGTTTCAAGCACAATGACCTTTGCATTATCAGAAACCTTTAAAAGAAAAGTATAGTGAATAAAATTGCAAGAACTCCCAGTTCAAACTGGACGACATAGAAACAAGAACATGTGCAGCTTGCTAATACTGGTTTCTATTTATCTCCAAAGTTGGAGCTTGGATTTTGAAAGGACATCAGTCCAGTTTCAGTTTTACCACTTTTGGGATTCCAGTCTTCCTAACTGACACACTCAGGGATTAGACATACTGTTATTAGCACTACAAGCTAGTAACAAAGTGTTTCTCCATTTCATACTTTCTCAAAAGGAGGTTATATCATTATTTATATGTGAAAGATTTGAGATTAAAATTTTCAGTAACGTAATTAAACAGTGTTTTTTCTTACTGCAGTTATGGTTAAGTTTTATACGCATGGCAGCCGTATTGGATTTTAAAGGTCTGAGCTGGTGAGAAACCCTCAGTTGTCCTACCGAGGCGACTGTGTCTCAGTGAGCAGAGTGGTTGCCTTGCAATCCGAGGGTTGTGGGTTAGATTCCAGCTTCCTCCTGCCACATATTGATGTGCCTCTGGGCAAGGATCTTGCTTCAAATTGCCTACCGATCTGCATATCGGTGTACAAATGTGTGCACGTTAGTGAGTGCGTCTGGGTGAATGTGGCTCTAGTGTAAAGCGCTTTGAGTGGTCAGTATGACTGGAAAGGCGCTATATAAGTTCAGTCCATTTACTCATTATTTCTTCATCAAGGGGACCTTTCTGAGAATATTTCCAACTTAAAACATAGAGGTTTTAACTTCTCAATAAAAATGGAAGGCTTACTAAAAACCCCATTCTTCAAACAATGATGTAATACAAATGGATAAGACATAAAACAAGAAACTGAAAAAGTCAAAGTCTTGTTGTACTGCTGTTTTAAAACATATACTTACTGAGGTGGCACTTGTTATAAAAATACTGTCAGTTGTGTCAGCAAAGACACAAATAATCAGTTTAGTAAAATTTCATATGATTCCTTCCATGCAGCAACATAAACTTTGTAAAAGGTTGGCTTGCCTTTCAGAAAAAGTGAGGGATTTAGGACGGAGAAGCGTCTCAGTGAACGAAGAATGACATGGTTCCCCTTGAGTGACCTGATCTAAAATAGTGATGACGAGGGGAGGAGAGCAGGGAGGATAAACGGAGGCTTTCCAGCAAGAGCTCCCCTGTTCTATAAACTCCTGCAAATACTAATTTCGTAATGAGGCTAGGAGATTCCCTGGTGCTCGGCTACTGCATGAATAAGTAAGAGGGATTCCTGTGGATGGTCCCCTGACACCAGGCTTACCCTTCCTCCATCATCACTTCACTCAGCTCTGTGTGGAGCCACGGCCTCTCTCCTCACCCCTCCCCTCTTATCTAAAATCCTTTGGCCCTCTGTACTTCAGAGAGCCAATTTGCCAACCTCAATGAGGTCTAAATAAAATATATGAAAGTATTTGAAGAGTAGCTGAAGTTCTAAGCCCTGTAGCAAAGGAAAATATTAGCATAATCGACTTTCTGATTCTTTTTAATGAATTGTTTCAGGGGTGTGGGGTGGTTGAGTTAAATGCTGAAAAAAAATCAGACAAACCAAAATCAGCACTGAAATTTCTCCTCTGTCTCTCACTGATCATAATAATAGAAGAAAATAAGAAAAGATTGATTTCAGCTGCATTCATACATTAAAGTTGCTGTTTGGAAGGTTAAAGCTCTTGTGCTGGGAGGTCCTAATGAATGAAATATTTCATGGGTTGTTACAGACAACACATATTTGCTGTCTTTATATCATCAAAGATTAAAAGAATAAACTGACAGCAAAAATGGAGACATGTACGCTTCCTGAATTCATAATTTGTTTCCACGTTCTTACTTCATTTCAGCTGACTGCTACAATCTCTATGAGGAACCAGTAAGTTTACTTATAACTGTAAAGCAAACAGCTAAAAGCATCGCCATGAACACAACAAGCACAACAGCCTTAGTTGACTCTATACATGATGGGATACAGTCCGGATTGTTTGGTGAGAAATTGTACATGTGGTAAGCCTTGTTAAATAAAACCATCAACCATTCTCTTATAATACTGGGTTACTATGTGGTCTGCAAAAGTATAAAAAATTTGATCTGATCCTTGTGTCCTACCTCTGTTTCTTCATTTTGTCTTTCCTCCACTGTGTCCTTTCTTTCCATTTCCTTCTTTCATTTTGTCCCTTCCTTCTTTCTTTTGTCTTTTCTTCCGTTATTGTTTCCTTCCTTTTTTGCATTCTAAATCCCTTTCTTCCTTCATTGTGACCTTCCTTTCTCCCTTCCTTCATTGTATCGTTCTTTCCTTATGTCCTACCCCCATCCTTTCTTCACCGAGTTCCCTTGTGCATCTTGCTTCATCATTTAATTTCTTCCTTGTGTCCTTTGTTCCTTGTTCATTTTGTCATTCTTACCTTGCGTCCCTTCTTCTCTGCTTGCTTCATTATGTCCTTCCTTCCTTGTGTCTTACCATCTTTGGCTTATTGTGTTACTCATTCTATCTATCTATCTATCTATCTATCTATCTATCTATCTATCTATCTATCTATCTATCTATCTATCTATCTATCTATCTATCTATCTATCTATCTATCTATCTATCTATCTATCTATCTATCTATCTATCTATCTATCTATCTATCTATCTATCTATCTATTGTTAATTAATTAAAACATCAAAAAAAAACAGTAAAGGTATTGTTACAGCGTAAATGTTAAGCATGCAAAATAATAAGAAACTTTAGGAATTCCTGTACAAATAAATGTAACCGAAGGATTTTAAAACTATTTTGCTTTACCTTTTTCCAGTTCATCAGAGTGTCTGGGAACCTTTAGTTATTTATTCATGTCATCTATTGGGTATAAATATAACAATATAAAGCAGGAACAATAAGCGAACATGCCAATCAAATAATACAAGGGGGGGTTATTATTTTCCATCATTCAGGCAATAGCGGCAGAAACAAACTACCACTAGGATGCTCAGTGCACACAACCATCTTACCATATCACCACAATTAGAGTAGCAGTAGCAATCCTGAACATGACCTTTCCAATGAGAAGCTGGATTATTGATGAACCTTCATTGCCTTTCTGATCAACATTCATTCTGGCAGATAAAAGAAAGTAAACATTTACCAACTTAAATAGACATTTAAAAAGCCGGTAAGAAAAGTATTAATTGATTCATCTACCCATTAAGCTGATGTGTAGCTCAACTAGTAAAGACTGTGTTTGAAATCAAGAGCTCTTGAGTTCTACTCTTTCCTTCTACTCTTTTTTTGTACTTCTTGTCAATTACGGCTAAAATGGTCCTCATTTAGGTCCTGTTTACATGACAACATTTTCTAGTGAAAATTGAAAAGTTTAGTTGTGTTTCTACTGTTCGTTTACATGACAACGGTGCACGTTTTCTCTAAAAATTTAAGAATTTGAGTTTAATTGGTTCCAGAGTTTAATGATTTGAAAACGTCCCCATCTCCATCGAAGTGTCCTGTAAGCAGGAAGTGTTTGCGCATGTTGTTGAGTTTAAAAGTACATACTGCCATCCACTGGTGTGGCAGGGGGAATTACACAGTTTTCACATCTCTACTGTTGCCGTGCGAACTGAGATTGTAAGTAAAACGTCATGTAGACGAGTTAACAGAAACAGAACAAAAATCCAGTTTTTAATGGATCGTTGCTATGTAAACAGGGCCTTAGACTTCTGGTAAACGTCTAAAAACACATAAAAACCTAAACTTAAATATAGTAAATATATCCGAATTTAGCCTTTTATTGATTTTTTTTCTAATTCCAGCATTCATCATTTTGGACATATTTCTTTCTTTAAATTAATTTTAAAGAATTAACTTTGGCTTGTTGTATACGTTATAAAAAGCCAAACCGGAATGAATGAAAAATGGTTATACCTTCAACAAAAAAACTACAAGGTGCTTACTCTTTATTAAGAATATCAGTAATCCAAAACACAGAAGTTATTGTGTATTTACAGTGTCTGACCATATGTAAAGGGTCTTTAGAAACCAAAAAGCATCTGTTTGTATTTCACTGTATGGTATTGGCAGACTCTCCTTTGAAGAGCAGCTGGGCACTAAGGAGCAATGTACCATTGCTCGAAACAGCAGCAGGCTTTCCAAGCAGTTTAAACCTTGACAATACATTAAAGTATTTCCCATGGATGGCAGTTGAAGGTTTACAGAAACCAATTTTTCTCTGTTTACGATTCCATCCTCCTAAAAAGTCTAGATTAAGGGAGAGCATAGCTCCAGGCATCGGCCAAGCCATTTATTCTGCCTCCTCCTCCTCCTTCTCCTCCTATAGCTCTTTCTTTAAAGACCCGAAGCTGTCATCCTTTACTTTCTCTCTCTCTTTCCCTCGGTCTGTATTTTTGACGTCTGTCCCATTCTTTATCACCCAGCTCTCTGCAGGTCTTCATCATCCACTGTAGTGCAGATAAATGGCACACCACAGAAGATTGTAAATGAGTTATACTGGGACAGACTCCTCTCAGAACACTGGAAAGAAGGAACATTGTGAATCACACTGGAGTGCACAAAGTGTCTGCCTTAAAACGGCTGTGGTTTTAGAAGGTTTTCTTCCCAGTACAGCACCAGCACTAATCCTGCTTACTTAAGGCAAGAACAGAGATTTGTTTTGTTTATTTAGACACAATATTTCGTAGATAGTTCAATGCGGAGACGAACACTGTCGCAGAATTTTCAAAAGTCTTTTTAGATTAATTTAACTCTTGCAATTACTGGCTCTACCAGAATGAGATGCCAGTGTGTTGCATTATGTAATTTCAGCTATTACACTGAGGTACCCACTTATAGTGTCCAACTCATGTAAAGTTCACAGCTCCAATACAATGCTCATTTGCTCACACACATAGAGATGAAACATCTAAGATTCGTGTTCACAGCAACACATTACATGGGTTACAGCACCCCCCTTGTTTATTGGCATTGAAGTGGATTAACCCCTGTACAGTCAGATGTCTGAGAACAATTGTCTTAACTTGATAAAATCCTCAAAAATATCAGAATTATTGCAGGAAAAACTCAGGAGTCAAAGCAGAAAAAGTCAAAGCAAGGAAAACACAAACTTTAATGTGAAAAACTCTAAGCTAAAAGCAACTAGTTTTTAAACCGTTTTTGTAAACATGCTTTCTTTCATTTTTCCAAAACATTTTGGCTCAGTGAACGAATGCTACTTCTCCAGTCTCATCATAGATGAGGGCCAAGCATAAACCTGCATGTCAAATTTACAGTGTACACTCTTTTTAGCATGACATAAAAATCTTGGCGTCAGATCACCTCGACCACTGCAGTTCAGCAAGAGTTCAAATTCTGTACCGTTGGTGGATGTGAAGCAATATTTGACGTACAGGGGCTGCCATAGAAGTTTAGTTACTGGGTTGAAGTTAGAATGTGGCAGTTACAAAAAACAAGAGGCATTCCCTCAAAGCATAGGATCTTGACTTTGTACATATTACTTTTGCATAAATGTATTACTGTGGCAGCTACGACATCCATAGAAGTAAAAATTATGGTGGCATTGTTGGTGCTAAACTTTTGCAGCATTATACTTTAAACTTGCTAGCTATGTGGTGGTAGGTATACAACAATATGCAGACGTATATCTTTTATCCATGTTGTTTGTTTTGCTATTTCTTTGTGTGTTTACCCTTTCATTGAATTCAGATGGTAGTAAGCAAGCTTTTTTCTTTCACTGATTGTATGATTTGGTGATTATATTTCTTTCTTTTGCTAACCAACTACGCTTCTGAGAGGTATATTATTAAAAATGGCATTTGTAACTATTTTTAATCATTATTACTCCTTCAGCACCCCTGATACTGTCAAAATGTGTATACAGCCCCAAAAATGTGTTTTTAATTGCAGAGTCATAAAGTGTCACCTATAAAAATGGTACAGTTCTCAATTTAAC
Organism: Crenichthys baileyi; assembly: GCA_036173005.1. Lineage (NCBI taxonomy): Eukaryota > Metazoa > Chordata > Actinopteri > Cyprinodontiformes > Goodeidae > Crenichthys > Crenichthys baileyi. The sequence goes on from JAHHUM010002386.1 coordinate 191,360, forward strand.
AGTGAGTTCTGGAAATGTTGCAACCTTCACCAATCTCCTCAGTGTATGTGGTGGTGGGATAACCAGTAGCTCATTGTTCAGCCTTCTCTGTCACAGGTTGGTTTCAAACCTTTTAATTTTTGCTCTGATTATAAATATGCACATTCTTAGGAAAGCATGTATTTTCTTGTAGCCATCTCCAGATTTATAAAGACCAACAGTCATCTGCTTTACTTGGGTGGCATGTTCTCCTGTGTTTACCATATTGTAGCACAGCTAAGAGAAATTTGCCTTTGTGTCATGTGATATTTAAACTCCAGGGAAACATCAATCATCGATGGATGATCAAACTTCAATGTCCTTTTGAAAATTTGTGACAGCCCAACACCAAGAAATGATCATGGTAAAGCAGAAGGAAAAGAACACTTAGTTTTTAAAATTTGCATAAGATTTGTTGTGCACATTTGTATTAACCCCCCTATTTTAATACCCCTAAATAAAGTAAAATTCAACCAGTTGCCTTCAGAATTCACCTAATTGGAATGTTGGAGCGGGTCGATCGGGCTCTCCACAATGTTTAAATAGAACAATTCCCCACGCTCCCACCCTGGGTGATTGCTACGGGTCTCTTCTCTTTCTGAGCCCTTTCCTATCTACATGCTGGTCAATAAAGGCCACTAGTGGCATGATAAAAGTAAAAATAGTGCACCTGTACAAACACGGTGATGGTAGAATGATGCTATGTGAATGCTTTTCTACACCATGGACAGGGAAGGTTGCTAGTGAATGCAAAATACTTGAGACTGTGCCAGAGGTTCATCTTTAGTCAATAAAATAACATTATTACATATCATGAAAGCGATGATGACATGTTATGATTATTTAGATCAAAATGTATTCATCTGTTCATTTGGTCCAGTCAAAGTCCAAACCTAAATCCAATTGAGAATTTCTGGAAAGATTTGAAAATGTTGAGGTTCAAATTCAAAATCTTCATGTTTCATTTTGCTGAGAAAAGTGAGCCTAAAAACATCTATAATTTTAATGAAAGTAGGTTCAACTCAGTGGAGTATTGACTCAAGTAAGCTGACTACAAATAAATGTCATCCTTTTTAGATTTTTAGAAAATAAAGAAAACCATGTATCTCTTGATTCTGCTTCATTATGCACTTCCTTATGTTGTTCTGTCACATAAAACCCCACTCAAAATCCATTAAAATTTGTTATAACCTTACAAAATGTGAAACATGCATACATCAAATGTATGAATACTTTTGGCAGATGTTTCATTTAGTGAGCTAATTCAACAAGTTAATTACAAAGAACTGAAATCATCAATAACCAATATGTAAAAAAAGGTGCAGAGCAGTGTATATTGTGCTAAATTCATCGTGTGAAATCAACCAGCTCATTTTAGGAGACAAATATCAACGAGGCAGAATCACAGGTGCTATTTAATATGTTTAGTTTCTTTTACCTTGATGTTCAAGTTCAAATTTCCGTTTTAACCATATGAAAATGAAATTCACTGTTTTAAAAGGATATTGAGATTATGTAACACACAGCAACACACAGCTCCCAGAGTGGAGGTGACTGTTTAATGCAAGGTTCATTTTGACATGAAGCAATTATAGTACGACTATTTATAAATGTAAAAGCATAAATCACAACCCCCTTATGTCTCATAATGTCGGATCCGCAGTTAATGTGGAACCCGAGGAGTCAGCAGAGGATGCTGAAAGACTGTGGGTAACTGTTAGGGTTTGAAAACTTTTGTATTGTTTATCACTCATGTCTGTACAAAGTGCTCTTCCTTCCCACATGCCACAGAAAGGGGGATGAAGGAGAGGAGTGAGTTATGCTACTATCAGCAACATCTGGGGGCTGCTTGTACCAGTCCCCACTCCCTCTCTGTTTAAAAGCAAAACACATGTACCATAACCCTTCTGATCCCACACACACACAGACACACATACACCCCCTAAATGCTTGAACTGTCTGTTGAACTGTGTGTGTGAGCCACATATATAAATAAAGAGAGAGGATGCCAACACTTTGTAGATTTGCACTGCAGTGTGAGCTACCTCTTGCGCAAGAAAAATAGAGACTCTGTGTCGTTCCTCTGAGTTGACTAATTAATACCTAACATTAACTTGGTCCTTCGAGCCGGAGTCGAACCAGCGACCTAAGGATATCTTAAAATTACAATGAGATTTAAAATTAGAAATAATGAAAACCAAGAAACCAACTAAAAAGTAACAGAGACAGGTCGAGTATAAATTCTCAGACAAATGGCTGGAACAAAATAAGTTAAGAGACATGCAGAGGAAAGATAAGAAGGAGAAGTTGTGAAGCAGACAGCTGAAATTGTGCTGTGCCACCCACTCACACTGAAAGTTCCTCATTCAGTGTCACTTGTATTCCAAACCTCACTTCCTTTTTTGACACATGCAAGGCATATCACATTAACCATCATCTCCTAATTAATTGATTAGGTTCCGGAGTTGGGAGAAGGAGGACATCCGCTGAGGGCCAGGTCACCCTGTAAAGGTATACAGGGAGGATTTTATTGGTAACAATAAGACAAGCAAAACAAAGGGTTTTGCAGGTGGTTTTTTGCAATTTTCTACACCTTATAAACGAGAGAAAGCCAGTGGGCAGACGTGCCGCTGAACGGGTATAAATGGTTCCGGAATCAAGGGCACCAGGGGTGCGTCCTTCTCCAAACTCTGTGATTAATAAAATAATGAAAGGAAAAGGTGGGGATGATTGTGTAAATGTGCTTTAATTTGGGAAGATAAGTTTGGTTTTCCAAAGGGTGAAAGTTTGAGTGTAAATAAGTTAAATAGTTAAATAAAAATAGTTAAAGTAGTTTAAAGTGAAACAGTTGATGGATGGAGATGAGAAAAAATAAAACATAAGAAAAAGATTAAAAAGCACAGAGTGCATCAATTAAGGGGTTAAAGAGTTAAAACTTAAAACTGCAGGAAGTTTTATTTGTCTTAAATACTGCGATCAATTGGAAAAGAAGGTAAAAGTGAAAAGGGACGTTAGAGATGGGAAAATAAATTTGTTTTAGAAAGGAGTATAGTGCATGTTCTGGAAGGAAGTGACAGGACAACTGACTGACTGACTGATAATATTTCTGTGTGCAAAATCTGAACCTATACTAAACTTTTTCTTCTGTCTCACACACACACACACACACACACGCACACACACACACACACACACACACACACACACACACACACGCACACATATATGGGATTTGAGTGCAACATCTGCGTTTTTGAGTCTGGACTTTAGAAACCTGCCCTTCCTATGGCAACTCCACCAGAGACGCTTCTTCAGCATGGCCTGAAAGAGAGAGGGTCTGCCTGCCTGCCTGCTGCAAATGACAGTGTGAGTTTCCACCAGAACGAAACTCAAACCCACTGAGATGGACAACAATCCATGCTGTTTGCCAGAGCCAGAAGAGCGATACACTGGATTTATAATGAAAGCACATCTTATGAGCAGAGAAATTCTTGAATACAGCTGGGATCAAATTGAGCAAAACAAAAGAGAACTATAACAATAACTCTCAGGATTGTAGTTATTATTATTACAGGGTTACAGTATAAAGAATTGGCAAAGGGTTTCAGCATCAGTAAATTTGGATTCATGTTAGAGAAAACTGTTGCTGTGCTTCTAGATAGTTTGAGATCTCTTTGGACTATGTGCACTCATCTTAAAAAGGATCCTGAAGATTGTCAGAATAAAATTGATCAATTACAGCATTAAGAGATATGGCTGAGAAAATATATTTTGAAAAGAGATTGTTAAAAATTTCTTTGAATTCTTGAAGCTTCAAATTTGGCCATTTGTCTGTCTTTGATGTTTTGTCTTTGTTTTGTTGGACTGAATGTTTGTTTATATGTTGCATGACATAATAATGCATGTTTAGAATAATGTTTCTAAATCCCAGCTTGATTAAAACCTTGAGTTTTCAGGAGAATTAAGAAGCAGCTCGTTTTTGTGGTAGGTGTGTTAACAGTTTTGCAGTTTAAGGTACACTAAGATGGGTTGGAATGAAGAAACTGTGGGTCCCGCCTATAGGCTGCCCATCAGAGGTTAGTTCTGCTTGACTCTGCCCACCTATCAGGTTTGTTCATGTCTTTGCTTTCATGGTAATGCTCAGCACCTCCCTTCCTGAGTTTTAACACTGTTTAAGAGACAATAGAATCAAAATGCTTGTAGTGATTGTTGCCTTAACATGTTTTTTGTATAATAATTAAGGATGTAGCATGACATTTAGATTTATGTGTTTTACTATTAAAAGGTTAATGAAATAGTTCAAAATAATTTGAAGAATTAGTTTTGCATGAAGGATCATTGGTGATTTATTAGATTGAAGGTTTTCCCTGGTGCCATTAAGCTAGCTGACAGTTCAAGGTATGCTAAAAGTAAGGAATATTTTTGATAAAGAATCTGAGTCATGACTTCATACTTGATGAGAATTATTTATCAGATTAACTTTGTAGAGTTTATGCATCAAAATTACATTGGATGTCCATTAATCTAATACTTATCTTCATACAAGACAAATCAGGATGATATGTGACTTATTTCTAAGTGAGATATTGATGTACTACACAAAACTGAAGTTTGAGTTTTGTTGTTAATGGAACTGAATTACAGTTAGAAACATCTGGATTTTATTTATTTATGTTGCTTTTGGTAATATCATAGTAACACATAGTTTTGTCAGAATTCATTTCTGTGGTTTTATGTAATGTGATCCTGGTGACTAGAAGTTTTTTAACTTTTTGCTGGATTGTCGCATGGGTTGGACCCTGCGCCAGAAGAGAGGAATGTCAGAATGAATTACAAAAGTTTTAGCAGTCATGGGAAAAAGGGTAGCTCATACCTCCAGTGAGGACTTAGTGACAATGCGAAAGAGACGTTGTACTTGGTTTATATTAATGGTGCATAGTTCCCTAAGATCACATTCTGAAAACCTGTCTGAAAGTATGGTGTTGATTCTTTTGTGAAATTTTACATCTCCACAGATTAGACCATTTTTGAAATTTTCTTTGGGTATTCTGAAACTAGGGAAATAATGACCTGTAATCAGACCTTCCTCAAACATCATATGTCACATTTTTTAATATTCAGAATATTTAGCTGATGATCACTGCTAGTATACTAGGTGGAGTGAGAAGATTAATTCTTTTGATTTTGCTGGATGTTTTGATGAAGTTCATGTAATTAAGCACCTAGGCTTGAGAATGGGACTTTGAAATTAAAAATTAGCCAAGGGTTGTGAAGGCTCTGCTTATTGTTTTCATTTACGATCGAGACTTTTGAAGTGCTGTTTGATAGGTCTCCTAATTTGGGCATGGGGATATTGCTTAGATTTCTACCTTCCACATCTTTGTGTGAAGAGAGGATGTTGTTTTACTGTCAAAACCTGTCCACTGTGCTTTTTCAAGTTTCACAGATTGCGAAAGCTGCATTGCTGAAAACAGCCACTTCCAAACTCCACTCCTTGATTCCAGGAGAACACAGTTGAAGTCCAGATGCTGAGATGGCCCATATCAGATCCTACACCGTTGTCAAGATAGCAGAACGTGACTCCTGGGTCTATGCTAAACTGCAAGGTGTTCATGGGAACACCACCTGAGCAGCACCCTGGTTCTGAACCTTCTACCTAGAGGAGTTTTCTACGACCACCCGACTCCCAGCTCCTCTTGGTTAGACTGGATGCTCCAAGGGGGATGGATGAATTGGGTTAAGATTTTCTTACTCGCTATAGCAGTATTCCTGATCATCCTGTGCATCTTGTCAATATGTACTATTCCATGCTGCAAATGTATGGTAAAAAGGATAGTGACTCAGTCAGTCACAGTCGCATATGCAGCATTGATTCAAGTCGACACCACATTGGACCCAAGAACAGATGACTATGATGACATGTTGTAAATGAATATATCTTTAATGCCTGAGTGTCCTCATAATTGTACTTCATAAAATGACCTTTAAGCAGAAAATCGAAAGAAATTGCTATTTAAGTGAAATGAGTAAAAGTACAATGATGACATGAACAAGGCTTGTTTTAATTCTATTACTTTTATTACATTTTGTTTTCCTTGATTTATTACATTGTTTTATTATAATTGTACTCTACCATGGTTGGTGGTCGCCTTGGGCGGAGGGGCCGTGTGAGTACTTTTCCAACAACAGTTGACTAATTAATACCTAACAGTAACGGTCATCAACTTGATTCCAACTCCAGACATCACAAGCAGACACTTTGAGAAAAGGACAAACAGGAAATAGCATACTGAATCTGCCAGAGCCCAATGCACTGAGGTGTCAAACCTAACAGCCTATTAGAGAGCAGAAGGAACCAGGACCAGCCGACCAGAACATGTCGCAGTGAGACTGAAGAAACGAGAAAGGAGGGCAGCGACTCAGGTTGAATGGATATATAGGCAAAAGTAAAAAGACAAACTCAATGAGATTTAAAGGTCATTGAGATTATTATGTTTATGGATCCCACATCCTGTGCTCTAGTTAGAAGGCTTTTCAAAGCCCACCTCCTATAAAACCAACTTGATTTAATCTTCAAGAGAAAAGACAGTTAGAGAGAAACCAATTTCACTACAGTTACTCTTATAGGATGTTTATGAGCACATCTGTGTCTCCCTGATAAGCCTACAGGCTGCAACACAGAATCCTTCAAACAGAAGAGGAGCACAGTGTTTCATCAAAGGTCAAAGCAGCTCTGCATGGGAAGGTTTTAGGTTTGTTGGCAGTCAATGAAAAGTAACAGCCTTTGATGTGAGACCACAACCTCATCTGGTGGCTGTCCTTAACAGGCCCTTCAAATTCAAAAGCTTTAAGTGTCACGATCAGTAGGTGTTTGAGTTTTGATTTTCTTTTGTATGGATTTTTGACCATTTCCTTGCTGTTATTAGGTTCTTTTTGTATTCTTCAGTATTGTTAGGTGTCTTTGTCGGGTTGTTCTTTTACGTTTCATCTTCTGGTTTATTTTAGTTTTTATGTACATTTTTGTATTAATATTCTGCTAGATCTCCTCCATGTGGTCCTCGTTGTCTGCCCCTGTTAATTATATTCTTCCTCTCTCAGCCAGAACCACCAGGTTATTAAGTAGATCCTGTTCAACTGCCTCTCCTCATTTAGTCCATAGCCTGCACCTATTTCTGTCTGCTGTTTAAGCCCCCAGTTTGCCTTTGCTTGTTAGTGGATTCTCTTGTTGGCTACCTGCCTCCATGTCTGGTTTCTGTGTTGAATATTTTATTCTTCTGATCCTGGCTCTGTGGGTTTTCTGTTTAGTTTATTAAAAGACTTGTAATTTACCGTGCTGCTCCTGAGCTCTTGTCTGCATCTTGGTCAAAAAACCGCAACCCATGACAATAAAGTGCCTGTAACATCGAATTTTCATGATAAATTAAATTACTTTTGTGGAATGAAAACACTGATACAATATTTTAAAAAGTAAATTCATGCCACTGAAATGAACAGTTGTTGAGATATATGGTCATAAAAAGACATTTACAAACTACTCCTTTGTGATTTTGTTGCTGTTGTTTATGACGTCACAGAGGAATCTCGGCATGTAAACTCACTGCTGCCACAATGGCCAGCAACACAGACAGTAGAGTAGAATCTGATGTTTCTTTAGATATATTTCAGTCACTTTCAGAGAGAGACGCAGCAGAGTCAGGAGAAGAAAGTCAGCTGTCATCAGATGGCAGAGCACAAGTGCTGCGACGTGCGGACGGCCATCTAATTCGACCTGAGTCTATTTTTGCTGGATGCCGGAGCACGGCTGGAGTCAATATGCATGAATCATACCACACCACCAGGAAACAGAACCAGCACAACATCCGGATTTGCAAAATAATTCACTAAAGACAGACTAGATCTCGCTATATTAATAATGTTGTGAATATTGATATGAATATATTATTTAATATTAATAGTTTAATATTTTATTAAATAATATTTCGGTCTGTTAAGGGTTGTCCAATGAATACCAGCCCAATGAGGCGGTGGTATTAGGACAAAATTGAAAGGGATGAGTCAAGCTCTGACATTACTGAACAGCAAAACTCTGCACACACACAGAATGAATTCACACAATTTCTTAAAATACAAGAATTTATTAACAAAAATAAGTCAACTCAAACTCAAACATATTCCAATCAACAAACTCTTTATTATGCTAAAACAACCCAACTAAACAACCAAGCAGAATGAAAGAATAAGGAAGACTAATGGGCTAAGTACGATATAAAGAAGTTCATCAAAGATGGTTGAATGAATTTCGGATACTCAAACAGCAAATCATTACTTAACTCCGTGCATATAATCGCGTGATTGATGACACTCTTGGATCCAGTTTGAAGAGTTATGTCTGTTTGCCAGCAAGAGACATAGTCTCTCCATCCAGCTCTGCTGGAGACCTGTGTGAAAGAGGTTGGTTTTTTGAAACACGGGGTTTTCATTCAAACAATGACGTCATGGCCTTTAAATATTGTAACCCATGGCTGAACCCAACAATAAATACGCACATATATTTATATAGCAGTTGTTAACATTGGATCAATTAGTTCAGTTACTGGGTTAATTAAGGTATTATAAACTGAGCAATTAAATACTAAATGCACCAAATGAAGCAACAAATATAGCTACGCTGCACTCAGTGAACTCACCCACTGTAGAACAAAACACATAAAAATATCTGGATGCATACAACAAAAAATGAAGCAGTTTAACTGGTTTAACTTCCACAGAATGAGTTGTTTTGGACTGGCTACCACATGTATCCCTGCCTTTTATTGCGTGATCTGCGTATGGTTCTTGGAGCTCCTCCGGGCTTCGTGAATTCAGAGGTTTCTTGTTCAATGCAGTTTGCCGAGAAGTCCTCTGATCACAGCAGGCTGTGCTTGGTGGGACCAGCCCATTTGTCCCTCGTCAGTTTACCAGCTCTGATCCAGGCAGCTCTGATCCTCTTTGCTTCAGCAAAGTAGTGCAGACTAACGGCTGCTGTCGTAGTATTGCTGCCACCACCAGCAATGCACCGTTTCACCATATCAACACTGCTTTTAGCAACTTGGCTTCTACCTGAACCATTTATCATTGACGCTCACACAACGAATGACCGGAGACTTCCCCCTTTGACGTCATTGCCGGGCAACTTTCGTCTTGCAACATTTTACATTGAAATATGCTTATTTTGTGTCACAACTGTCTTTTATCGTATCTTTAATCCCTAATATGATATCAATTACTGCCCAATTCCTTCAATATTAAGATGTTTTCTTTTAATTTCTGCATTTGTGGCAAAAGCGCGTCACAGGCACTTTCAGGATGACTTCATAGTGCAGGTCTAGAATGTTTGTCTAGGATTTAAAGGGTGTGATGTTTATGTGTTTATAAAATAAACAGAACCTCAGATTAATTTCTGTCAAGCTAAAAGAGGTTTTAGAGTCTGCAATTAATGTTTTGTCTGCCTGGGGTATGTAGGAATGTGTCCAGTATAAAAATGTGTTACCTTCCAACTGTAATTATGGCAGTGTGTGTGGGTGACCCTACAGCCAGATTCCTACGCCTCCTGAGCATGATGCATTTTAGGAAAATCAGGCAGAAGAAAAAGGCCAGTAAAGAGAGTGATTAAATCCCGCTCCCAGCATTTAGACAACAGATGAATGAACTTCTTCCCACACAGGTCTGTGGCTGACCTCGTCTGGAAGTAGCAACCCATTAAGGGAAGTTATGCAACAATTACTGGAGAAAAAAAGCCAGCACTCATAGGTCTTGTCTGAGTTTCTGCTTGTTCTACTGTACGGCTGCTGTCTGACTAATTGTTTTGATTCCCTTTTTTTCCTGTTTCACCACAGAGTTTAAGTATATGCATATATAAGATATGAATAGATATTAGCATTATTCATATTCAAACACTGTTCTTGCCCTTCTGCAGGCTTTGCAAAAAAATCTAAAGATAAATGCCTGGAGAGAAACTGCTTTTAAGGCAACAATGACCGTAAAGAAAAAGCTAGGTATTGTGTGGAAACTTTCACAATTGACAGTATGAGATTTACGTTCCGGATGTCAGAGATCTGCAGTCAAAGAATTAAATTAATGAAGGTGTGCTGTGTTATCACCATCTAAGCATTGACCAGCCTCTAGTTACTGGATGAAATTTAGGTTATTTTGTTCACAAATAGGTTGCTAAACATGGTAAAAACAGGTCTGGTCTGGTTAAACTGCAAGCTAGATGGACCCAATGAGTTGATTCCATCCTTTAAAACCAGCATCAGATTTGGGTGATGTTGGCACTAACAGTTATAATATAGTGCTATAACATAGTTGATCTGTTGCTAAACCTAAATCTTGATTCTTGTATACATATCTGAGTTAAACCCTGAAACATTAGTGGAAATGATCAGGACTACCATCATGCATCGGCCAGTGCAGCTGCTTGTTACCATGGAGACTGAACACAGGCTGGTGGTCAGGCATGAATGTCCAAGAATTTAAATTGATTTCTTTGGTAAGTGTTCCTGCTGTCTGGGTGTCCATAGAGGTGACAGAAGCTGTTTCAGCTACAAGGATCTTATAACACAATTTCACATTATATAGTCTTGATAAAATGACAAAAATTTCTTGTTACTTTTTTGTTGCAATCCTTACATTCTATTTGGTGGAAACATTAGAACAAAGATCAATGAAAATTTTATAAAACCTACTCCTTAAAAGGTGAAAATCTCACTTCCATTCGATTCCAAAATTTGTGTCCTAGGTTCGTGTCTAAGTTTGGAAATACAAAAAGGACAGAATAGCAGTGATATTATGCATACTCGCGACCGGCTGCTTGGAGCAGTGTGTCACATATAAAACAGTTTGAGGTGGAGACCTCCTGCGATTCTTCAGTTGTTTCATTGTCCATTGGCTTTAATTTTCCATCTTGGCTTGCCTGTGGTCCTTTCTCCATTGGTTCTTCAGTCTTATGCCTGTTTCTTGGCTTTGTAAGACTTAATGTAATAAATATACATCTACTATATAAGACTGCTGTCCACTACTCTGCATTTGGGTTCACCTCAACAGCTCCTGATATGTTGTTCTTGAGATGTTGTCCTGGGTTCTATTGTGACCTACTGGATGAGTTGATATGCTCTTGGATTTATTTTGGCAGGCTGGCCACTCCTGTGAAGGTCCACCACTGTCAATGTTTTCTCCACGACTCTTACTGTGGCTCAGTGCTGTCTAAAAGTGTCAGAGTGTATTCACACCAGGAGAGCCCTTTGATGCTTTGATGTTTAGTCCGGACCAAAAGGCGTACTTTATTTTTTTTCATGTTGTGCCATTCGCTTGCACATTGTACTTTTTGCAAGTGAACTATAACTTGTCAACAAAGCCACGCATGTGACAATTGTTGGTCCCATTGGACAGGAATAGACTATGGTGGTACAGAGCACAGACCCAGAAATGGAGGAAAACTCTAAAGGAAGTAATGCTTGCCGCATTTCTGTTCTGCATATTTGTGCAGTTATTATAGCTGCAAAATCACTGTGAGTGTCAACAGCAGCTCATTCAACGCAGGTTTCGTGACGTTCTATTTCGAATTTTGGAACGGCATCGGCAAACGCTGCAAGCTGAAGGAGACAACGTGCTCTGCATGCCCTGACCCACGGCACGCTGGCAACAGCATTGCTAAGCAAAAGCCGATGGATCAGGTATGACTTCAGTGCACTCACTATTTAAAAAGTTCGCTATGGTGGCTCATAATGTCCAAAAAGGCGCATGTTTCCTGTAGTTAGGTCGGATCGAGGGTGGAAGCAAACCACGTCAGAATATATTTGGAAGTGGACCGAGACCACCTCAAAAAGTGGGTCTCGGCCCATTTGTTGGGTCCAGACCACAGTTCGCTTGAGTGTATTCACAACTGCACAAATGGCCCGGACCAACGGGGGAAACAAGCTCTGATCCATTCATAGCAGACCAAAAGTGACAGGTGTAACGCTTTCCACACAAATTGTTGTCAATGACTTTGTTTCTCATCTGCTCTTGAACTTCTTTATATCAAGGCTTGATTTATTGGTCTGAGATCGTTTACCCTACTTCAAGTTCAAGACAGGTTGTATTTAGTATTTATTCTATTGGTCAGTCAGTAATCAGGCTTAACTTTGGCTAGTGAAGCCATACCCCAAAAATGTAGTTCAACAAAGCAGAAAGTAATAGAAGTAAACCTTTAAGGGGGCAAAAAACTTCCACAGCGCTGTACATACACCGTCACATTTGGCAAAAGAAAAATGAGAATATCTATGCAAATGTTTTGCAAAATGGTTGAAGATCTTTATTACAGTACATTACTTTATTACAAGGTAAATGTGACCATACTTTAGGCATTCACGTTTGACACAGACACGCCGGTAAAATGCCAACAGCACTGAGTCCGGCTCAGCCTGGCAGACAGGGCGTAGGAGACGGATGACAATGATCCTTTGATGCTTGGCATGCACATGTCAAACAAAAAAAAAACATGACAGATACATGCGCACACACGCATTCATTTTCTTCACACTCTTACTCATCCATCGTTTCCAATTTACAGAGGAGGTTTTTTTTCCGCTGTGCCATAACTGGGTTTGCTGAGACAGAGACAGATGGGAGGACTCAGGGAGAAATGGCTCACCCAATAGAGGAGAAGAAATATCCCTCTTCATTTCAACTACTAGCTCCTAAAGTTTTTTTTTTGTATTCCTGAAACTGACAATAACCTTAAATACCACGAGCCTGTAACTGATTATGACCATTGACTCTTCTAATGGCTAGTATTGATCAGGCATCAATCCTTGATGTAAATGAATCTGGATTGTATTGGAACGCTGAAGTTTTGCTACAGTATTTAACGCTTGTATTAAAACCACTGTGTTTTGGAGAAAAATTACAGTGTGAGGTAAGAGAAAGGCAGACGGACTGCTTGTTGATATTGAAACAATATGTAGATAAAAAACAGAGCCATTCATCATCATGTCATGTCTTGATCAAAAAGGCAGCTATATCAGAAAGGGTAACACGATATATCTACAGGGGAGTGATCAAATTTAACGAATGCCCTAGAAATAAATCTTGAAAAAATGTTTTAGCTTGCAAGCCTCATTAGGGGAAACCACCAGCATCAGACATTAAGGTGATCCAATGCAGGACTGACAGGCAGCATAGAATAAATTTTCTCTGTTACGCTGATGATACTCAGCTTTACTTATCCATAAATCCTGATGAGCCCAACCAGTTAGATAGACTGCAAGCATTTTTTGAAGACATAAAAACTTGGATGACCTTAAATTTTCTGCTTCTAAATTCAGACAAGACAGAAGTTGTCGTCTTTGGACCGGAGTCTTTAAAAAAAACTGCTTAGTCAATCACTTAACCTGGATGGCATTAAATTGACCTCCGATAATAAAGTAAAAAACCTTGGTGTTATTTTTGACCAGGACATGTCATTTAAATCCCATATTAAACAGGTTTCTAGGATTTCCTTCTTTCATCTCCGGAACATTGCCAAAATTAGAAATATCCTGTCCAGGAGTGACGCCGAAAAACTAGTCCATGCATTTGTTACTTCAAGGCTGGACTATTGTAATTCTTTACTATCAGGATGTCCACAAAATGCAGTTAAAAGCCTTCAGCTGATTCAAAATGCTGCAGCAAGAGTTCTGATGAAAATTAAAAAGAGAGATCATATTTCCCCTACTTGAGCTTCCCTTCATTGGCTCCCTGTTAAATCCAGAATAGAATTTAAAATTCTCCTCCTCACATATAAAGCCCTTAATGACTTAGCTCCATCATACATCAGAGATTCTGATTGTTCCATACGTTCCTAACAGGGCACTTCGTTCTCAGACTGCAGGTTTACTGGTGGTTCCTAGAGTCTCTAGAAGTAGAATGGGAGGCAGATCCTTTAGTTATCAGGCTCCCCTCCTGTGGAACCAGCTCCCTGTTTTAGTCCGTGAGGCGGACACCCTGTCTACTTTTAAGGCTAGGCTTAAAACTTTCCTTTTTGATAAAGCTTATAGTTAAAGTGGCTTAGGTTATCCTGAGCTATCTTCCTTATTTTATACCTCCGTCTTCTTCCCTCCCTGTTGGATGGAGTAAGGGGGAGTCAGGTTTAGCCTAAACCGGCTCAGTTATGGTTGAGGTGCAAACACACCCTCCATTTATGCTTCTCCTGTATGACCCCCTCTCTTTTCCAATGGTTATGGTCAATCTGACAGAGAGAGGTATCCCAATCGTTGTGGTTTTTAGTATAAAAATGGCCATCAGTGGGCTCTAGATGGACAAACTGTCTACTTTTAAGGCTAGGCTTAAAACTTTCCTTTTTGATAAAGCTTATAGTTAGAGTGGCTGAAGTTATCCTGAGCTATCTCTGTAGTTAGACACCTTTCTGGAGAGGGGCATCGTCCAAGCTTCTGCTGGCAACAATTTAATGCTCACCCTCTACAGATGATCCACATGGCCCTGTCTTTCAGTGTTTAACCCTTTCTCTCTCCTAGACATGGCTACTGACTGAGCTTTTACTGTAACTAATTATATGTGCTCTCTTTCAGACTCTAACCTTGAAAACTGGCTCAGAGTTTATCTGTTCTTTCTTTCTAGGTGAAACGACTAAAGGAGCTACATCCATTAACATTTGCTTTTCCTTCCCATAGAAAGTACTCCTGGATCAGTGCTTCTTTGTTCTCTTTGTGTCTCTGCTCTGTTCTCTCTAACCCCCAGTCGGTCGTGGCAGATGGCCGCTCACACTGAGCCTGGTTCTGCTGGAGGTTTCTTCCTGTTAAAAGGGAGTTTCTCCTCTCCACTGACGCTACATGCAAGCTTATTATGAGGGAGTCCTGCAAAGTCAACGCCAGTGACTGTCCACTGTCTCTACATGCTCATCCAGGAGGAGTGACTGCTGCAAGTCACTGACTGGATGCAATCTGCTGGGTTTCCTTAGACAGAAAAACTTTTTATCCAATTTGAATAGATAACTGAATCTGACTGCACTGTTCAACGATTAGGATCAATTGGAATGTATGTACCTGAGTTTTGTGAAGTGGCTTGAGACGACATGTGTTGTGAATTGGCGCTATATAAATAAACTGAATTGAAATTGAAAGAATGGAAAGGTCATTGTGTGGACGTGAATGCTGGAAGATGCATGCTATAATAATAATGCACTGGAAGCTGTACAATTGTTTCTCATATTGTAGACAGTGTTAACAATTTAATTAGTCTGGTAAAGGATCAATAAATTTTTGTGCTGTGTTGTAGGTATTTCCTACCTAAAAATGCATATTCAAATGTTTTGTGTATAGATTTGAAAACTATTACCCAGAGGTAACTTAAAAGTATCTGTATTATCGGATGGATTTATACATATCACCTTTTTTAAATAATTTGCCCTCTGTTTCATGTCTCTATCCTTACTGACATCATTAAAAGCAGTAACAATTGTCAATAAAAACAAACACAAAGTAAGAACAGTCATTACAAAGTTTTGTTGTTCTCTTGAAATTACCAGCTATATAAATTAAAGCCTAATCAAATGCTGTGGACATTTGAGGCTTCTGTCTACTTAAAGGTATTAAAATATAGTACCTTAAAAAATAATGACAATAAATTCCAACTTCCATGACTTATAACAGTGTCATTTCAACAATATATAATATTTTCTCCAAGATGAACAATATAACTGAAATAATGAAATAAATTACACTTTAAAGGTTTATTTTTTTTAGGCATGCTTTATATTTTCTTCATTTGCTCTCAAAACAAAAACAAAGGGAATGTGATACAAAAACCTACAAATACCACAAAACCTTCTTGGTATACATTTTAATTACCGCGTATGGTTAATCCCTCACCTGTTTACATATTTGTTCTAACTGCAAACACCAAACTAAACAGAATTATCAAACAACACATTGATTTTGCATCTTTTTAGCCAAATCTTAATCTGTGGTTTCTGCATGTCAAGCATGCAATCAAACACAAACTGGATTACTCCTGTGATCAGTGGATTATCTCCCATCGGTTACCAACAGAGGAGGAATTAAGACAAATCTGGATTGAGAATGTAACTTTAAAGCAACCACCAAAAGACCTGCAGGTGGGCTGTTTTTACTTGTAAAGTCCAGGAAGGTGGAAACTGTGGCTGCAGAAAATTATTAACAGTGCTCTTGAGAGCAGATCAGGTTTGATTTTAGAATTGAAGAGTAACATATTTACATCCTTTTATGACTGTTAATATTTATATAGTGCATGACATTTTGCTCTTTCCCTCCCTGACTCCCTTCTAAACACACAACAGAAAATTATCACTTAAAATAGCTAAATACACAACAAATGTACTGTGTGATTTAAAGTATAGATTGCCAAATTAAATAAAATTATTACCCCTGTTCTTGTCCGCAACTGTGGAGTCGATAAATACACTATCATCCCACTAATCTTTGAAAAATGAAGGGACAGTTATAACGATAATATCCCGTTTTGGATGTAAAAGCTGACATTCCTACATTAGTATATATCTCCTATACAAGAGACAGTTTGCTTACATATCAAGAATCTTCCTCTTCTGAGTTTCGATGTAGTTAATGTCAACACCATCACCACTTGCTTGCAAATAATATTTATTACACAGCTATTGACTGGAATCCATGACACCATCTTTTGAACACAGACGTTTTAAGAAATATGGGAAAAACACCTGTCAAAAAAATATACAACGTTAAGTAGCTGAAGCCCGACGCTAGGTTTTTGCTTTTCAGATTTTTCTGTAATTTGATTTGAGCTTCTGTTTATTTGTTCTGTTTTCCCTTGTATTCTAGGTCTGTGGATCTAGAACAAGTGAATATCTTTTTAAATCTGTCTGCCCAAAGACAACAAACAGTTTATGCTTATCTGGATGTCGCATTTAATGTCCTAAGATCGTCAGAGCAGCACAGCGCATCAGCTGTTGTCTCAGTTTCGCCATCAACAGGAGGGTGGGAGAGAAGAGGAGGGTAGAGTCAGAGGGTATCAAGCTCGCTGGAGGAAAAAAGTGTTTGCTGAAACCAATTTTCCCCAAGAAGTGCATGTTCCAGAAAGTGTCGAAGTAAACAGAATCTGAGCGTGGAGACTGGAATCCTGCGGGCTGCTTGGCGGTGTGAAAAATGATCTCGGCTGAGGAAGAGTGAACGGATACAATCCCTCAGAGGGCAGAGCCAAGACCCAGGAACACAGAGCAACAATGAGAACAAGGAGGCCATATAATCATTCAAAATGTATGAATTAACTCATCAGAGTGTCACAAAAGAACGTACAAACACAGCATACAAATAAGAGACAAATCAATGCAATGAATTATACAGTATGTTACATGGTGCGATGAAACACTAACATATTAAAAATGTAACGCTGAAAAAGTACCTGGTGTAACATTGCTTACAATGTGTCACATAACCACAAACCTCAAGGTAATTTATTGGGAATTTATCTAATAGACAATGCAAAGCATAGTGCATGATTTTGAAGTGAAAAAAAGCAATGGATGGTTTAAATTTTTGGTTTGTTTTTACTAAAACAAATCAGCTATAAGACGAGTTTCTTACGACAACTACGTTATGCTGGGTTTGTCTCCGCTAGCTTTAACAATGCAAAGACTGAATTATTGCCCAATTTGTTTGTGAAATAGCTAAGGCTCAGTCAGATTGAATTTAAAGTGTTTGAGTGAACAGCAATTTTCAAGTTCTTCCACAGATTCTCATTTGGATTGGGGTCTTGACTTTGATTATTTCATTTTAACACAGGCCATGTGCAGGATCCTGTGTTGAGGATGAGGGTCTTATTAATCCATTTTTTATTATTTATTTATTTTTTTAATTCCAGTTAATTATTTTTAAACTTGGCTAATTATTTTATATTTTAAAAATTCCACACAAGTGCATGCTAATACTTAGGTGACAATTAGTTGGATTCTACTGAAAAGCATTAGAGTGAAAGTACATGGACACATATGCACATTACTTTTCAAAATGATATTTGTACAAAAATATGAAAACTATGTTTAATTTTCCTTACACTTCAGTCATGCACTAGTTTGTATTGGTCTATAACTTTAAATCGTAATAAATACACTTCCGTTTATGGTCACCATGCGAACAAAAGGTGGAAAAGGTCTAGGGGTGTGAATACTTTTGTGACATGGCACGACAAGCCACAATATCACTAGAAGAAAAAAACTAATAGTTTCCATTTTTTATATTTAAAAAGTAGCATACGTGGCCAGTATTTCTGTTAAAGACATCATCTGTAAATAATTCAGCTGTACAAAACTGCAGAAAATCTGGGATATCATTCATTATTAAATGTGGCAAAACTAAAAGGTTCAGATAATCATGGTGAAAAGAAATGAAGAGCAAGATGATAAAAATCTGGGGCCTTTAAAAAAGGGAAAAAAGGGCGACAATTAACGTTTTTTATATGAAAAAAAAAAATTTTTAAAAAAAAAAAAAAAAAAAGGTTAAATTTTTTTGAAAGGGGAACCCATAAAAAACCTTCTTGGACCCCGATTAAAGGGTTTTGCCCCAAAGTTTTGGGTTTGGAAAAAAAACCCCGGGAGAGGGGGAAGGAAAAGGAATTTTTTTTTTTTTAATAAAAATTGATATTGGAAAGGGAAAACCCCCCTTTTTTTTGTGGGTTAGGATGTTTTTTTTGGTTTTTGGTTGTTGGGTGGACTTGGTTTGTACTTAGGGGATGAATGGAAAGGGTTTTTGACCCTTGAAAAAAAGATAAATTTTATGTTTAGAAAAGGAAAACGGGAAAAAAAAAAAGGGTGGAAAAGGGATTTTGTTTTTTTTGTGTGGGGGTTTTAATTTTTTGGGGTTTAGGGAAATTGGGGTTTTAAAAGGGTTATTTTGTTCGTGTTTTTTAATTGGGGGAAAAGAGTTTTGGGTTTTCCTTATGAACGAAAAACCCCTTTTCCTTTTTCTTACCAGGCATGTGCATTCTTCTCTAATGAAGAAGACAGGCACTATAGAAACAAACAAGGCAGAAGCTTAATAACAAAGGAGATCAAAATGATCTTCCTCAGGTGGGACATCAGAAACAAACAAGGTGATCAGAGGGGGCCCCTTAGCTATGCGCCGCCTCATGGAACCCTTTTTCCCCTTTCCCAAAAAAGGGGTGAGAAATTTAGAGGTGCCAATTTAGGCCCCGGAAACGTTGCAAAAGGGCCCTTTATGTGCAGCCCTTCTGCGGAAAGGGGCCCAGTGGGATAAAATTGTTCCCGAAGTTAAAAAAACCTTTAAAATTAACATATTCTGCTAATTTTTAGACAAGGGGTCCAGTGAGTTTATGGGATTATGTTTCTCATAATTCTAAATGCTTTTAAAAAAAAAAGGCCTTTAAAACCCGAAAAAATGCCCTTTTTAAAAAAAAAATAAAGGTAACATGGATGGCTTGCTCAATCTGTCACAATTATGGCAATGTCATTCACACATTAGCTCCTTTTTAACCATTTATCCAGACTTGTCAGCAAGTTTGCAAACATTATAATGCTTATTTGTGCTAAACATGACATTTCGGCTAATCGAGGCTACAATTATACAAGGGTCAGTTTTCTATGTGTAATATCGTTGTGACAATTCGTATTAGTATGCCATGTGTGTTGTATTTGTGTAAAACACAGAGGGGGCAGATGAAAGCAGTGGAAAAAACATTTTAATTTTTTCCCGGGGGTTTGGATTATTTTAAAACCTGTGTTTTTCTTAAAAGGGGGGTTTTAATTTCACAATTTTCAGTGAAGGGTGCAACTAGATTTTTGACTTTGGGTGAACCCGATGAAAAAACTGCCCCCAGCACTGCCCAAAAACAAAAAACATCCCATAATGCCTTTTATAAAAGGTACTGATGTAAAGAAGCACCCAAAAATTAATTGGGAAAACTTTAAAACCTTAACGTAACAAACAATCAAGGGCAGGGGGACTTATTCCTCTTGACATTTATCACAATGTGCACTTTTTTGGGAGGCCCTTTCAACTTGGGTTTAAAATAATCATGACATCTGTTTAAAAAAAGAGTTAGAAAAACAGGTTTAAGGTAAAGTTAATTTGGGAATAAACATATTCAAGGGCCTTTTTGGGCAAAAACATGGTTTTAACAGTCACACACTCCCCAAATATTTCTTTTGCCCGAAGGGGTTAAAGCCAAGTCATCAAATGCCAAAGCTGTAACCCTGAACTGGGGATGTTTTTTCCCCAAACAGACGTAAATTACAAGAAAAAAGTTTTAAACTATGTTTTAAAAACCTCCTTTTTTTGGGTATTTTTGATGATTTTTTCGCCCTAAATAAATGGAAACCCGTCTTCTTTTTAGGGTTTTGGGTTTGGGGGATTTTCCCAAACCCTTTACAGATAAAAGAGCAAATTTGCTGATTCCAGCCATAAATTAAGGGTTTTTTTCAGCCCCTTTATCATTTTCTTACTTTTTTCCCCTAGCAGCTCTTTTCAAATTTCCAGTGTGGGGTTGTTTTGTCTATCTTAACTAAATGAAAGATGTCTCGCACACACAGTGTTTCATGTGTCCAGTTTTGATAAAGCCCAGAGGTCAAAGTTTAAAAGCAACGTGTGTACTGTATGACTGAATAACCTTCATAAGGGAGTCATTTTTATTCACAAATCATGACTAAACATAAAATATTGAGTGGCACAGCTATGACTAGCTGTGAGGTGCACACACTGATGTGAGATTATGACTATTTACATTAACTGTGTTTGCCCACATGCACAGAAAGCGCAGCAAATTGACAGCATCAGCACTGTTCTTCAGAACTGCAATGATGCCCAGCCCAGGTTCAGCCCAGGTTCAGGTGCTTTGGTGGTCTGGGCCTTTTCCCACCCCGGGGGGGAAAGGGGGCCACCCCCTTCCCTTTTGGGTTTTTTGAGGTTTTTAAAGTGTACGCATTTAGGGTGGGGGGAAAGTTTTGATTGTGACGTGTGTGCCTGTTTTTGGGGCCCGGGTTTGGGCCCCTTTAGCTGCCTCCCTCTCCTGGAAACAGTTTAGAAAACCCCCCTCAAAGGGGGGCCATTTCCTCCCCTCCAAAAACTCCCTGCCGGGGGTTGGTGTCTCTGCCAGGCCGGTGTACTTGTGGGCCCTTTTTTTGGGGGCCCGGGTGCTTTAGTGGTGTGGCTCACTCCCGGTTTGGGTGGCGTTTCCGGGGCCCTGGACACCTGGGGTCCCGTTTGGGGTTGTGGCCCCCCGATATGTCCCAGGGTCCCAGGGTTTTCTGGGCCATGGCTGGATCTGCCCAGGGGTTTACGGGCGGGGTTTCAAAGGGCCCCCTACACTCCGGGCCCACAGGTTTTTTAGGTTCAGGTGTTTAAACAGATACACCAAAAAGTTTATATTGAGCCCCCATTTTCCCCTAAATTTCATGTTGCCCTTATAAAATACCCGGCAAATTTTTTTTTTGGTTTTTAAAAAAACTTTAGTATGAATGTTTTTGTGTAGAAAACAAATGGAGTGTAATCTCTTCATCCTTTTTTCCCCCAATTTTTTCCCCCTTCTCCCCCTTTTTTTTTGTTTCCCCACCCCCTTTTCTTTTTTTTCGTGTTTCTATTTTTTTCCTTTTCATTTCTGTCTTCGTGTCCGTAAAAAACTTTAAATAATCCCCCAAAAACAGTTTCCCAATAAAGTTTATTTTTTTTGAATACAAGCAAAAGGGTTTAAACCCATTAGCTGTAACCCCCCAAATTGTGAAAGTAAAAACGTTGGGGGTTCTTCCTGACAATCAAACACCTAAAAAAAGCCCAAAAAAAAAAACAAAAAAAAAACCCCCATAACTGGAAATTTTCCCCAAATTTTTCCCTTCAGGCTTTTTATAAACCCGTTTTATTTTAGTTTTTTTTTTTTCCTTTTGGGCCCCAAAATCCGCCCCATTTTTTATTTTGATTTTCTTTTTGAGGGGCTTTAAAAACAAACAGTAAACCAAAACCCAAACCCCAAATCCAAATAAAATGGTCCGGGCCCATAAAATTTATTTTTAGCCAAAAAAAACTGAAATTTGCCCTCAAAAAAGGGGGATGCCCTTTTTTCCCCCAAAAAAAAATGTTTTTAAATGTTGATTTCATTTAAAGGGCCTTTTCGGGGCCCCCCCGTCAGACCCCAATCAAACTACAAATTTTTATCAATGGCTTATTGATTGGTTCACCACTACTCAAAATCTCAGACATTATTGTCAGTTACAGAGTTAAACATTTAGGCACAAACTGAAACACTGTCGCGAGAAAACAACAGCTGTTTTATAAGATATATATGCGAGGGGAAAAACTGTGCTTTGGGCAAAATAAAGTCAGGGTGTTGGGAAAAACATTCCCCCCTGATACGTCCCTAAAAATTTTCCCCTTTAATAGATGTTGAATATGCCTGTTTCTGTTACCTTTTTTGGGATTTAAAAGAATTATAATTTTCTCCCCAAACTTGATTTACACACTAGAGACAGAAAAGTGGGGTCATTCATACTGGATCCTGGTAAAAGTAGCATCAATAAAGGTGTGTTCTCTGTAATCTTGATGACAGCCCCTAGTGGTTGCTGTTACCCGAACCCCGCTGGTGAAAAAACTTCCCAAAAACCCAAAACAACCTGTTTTAGCAAAAAAAAAGGGGCCCTTTAAAATTTTAATTCAAAACCCCCCAAACAACTAACTGCCATAAACCCAAATTTTTTTTTTTTTTTTTATTTTTTTTTTTTAAAAAAAATTTTTTTTTTTAAAAAAAAAATTTTTTTTTTTTTTTTTTTTTTTTTTTCCCCTTTTTTTGATTTTTTTTAAAAAAATTTTTTTTTTTTTTTTTTTTTTTTTTTTTTTTAATTTTTTTTTTTTTTTTTTTTTTTTTTTTTTTTTTTTTTTTTTTTTTTTTTTTTTTTTTTTTTTTTTTTTTTTTTTTTTTTTTTTTGTTTTTTTAGAAATCTTTTTCCAATCAACTCTGTGCTTCCGGATTGCTGAGTAAGTTCCAAACGCCACCAGCAAACCTCCAAATATAATGCTCGGCCGGCTTCATTCATGCAAAAACAACAGAAACTGCAGCACCTACACATCACAGTACAGTAGGTGCATGAGCAGCATCACAGCAGTGCATGTGCTGTCTCCTTCCAGCAGGGCTCCAAACTGAAGTGGTGCTCAGATGAGAATTGTAACTGATTCAGTCACACCAACCCACAGGCACACACTCGAAGGAGACCTAGATCTGGGTCCTAACCACTGAAGTTAATAATAAGTAATAACTTAATCTGCAAAATACAAGGCAAATAAATACAATTAAATGTCACACATGCAAGAAGCAGTTCTGTATTTTGTTCTCTTGTAAGAGGCCCTGCAGTATAAACTTTTCACCTGCCAGACAATTTTATCCCCTAAAATAAAAATATTTTCATGAAGTATAAACTGAAATGCAGAATGGTGAACATTGAATGCTTGTTAACTTGAGAGGCGTCAGACTGAGGACGGAAAGGGAAACATCTACACAGGGCCCACTACCAAAAGATTTTGTTTTTGTTTTCCAGGTTTAGAAGATTTCCAATTAATTAATATGAAATCTTACCTGGCGGATTAACCTGGTTCAACAGATTTGAGGCAGGAAAAATCATCAAATGTCCAGATAAAGGAAATCAGGCTACCAAAAACGAAAAGAAAGAAAGATGGAATATTTTACTTTCTTTAGAGGTGAGCAACACAATAAAGCAACACAATAAAATAATTGTCGTCAATGTTATTACGACCAATCATTTAACATGGTTCGGACTGTGCAGTATAGACAGTTCCGCTTTGTATAAAGATTTCAGTGTTTTAATGGATTGCTTGTATTCTCAGGACTGTGAAGATGCATCTGTCATCTGATAAACAACATGCAACAGACGCCAAAAAGTAAAAATGAAAGAATAAGGGAAACTAATAAACTATGGAAAAACAGAAACAAAAGAATAAAACTTAAACCATAACCAATAAAAGCATGCAATGATGTCACAGTTTGGTGTAAAAATGTTCATTTAAGAACCAAAGTTTGTCTCGAGGAATTTGGAATGAGGTCAAATTAGCATTAAAACTGATAAGGAACAACAAATTGTCTGTGTTCGTACAATCAGTTCACAATGCAAATAAGAAGGGCAAATAAAATATTATTTTAATGAAATAATATTTTAAGAATAATTTGCTAAATTAGAAACCAATAACCTTTTGGGCAATTAATTCTTAATAGTTTTTAACCAGCCAACACAGAAAGTGATGGACTACTAAAATAGTGGCTTTAAGTGGTTATAGGCTAAATAAAGTTTGTAGAAACTAAAACGCAACCCAAAACAAGTAACCAGTATCAAGGCTTAGAGGACTGTTAGCACTCAGGCAGTTAAATACCACAGGCAATCGCAATTAAATAAATAATATTTAAGTCATTTCATCAATTTTCTCTGCCCAGACACAACCTCTTACTGTGACCTGCTCTGGTAAACGGTCACTTCCAATGGGCTAATAAGTTCAGAAGGTCCAGTGGGGCGGGTTAGCTGTGTGGCGTGCGGCGGCTCAAGGCCCAACAGTGGGGGCAAGTTTTTGCTACTTGGACCAGCACACGGGGTTCCTATGCCGTCTTCTCTCAGCCTGGGAAGGGAAAAGTTGGGTCGTCGACGTGATTAGAGACAACGTCTTTTCTTGGGGAATCTCTGGCTCAGATTGTTTTAATGTAGAAGCTCAGAAAGAAAGGTTCAAGACAGCTAGTCTTAACTTTGTCCGGTTTACGGCCATCGGATGCACAAACAGCAGACTCTACTTAACTTATGGGATCCAAGGTTCTTCGACCAGCTGACCTGACCAGCGAAGTCAGACATCCGCGTGTGTTGTCCCCCCTATCCTGCTCTAGTGAAGTGCGGCAGAAAGCAGAAGCAATGCTGCTGGGAACAGAGTTTTATAGATCTCTGATGCCGGCTGTGACTCCCCCTTCCTGGGAGTCATGCAGGAGGATGGGTTAAAACTGTGCATTCTGGGACTTTTATCAGTCTCTTTTGTTCTGTGTACTTTTGTTTCATCCTATGGCTGGGCCCCAAAACATGTTAAACAAAGATTAAATGTTTGTCTTGTACCATAGAAAAAATATACAGGGTAGATATTGAACTATTTTAATTAGAGGCCACCAAGAAGGTTTATCCATAGGGCCCAGAATTTCTGGCAAGGCTCCTGATATTACTTCACTCAGTGGGTGAACAGATGAGTGGATCTTGTGAGATTCCCCATGTGCACATCAGCTGTCGCTCCCGGCTGTGTATTCAGTGCAAATAACAGCCAGGAGTTATGGCCATCTGGTGGCCCCTGTGTCAGCTGGGTTGGACATGAGACATGAGAGTGAAGGAAGGAATGAAGTGGAGGAGAAGGATGGAGAGGAAGATGATTAGAGGCTCTCCTTCCTGTGCCTCAAGATGGTTGAGATGAAGGCTTGTCATGCTGGTACAGCTGATCTTTTTTGCGATAAAGAAAAGCTTCCTGGGTTCAGACACTAATATATATCACTTCTGATGTCTAATTATGATTAAAAAGTTATTTTTGTTGCAATAAGCTGTGAATAAACACATCTATTAACTTCCCTTCTTTAACATAATACTGGAACAGCATGAAAAGTGAGATGGAAATAATCAATTCATCATCTTGGCTTACAGTTTGGTGTTTAGCTTTTTATTGTCATAAAACAAAAACTGACACAACAGTAAGCCCCACAGTCCGTTGTCACATCTGCTGCTAAAATGACAAAAGCACAGAACAGACAACTTGTAAGACACAGGGCGACTGAGACGTGTAGATGTATTATTAAAATCCAGAGCCCTGTACATATATTTCATCTGGAGGCTGGCGCTGTAGGGCTCAGCCTCAGGTGTCAGAGACCAGTCTTGTTCACCCACACAGATAAAAATACATCTGCAAGAAGGACAAAATAAGATCACACTGTGACTCGTTTCTTCTGCAGGCTGCATGTTCTCCACTGGCAGAAGCAAGACAGCTGATTGCATTTACAGCATCCATGTCTTAAGAAAAAACTGTCATTTCTGAATATAGATTCAAAATGCTCTAAATGCGTATTTTATTTGAAGTTTATATTATTTTAGCCTGACAAAAAAAAAGATAGAGAAAATAATTCAGAAAGATTTGGAGTTTAAAAGAAATAGTCATTGTTTTGGGTCATAATTATTGATATTTTTGGTTCATTAGTAGCAAAAGAGAAATTGTGAAAAAGGAATAGAAATACATGCAAAATAGGCAGGTCATTAAACATAAAGCAACAGGACTGAATTCCCTTGATAACACAAAATGATTTAAATCTTACACAAAGAGAACAAGATCAGTAGAAGAACCACAAGGAGATTTTTGCATGCATTAAATAATCTACAGTATGAATCTGTAGAGACAGGACTACAAATAGTATTATAACATCAACAGTTGCCATGGAACATAGATATGACACGCCGTCACAAAACTGCTGAAAAAACTGTAATGTCTTTTATCTTAAATGAATATTAATGTCAATAGCAGCATTTTTACCACAGGGATAGGAAAAGCAAACATCTGCCATTATCAGTTATCCCTTAATGAAAAATAACATTCCACTAAATAAAAATAGCTCTAAAAGGATAGTGGTGTGCCATTATTTTAGTTTTTCACAGCTTGCAGTCCCATCAATCTTTGAATCACCTTCAAAGAACCTTTTACCACTGTGGCTAAGTCATCAATTATTGCCATTAATCAAAGCAACAACTATGAAAACTACGAAATGACTCATTGGTCTACTCAAATGATTCCCATAATGCAAAAATCATTAAATGGATGATAAATGACTTTAGAAGCATTTGCTTTAGACAGTTTTGAAATGCCACTTTACTAAATTCCTGGAGCAGCTAGCTGTGCTGCAGCGATGACTGTAGTTTGCATGCAAACAGGAACAAAAGCTGTTATTTCCTTATTTTTAATTCTTTGCTTTTTTATAATATTGTTGCAGGTATCAACATTATTAAGTTGCTGTCGCAGTTTCTTATCTTGAGCTGTTCGGGTTTATCCAAACAAGAAGTAATGAAGCAGATTTTGTGAAATATTAGGTTGTGTCAAGTATGCGTACCAATAATGATTCCGACATTACGCATAGTGTGTGTGTATTGGGATGAAAGGTGTTGAATTTACAGTGTGCAACTGCATGAGGGTGGAGGAAGTTACTTCCTTTGTTCACAGTGGGCTGGAGGTTGAATGCTATATATCCAGTTCATAATTTATAATTAGAAAATTGGTACAACTCCCTTTACCTGTCAGCCTAACATCATGCAAGCAAATGGGATGAGGAATTAAAGGGGCGTAGGGATTTCTTCAGGGCTGTCACAATCCTCATGCACACTGACGACATAATGAACTCGTTCAACTTAAGTTCCCTTCCTTCTGTTTTGGTGTATTTCAGTTGAAGCATATTATTATACATACATGCATAAATACATTATATTATTATCGGGTCACTGATAATTTCATAGCATTATGTGTGACACTCATGCCATGTATTGTTTTAAATATACCAACATTTCCAGAAAACCTTGTATCTTTATGTACCATAGAGCATCTCAGCTTAAAACAATGTTTTTTGCAACTAGTTGTGTAAAGTTACTTTTAAGTTGTTTTGTCCCGTAACATTTTGATAACGGTAATTCACAACCTCTTTAAACAAAAAGTAGGCTCAAGCCGAAACCATGTGTTGTGGAAACTAATTAAATTGTTTAAAAATGAGTGGATGTGACACGCATGTGAACTTTGCAATGGCAGTTTCTGAAATTGCATGTTAAGTAACTACTTGGCAACAATAACTACAGACCAGATTTCAGAGTGCGTGCTAAGCTAATGTCTTAAGACCTCCGGCCAAACAGCAGCTTGGCATTTTGAAGCAAAGGTCCAAATTAAAAGTGGAATCTGTGTGCCTCTGTGTGTTTAAAAGCATCAACAGAGCTAAAATAATATTATGATGGACTATAGAACTTGTGCATTTCTGAACAACAGCTTAACAATCTCATCCACTGATGTGCTTCCAGCTATTGAAACTTAAGTTAACTTTTCTTACTTTATTGGAAAAACATAAATTGTACTGTCATTCTATAGTTATTTAATGTACACATAATCATTTGTAAGTCTGTCATGTTTTGCATGTGAGTTTGTGTACATGTATATCACGGCGTTGGCCTGCAGCAGACGCACTAATCTCCTCACAGTCAAGCTTTAGGAAGAGATTATGAAAATGGTGCAAGCAGTTTGTCACTTTAGTTTATTGCTACTTCTGTGCATACAAACACATGCACGCTGTTTATAGACGGGTGGGTACACTGTTCTATAGCCAGAGGACTCTATAAAGCTGTGAGTAGTCCATTTCTGCAGATTAAGCACAGAGGGTTGCTGTAGTTTGAATGCAAATGTGGAGACGGTGCAGGTAGAGGGAGGATGGAGAGGATTAACTCATAAAAAAAGCAAACTTTAACAAAAAAGAAAGAAATAAAAGAATCAGAGAAAGGAATAATGTCCTTAGAGAGACAAAACAACAGAATGTTAATAATTTCTACTTCTGAAAATTGGAATGGATTGTGCCATTTCTTTTTTTATCCTCTTTCCCTCCCCCTCTCTTCTGCCTTTGACCTTCCTTTTCCATTTTCTTTCCCTTCCCTTTAGGATTTTGCCTGCTGTGTTGGGTAAGGAATCAAGACAAGAAAAAAAACAGCTTTTCACTTTTGGCTAGAAACGTTTCAACTCCTCTAACTAAACCTGAGTAGTGGTTCTTGTGGGTTTGTGTGGACCAAGAGTTTAGGATGCTGTTAACTCAAGCAGACTCCAGACTCCTACTGGATCTGGGAAATCTACTTTAAATGCTGTGTGTCTTTTCAGACATTATCCTCATCTGCACTCAACCATCCCTTCTTTCAACCCTGTTATAAAAGAATCAGTGCCAAGATTCCTTTCATAATGTAACTAATTAATGCTTGATCAATGCATATTCCCACAGAATTTCCCTGCTTGCAGGCATGCATGCATCCATCCTATGCGGGTGGGTGACTTTAGCCCCTCAGTGAGTCCATGTGTGCCATGATAACAAATCTGCTTTCCCTCGATGGTTCGCAGTTTCGAGCAGCATGACAGCCGTTGCATACGAATGACACCATTTGGTGATTTATAAATTTTCCCATTTAAATGCCACAGAGGAAAATATTCAAAACAAGCCAAATCAGGTAAAAAGATAGAGATTAACTTGTTTCCACATAGACATGGTCCGCTTGACATCATCTATGGATGCAAATTACTTTTTCAATATTGCATTTTCAGCATAATAACTGCACTCATTCACGCTGTAGCACAACTACAGTCTATTTAGCATCAAATCAATATGTTGTTTTTTTTTTGCAATCATTGATTCCAACACTAACAAACCATAATTTCTAATATCATTTCTAGAGCTGACTGGCGACCTGTCCAGGGTGTACCCAGCCTCTTGCCTGTAGACTGCTGGAGATAGGCACCAGCTCCCCCATGACCCTGTACAGAAGAAGCAGGTATAAAAAATGGATGGATGGATTTCTAGAGCTTGTTTAGCTTCAATCGACATTCAAATCACTGTTCCAAAATGACGGGACTCCACCCAGAGAGGCTGATACATGCTAAAATCAGATTTAAGCCGGTTTAATGCGCTAATGAAAAGTGCTATGTCTGAACGTAGACGGCAACGTTGTGACACAAGGCCCATCTGCGTCAATGTTGAAGCCGATAATTAGAACATTGCGGAGCCCCCAGGCAGAAAGAGAAACACAGAAAGACGGGAAAGCAAAAAGAGAGTGACGGTGAAGATGATCGATGCAAACCTTGGCACCTTTTTTTGACATGATTCTTTTCCTTCTCTTTCCTCCCTGGCTTTTGGCTCAATTTTCTCTCCCCTGTCTTAAACAGCAGAACCAAGGGCAGCAGTTCTAACTCATCACACCATACAGCAGAAATCAATGAAAAACGGCAAGAGATGGAGGACGGAGGGCAGGAAAGGAGACTAAACATTTCATGACCTTGTTGACTCTGTGGTCCAGTGGCACTCACATACGATCAGAAATGTCAAAATACACTACAGGTGCACTTGCATATTTTACACTGGACATCACAACAAATGCACAAAATGAGATCTGTTGGCCTAAGACAGAAAAAGCTCTGGTAGAATCAAGATATGAAAATTCCAACGATCACACACATGTCTTATAATCCAAGTCTCCAACCCATTTTTTTACAAATCAGCTAAAAACGGATTCAAAAACAACACCGGGCAGCATTCTCAACACCCCATCATTCCTGCACAAACATAGGGAGTTTACTATTCATTCACTGTTGAGTCGTGGCACCAGAACAACTCCCAAGGCTTTTGGATGGACATGCATGAATAAACAGCCTAAACAGATATATGCACAAACAGCTCATACACAACCAGCAGCAGCACATTCTCCCTCCTGATTGTTTTCTTTGGCCTTTCTTTTGAAAACCTTGATTTTCAAAGATAAGCCCTAGTAATGTGACTGGACGACTGCCAGAACAAATAAAGCTAAAGAAAAAATAAAATCAATGACATTCCAAGGTATATGTTAAAAATAACACAAAAGAGCAACAAAAGATGACATTTGGGTTTGCGGCTGTACAAATTCCACTAAACCCCTTTTCCCCAATGATCCTCAGTGGTTTCTACCATTCTACTCCTTTTCTATTTTGATTTACCTCAATAACCTTGTTTTCTGTTGACCTTTGATCACAGGCAATAGTAAACTGTAAGAGAAATGTCACTTTGTTTTTTAAATTATGAAGTAAACCAAAGCCTAAAAAGATCCTGGAAATCATTAAAAGACTCATTTACACCAGCCCGCCTTTTCTGCTCATTCATTCACTTTTTCGCTCACATCTATGTCTTCCAGCCTTCTTCCTCTCCCAAACATTACCCACCTTAATAAATATCAGTTTATTTTCCCAGAAACAATTTTCCTCTGGATCGGTCTCCTCTGGTCGGAACACATCACAGCTTCCTCCCATGTGTTTTCTCGCTTAATTCCTCCAGTCACTGCTGTGTGTGTGTGTGTGTGTGTGTGTGTGACAGCAAACACTAACCTGCCCTTCTGGCACGCTGAGCACAGCCAGGCTCTGTCCCTCTTGTTGTAGGTGCAGCAGGTCTTGCACACGTTGTACTGGCAATCCAGGCACTGACGCTTCGGGTTGAACAGGAAGGTGAAGGGCGCGCAGCAGCGGATGCAGCAGTGCTCGTTGAAACGGTGCTGCTTGGAAAGGATGGAGCATCTGCTGCCTTCCTCTGCGAGCTCCTGCTTCATCTCACTGGGGAGAGAAACAGAGAGAGAGAGAAAGAGAGAGAGACAGACAGAGAGAGAGAGAGAAAAGATTGGGAGGGAAGCGAGAGGCTGGTGAGCGTCTGGTTGAGCGGCAGGGAGTGAAAACGGCACAGTAAGTAGGCAACATAGAATAATTAGAAAAGCTGCAGCAGATTAAAAATTCAAAAGGGTGCAGGGCATTAAAACAAAACAGAAGAATGCAGAACGGGTCATTTCCTTCCATCTCAACTGTGTTCCTGTCTCTCCGTCTCTTACGACGATTCAATGGAATTAACATGATGGCTGACATTTCAATTTGGAAGGACCTGACATGCCTCGCTTTTTCTGCATCAGTCTAAACTACAGCTGAAGAGGGCATGCCATGCACATCTGCTTCCTCCAAGCTTTGTTGTCCATTAATTAAGGCATTGTGACAGTGAACTGGCATTAAAAGTAACCTAGTTTGGGTTCACTCAAAGAGGATAATGCCTAAAGCAAGAAAAAAAAGACAATCCACTGTTAAAGAATCTCTGCAAGGGAGCCATTAAGGTACAAGTTCAAACAATTAGAGTTTGAAACTAGAGAAACGAAGTGAAGCCTCAGAATCTGAAAATCCTTAGAAAATAAAAAGGCTACTGAACTACGGGATCTCAGAATGAGCATCATTTCCCATTAGAAGGCAAGGATGCAGAAGCCTAAACTGCAGGCAGTCAC
The DNA here is from genome assembly GCA_036173005.1 of Crenichthys baileyi. NCBI lineage: Eukaryota > Metazoa > Chordata > Actinopteri > Cyprinodontiformes > Goodeidae > Crenichthys > Crenichthys baileyi. Next base: position 223,482 of record JAHHUM010002386.1, read on the forward strand.
ATCAGCACTGGGTGTTTCAGTTTCACAATAAACGTGGAATAGTTTGATACTCTTCTGACATTTCAAATGTTAATAGCCATTGGAGCATTTCCTTTTAACAAACAATTAGAATTAAACTATAACTGCATAGTAAATTATGAATTTCGATGGAAAATTTTACAAAAATTTTGAGAATTTAAAAAAGCATGCTTAAAATTGCTCCACTTTTTTCACGTTGTGTACATCAAGGCCATTGATGTCAGACCAGACAGCGAGAATATTAGTATATAGGGGAGTCTGAATACGTCCAGCTCAAAAGATGACAAAATACATCTTTTTGTTGGTTTTTTTGCAACTTGCTGCAACTTTTGCAGCAAAAATGACAGAATTACATCCACACTCATCAATAAAAATAAAAAAAAACAGATATAGATGCAGAAAGGAACAAAGATGCAAAACAGAAAACAGGCCCTCAAATAAACAAAACCGAACCAAGACAAAACACCACGCTAAAAATGAGCTAAACCCCAAAACAGTGCCAAAAGCTACACAGTATCTATGATACATTAGTAAGAGACACAAAATAAAAAAAAAGTGGATGGAAATAATAATTTATGATTCAGCTACTGTATCTGCTGTAAATACATATTATACAGGGACTCTAGACTCCCCAGTTTTCAGCAGCTAACGGTTAGCCAGTTGCAGCTAAAAGATTGTTGGGACCCTAAGCCATGGATTTCAACATTAAAACTCCGGTACAAACTCTTCTGGAATTTTCAAAATAAATTGCATTTAACTGACTTCCAGCAACTGAGGAAAGGGGGGTTAACAGCAGACTTCCCATGATGCCACTGTCTGAATAAGAGCACCCCCTCTCCCACAAGCCGACCTCTTTCCCACATGGCCTTCCAGAGGAAGGTGTCCCAGAAAAGTCCCCAGCAGAGACGCGGTCTCTACAACCCGAGTGAAGCGGTTTTCCTTGCCTGAGAGAAGGACGACGAGTAGCCGCATTACCGGCAACGTGCAGTTTTGGCCCGCTGACAGAATGGGTCGCCCACCCACAGCTTCGTTAGGTTAGCCGAAAGCTAACCGCTTGTTGACTGTGGACGTTTCTTCAAACTTCGCCCCTTGGACAACATTTCCTCACCACGGTTCATGAGGTTAGGTTTGGGCAGAATAACATTTAGGATTAAATGATCTAAACGTTTTTCATTTTGTGAAGTTTGTTTGTGTGAAACTCCGCTATCTTAGTGCTAGCAGGCTATCTGCAGCACACGTGCTCAGGTTGTGTTCTTTGTTTGTGTTTTATAGTTAAGACAAACTTTATTTAAAGGGTGATTTTAAACAGAAGGTTGACCATAACGCGCCATCCGCGTTTATGCATTTTAACCCTTTTATTGACCCTGGTATTTTAAAGGTATGTGTTTGATTCTGGTGCTAAGCTATCAGCCTCCTTTGTTTGCTTAACTGCTAACAGCTTAAGAACACGTGCTTGCTACTAAAGAGTATTTAACAGGAAGGTTTTTACGTTTCAAGCTAGTGAATAATAGTCCCTAAACATCATTTTACTAAATTTGAAAACTAAGTAAACACCATTAAGCCCATTTCTCCAGAAAGATTTGGCTCTTTTCCAAATATTCCCTTAATAATATTTCTTTAAATATTATTTTAATAAATAAAGGCAACTAATTAGACACCATTGAGAAATTATTCACCCAGAAGGTTGGTTTTACTCAGCAGATCATTCTTGAAAACATTATTTTAATAAAATAATATTTGATCTGATCTTGCATTGTGAATGGTTGTCTAAGTTGGTTCCAAGACTAACTTAACTTCATTTCCAGATTCTTCAAGATAATCCTTGGTTCTCAAACATAAACATTGCATGGTAATGTTGCATCACTCTTTTGGTCATGATTTTCAATCATCTTTTTAATCAACTTATATATATATATATATTGTACATAGCCCATTAGTCTATACTGTATTATCCTTTAAGTCTGCTTGGTAGTTTAGTTGGATTGCTTTAGCATAGTAAAGAGTTTGTTGATTGAAATATGTTTGACTTTGAGTTGACTTATTTTTGTTAATAAATTCTTGCATTTTAAGAAATTGTGTGAATTCATTCCATGTGTGTGCATAGTTTATGCTGTTCAATAATGTCAGAGCTTGGCTCACACCTTTCTATTGTGTCCTAATACCATCGCCTACTGGGCTGGTATTCACAGGACAACCCTTAACAGACCGAAATATTATTTGATAAAATATTAATATTAAATATTAAATAATATTGTCAGATTAATAATCACAACAAGATTAAAAAGTAGTGAAGACTTCTTCAATACTTGTTACTGAGCAATCAGCACCACCAAGGTTTCTGAATCTGTCAACACAAAAGGGCTGCTCAAGAACTACTTCATTACTTCCTTCAGAATAAGAGCCTTAGATATTGATAAATGTTTCAAAATGAAAGCACTCGCCTTCATAGTATGTGGAACCTACAACACTAAATCAACTTTTTTTTAAAGTCACTTTAGCAGGAAATATAGTAGCATTTTGAATCCTATTAGTTTATAATGCAATCTGTTTGATGTGACTTATTGGCATTAGTAAACACAACAGAGGATCAGTGATTTTTTTAAGCATTATGATATGGGTTATGGCTTAAGTATTTTAATTAGTCTTTGAGACTTCTTCCCAGGAAATACACTTCAAACTTAAAAACATATGACAAAGATCAGAGAAGGCAATCAAGTTGCAAGGCTTTTAACCTGAAGACAACATATGACAATCTGACAATTTCAAAACAATCATGGATACTAACAGTTCTGGAGAATGATCATTTTCAGAAATAATTTGCTATACAGTTCATAGAACAAATAAACGCCATAAAGAAAAAACGTAATTAAAAACATACATTAAACACAAACAGTCTTACTTGGAGGACACAAGTCACAGTTAGCATTACTGAATTCTGTAAACTAATGCCCCCTGTTGTTTAAGGGTAGATTTTAACTGTAAAATATTGATTTACAAAGAAATAGCAAAAAATAAACAAAAAATAAAAATTGAGAAGCTGTCAGTGGTCTTTAGCATTTTTATACAATGTTAGATTGATTATTTTTAAAACAAATCTTGGTCAGTAAATAAAAAAAACTTTAAGAAAACCTTCAATAGGAAGGTTCAGTTGTATTATTGTTCAGTTTTTTTTAATGTTGGTGGATATGATGCCGTTCTTTCTGCATGCAAACTAAGAGCATGTCTGGAGACAAGGAAAATAAGACCCTGAAATGTAAGCTGTGAATCAAAGTTTTAACCAGCAAGGCAGCTATGTGAAACCCCAACTATTAACTTAAATTATCCACAGCCTCTAGAAATTCTGCTGACTGTGCAATGCATTACAGGTAGTGGCCAAAAACAATAAAAAAATAGAGATATTTTGCGGTAATAACCATAAAAGCAATCACCATTGGCCCCAACAGCAGCTGTGTGAATTGTTCCTAAAAGAACCCCCAAAGAGGAGGAGGGTGTAACACATTTACCCACACTGTCACCCATCAGTTATCATCAGGCGTGAATGGAAGCAAGGCAAAGATGTTGCTACTGGTAAGGTGTGAAAGAAGAGTTCTGCTTGAACGGCTAGCAAGTTAATAATTGAAGATGTTCCTCTATAGGCTGCACACACATCCTTCAGGATTTGCAGTGATCCTATATATGCACTCGTACATGCAGTATACAGAGCATTATACAGTATACTGAGCAGAAATGTGGAAAAATGGCATTAAGCATATCTTACACCAACAAAACAAAATACACATAATAAGGTCAATACTACAGAAAAATTATCAGCACAAAAAAAGATGTCTGTATCCCCTACTGCCAATGAATTAAATGTGTAGCACGACTATGCTGAATGCAGCATATTGCAAATTTCCTGGGTGGGTGTAATGTGTTTCTGTTGGGGGTATTTCAATCTCATGCAACCCCCCAAGTCATCAGCGCTGCTCCTCAAGCACATTCTCTGCTGCTCCACTTATTGTTTTTCATATGCATCATTACACGCCACATATTAACAAGATGAACAAACCAATTCATAAAGGGCCTCATGAGAGAAGGGCTGTGTGCGAGTGTGCTACATTGATACATGCATGAATATGTTTTCTGTTCTGAAGGCCATAAATTAACTTTTTAAATGTTATTTCCAAACATCAAGTCCGGTTCAAAGTAGATCTAAACTGTCTTTACGAACACAAGAAAAGAAAAGCCACAAATGTGCAGAGTGCATTCTCACCTCATATCTCAGTAAGCCGGGCAAAGCTATTGCTTGGAAATTTTTTTGTTTAGTTCTGATTAGGATCAGGAACTGTGTTGCTTTTCAGTGTCCCTTAAATGAGTTTCATCAGCAGTGCAGTTACTGTAGATGGCAGTTATGGCGCTGGCTGTTTAATTACATCATCAGGCAAATGCACACACAAACCAAACACATAAAACCAAACACATAAGGAGTTTCTAATGCCTGGGATAACTTTCCATTAACACAGAGCTCAACACCACTGCTCATCCCAGCAATGGTAGTGATTACAGATACACATGGGTCATCCACATGCCAGCACCCACATAATTCCAATTAGATAAAATGTCTTGCATAGGTATTACCATCCTCTTAAACTTGTTTAAATTTTATCATTATCCACCAGTGTGTAATTTAATCTCAGTATAAATCCAACTGTTTTATGAAGGCCTCAGAGGTTTTGTAGAGAACATTAGTGAAAAAAAACATCACAAAGACCAAGGAACACATCAGACAAGTCAGGGATAAACCTGTGGAGAAGTTTAAACCAGAGTTTGATTATGACATGTTAGAAAGAACTGTTCAATCCATCTGGTACAACTGCAAACCATGAGGCAAGACATGGTTGTCTGCCTAAACTGAGAGCCCAGGCAAGGAGAGCATAAGTCTGAGAAGCAGCCAAAGGCCATTGTAATTCTTGAGGAAATACAGAGATATCCAGTTTAGGTGTTAGGAGGACCAATATTCAAGCATCAGGAGTAGCAGAAAAATGGTGTACAAAGCCTTGCTTGAAGTTTACCACGTGCAATGTAGCGGACACAGCAGATGTGTGGAAGAAGGTCCTCTGGTCTGATGACACAAAGATATATCTTTTTGGCCTAAATGCAAAATGTTATACAGTATGTGGAGCTTTCCCAATTATCAGTCGGTGGGGATCCTTTTCTTCTGGAGAGAAAGGGAAGCTGAGCAGAGCTGACATGAAGATGGATAATTTAGACTGGTTGGTCATTCACTTTGCAGCATAACAACAACAACCAAACATTCAGCCGGAGCTACACGATAATGCTTCAGATTAGAGCACATTTACCTATGAGAATGGTTCAGTCAAAGTCCAGGCCTAAATGCAACTAAGAATTTGTAGTAAGATCTGAAGATTGGTGTTCCTACATGCGCTTGTTCCAGTTTGACTGAACTCGTGCTGCGTTGTGTGTGATAATGGGTAACATTTCAGTCTTCAGGTCTTTAAATTGGAAAAGACATATCCCAAAACACCTGCAGTTGTAACTGTAGCGAAAAGTGAAAGGACTGACTCAGGGAGGCTAAACAGAAATGTACACAACATTTTTAACATTTGGAATTGGAAAAATAAATTGAAAACCATGCATATTTCACCTTCCTTTATTCCTCAATTATATACTAGATTACATTAATGACTGCAACATCACAAAGCAGTAAAAGGTGACTAACCAGTTACTGCAGTCATCTTTGCTGTAAATGTTTACTGAAGCCAAAATTTCAGTCCCTTTCATCACCTACATCATCATCATCATTCACTATGTTGAAGTCTGCCAGATGGAGGGTGTTCGGCGAGTTCTCATGAAATCTACTGCTGTATGTCATATCAAGTCATAATTTTCTCATAACACTTAAAATGCAAATATTTGTAATAATCAGGCCTTACTTCCATTTAATGTCAACAAGATTAACTGCAACAGCTTGTGACAAATTAGTGAGGGGAAAATATCTGAGGGTGCTGAATGTTTAAAGTTTCCAAACTCTCAAATAAAAAAAAAAAGTATTGATTATGCTGATGAGTCACTGCAGTTTAAAAGTTGATGGTGCTGTGAGTTTAGCAGTGGACACAAACTGAATACTAATCCCTTCTATAGTGTGACGTCAGAAGTCTGTGTAAATGTAATGACATGAAAGGTATTCCTGGCAGCCTGCCACTCCCGGCGAGAAAAGCTTCTCCTTAAGATTTATTAACTCTTTTCTTTGTCATCCCTCCCTCTCGTTTTCCATAAAGACTGCAGTATTTTCCCTCCTCTCGCCTTTTCTACCCACTTGTGTTTATAGGAATCTATTACTGCACTTATTTTACTCCCACTGCTCCTGTGCCTCTCTGTTCATCTTTCTCTCCCTGACAAATAGGCAGGCTTAGAGTTGATTTATGTCACGGCTGGACTTGTAATCTATATAATGGCATTTTTCAGCCTTCAATATATTCAGGTTTTTACATTATGTCTCAACCTCTTAACAGCTGTTGTCTTGCTCGGGACTTAAGAGTTATAGCTCACAAACCTGATGCCTAACTGATGACCAACAGAACACATTAAATCCTACTTTATGACACCACACTGGGTTATTCACTTCTGATTAAAATCAGGAAAGAAACTACAAGTGTACAGATTTCGTGCTGCTGGACAAGTAGAGCTTCAAAAGGCAAAGAGAAGAAACAGTCGCATCAAGCGTGTGCCTAGATGAACTGTTGGGGCGATAAACAAGAACCAGCAAATTACTCACTTCTGAACCCTTTTTGACATTTTAGTTGTTTTTTGGGAGGCTATGGCCAGCATTCAATTATTGGGAAAACTTTCCAGGCCCAAAAGACAGTCATGAAATGGAGACTTATATCCCTGTCACTGTATAGCATATCGGGTTTTTTTCAATGATAAACAATGAAATAACGCTCTGGAATTACCTTACTATGCATTTGACAAGCCACTTTAGATACATATGTTGTGTCCCCAGCTGTACACAATCAAAGATGCTGGTAGGACACTGACGCATTAACCCACCCTTACTGCAGCCTAGGAAGGAGTAGTCACAGCTGGAATCTCCATGATGTCATGAAACAAAAACACTTTGCTGGCCGAACCTCATTCACTTCCAAGACTCCCATAGGGAATAAGGAGAGGAAACGCGCATGAATGTCCGACTTGCTGGCAAGCTGGACAAATTCTTTAAACTTAGAACCTGAGTGACAACGATCTGACAATTGAATACCTGAGCTCAACAAAGTTAGGTATGATCTGCTTCCCTACATAATTCAGCGTTTATACGAAAGGGGTAATAAAGACAAGTGTGCTTTGAACTTTTCTTTCTAAGGTTCTACAGAGAAGCAACTATAAACCTACAACGTGTCCAAAAAACCATGGCCATGGCAGCGGTGAGTAAACAACAAAAGAGGAATTTCACTGAATGTGAAATTGAGGTGTTAATAACGGAGGTGGAGGCAAGGCGTAGATTACTATTTGGCAGCCAATCATCGGGAATTAGTAATAAAACCAAACAAATGGAGTGGCAGAAGGTGGCAAATGCAGTAAACACGGCAGGAGCAGAAGGCAGATCAGCGGCTGACATAAAAAAGGTGGTCTGACATAAAAGTCGATGTCAAGAAGAGGGTCGCTGTGCGTCAGCGGAGTGTTTCGGCCACAGGTCCCACATCTGTGTCCAGGGTTGCTGGAGCTGTCCCCACATGCACATATAGTGGCCGGTATAATAGGAGAGACAACGCTGTCTGGCATTGTGCAAGCACATGAGGGTGAATCTGACATGTATGGTTTGTATAGATGTCTCAAATACAGTACATTAATGTGATCATGCTTTAACCCTACACTGTCATGTACAGTGACATGTTATAATGCAGACAGGACACACCCACTCATTTGTATTGACATTTATTTGCAGGACAGGGGCAATCTGGGGTGTGCAACAGCAGGGATGTAGAGTCAGAGGACCCCAGTCCTGCACCCAGCGTTTCCACAGCAGCTGACCACTGGCAACAGGAGGCGCTAGGATCAGATGCACCGCGGACTTCGGGTACAGTAGGACGGCAGTACAGCCAGGTGCTCACCACTGCTGTGCTTCAATCACTCAGAGGGATTGTTGACAGCATAAGGGATGTATGCAGAGTTGCAGCGAACAAATCAGCTCTTGTGTGAGATCAGGATATCCCTGGGCAAACAGGCTGAAAAATAAAGTTTGTACCCTTATTGTGTCACAATGTCTGTATGAAATTCAAGTAGTGCTGTCTCGCTGCTGCACTGACCTCAATTACAGGTGCTGGCCCAGGGTCCAAATCCTAGTTGTGGACCCCCACATCTGGCAGAGGCACACCACGAAGGATTGACCACCCTTTGCCTTCAAAACAGCATCAATTCTTCTAGGGACACTTGCACACAGTTTTTGAAGGAACTAACCACAGATTTGTGTGTAGATGTAGGCTTTCTCACATCCTTCTGTCTCTTCATGTAATCCCAGACACACTCCATGATGTTGAGACCAGGGCTCTGTGGGGGCCATACCATCACTTCCAGTAAGTATTGTTGAAGTTCCAGTAATTCTTTACGCTGAAGATAGTTCTTGATGACTTTGGCTGTATATTTGGGTTTGCTCACTTAGCATTTTGTAAATTGATAAAAATAAACAATCATCATTTATATTTCTGAAAGCAATCTTTGTTTACAGCATTTTTTCACACCTGCCTAAAACTTTATATATATAGACTTGTACTGGTGTTATATTATGTTATATTATGGGATTTTTATTGTGGAATAAATATTTGTGGAGTTCCGGTGATAATACCTAATACCATTACAAACTACACAAAAAAGATTATTTTAATTTTCTCTTTTTCAGCTTCACTGGGAGAATGCCAGATTATGGTATTGTATCTTTATATGTTTTTGTTTGTTTTAAGTTATTCATACTTATTTATAGGGGAATTCACTTTTAAGCTAATCTTTAGGGACTACGTGAATCTGGAAACCTAACCAATATTGTTCAAACACTTTGAAAAAAGGTTATTGAAGTTAATTTAATCACATAGATTTTTTAGGAAGATAGGGAAATAAATTGAGCTATAAAACATGAACACAACCTTTTTCATAAACTCGTACTGCACAGAGCCAAGCTGTCTATTTCCTTTGTGTGTGACTGAACGGATACATGCTTCAGTTATATAAAAAGGAGGTTATACATCAGGAAAAGGATGGAGACTCATTTCAGCACTTTACTCCAGTGGTACTGGCAGAAAGGAGGATCTTTAAACTGCCTTCTGCAAACCCACAAAACCACCATCGACTGGTTGCAAGTTAACCAGTAAATGATGTAGCTCTGGTCAGTGGGACGTTACAATGCATTTGGCTGATTGAGGTTCAGTATTGAGTTTAGGTGTGTGCATGTTTATTTATTTATTGATCTGTGCATTTTCAAGTGTAGACTATCTAAATGGACTTGGTAACTAAGAATTGATCGCTGGCTTTCCAGGTGCTTAATTTGCTATTAATTGGAAATGTAGAATTGTGAGTGTGTAATAGTGCATGACTTATTACTTTCAGCTCTTCTTAGTGTGTGCATTTGTGTTTAGGTGAGGAAGGGTGTTTTATTTCACAGCACCATTACAATCTTTGACCTTTCGTGTTCAAAAGGTTGAACATTGTAATGGTATAGGGGTTTGTCCTGTAACCAGTTGCCGGTACGAACCCCTGCTCTGTTCGTCTTAGCCAATGTGTCACTTCACCTGCCTTGCCTGCTGATGGTGCTGAATAGGCCCGGTGGCACCACTTGTATGGGAGCCCCACTTCTGTCAATCTGCCCCAGGGCAGCTGTGGCTACAATGTAGCTCACCACTACAGTGTATGAATGGGTGGATGATTGATTGTAGAGTAAAGCACTTTGGTGTCCTCGGATTTGATAAAGCTCTATATAGGTACAGGTCATTTATCATTTATCTATATATATGGCTGTTAACTGTGTGATATTGTCTGAACTAACTGAAGCCAAACAAAACAAAATTGTGTGCCCAGAGTTTAGGCACCCAGCCTTTTCTTACAAATTGTTTCCACTTTAATACACCCTTTTGCAGATGTTGTGCCTGCAAGTAGGGCTGTTTACAAAAAGCCTTTCCAGGGATAAAAAAAAAAGCCGGATAGGAAGAAAATTTAAATTTTGACCCTATGTGGGTGAAGCAGGAACGCACAGTTGATCCAAAACAATACAAACTTTAAAGAGGTAGCTTCCAAAAACGTGTTCATGATTTTAACTCGCACAGTAATGCTGGACCAAACTTCCTAGTAACTTATTGAAGGTGTTCTAGTGGTTCTAAAGGTGTTTCAGGGTATTGTTAAAATATTTATATTTTATTGTCTTTTAGAGGGAAATTTAATTTAGAGTTCTGGTTAGAGGGAGAAAACACAATGCAGAAGATAACACTCCATATAATACAAGCAAGCTAATCAATTTAGCCATTAAAGTATCAGATAAATGAGAAAACATTATTTGCTTATTATGTTCTTTTTTTACATGCTAAGTTAAGTTAGGTTAAGCGATGTTGTGTCATTATATGCTGCGCTATGTTGCTATGTTATGGCGTAGCATGCTGTGAGATGTTAGACCATTTAATGTAATGCTACATTCATACTGTATGTTAATGTTACTCTGAACCGTTGAGGCTTGGACTCAGCTAAACCTCTGAATATGTACCGTTAAATCTAGCACCAGGTCCTATAAGTTGTGAGATGGAAAATCCGTGGCTTGGACTCGTTTTTCTATCACATCCAAAAGAGGCTCGACTGGATTGATATCTAGGTAACATGGAGGCCAACTCAACATCTCAAACTTGTGGTTGTGCTCCTCAAACATGAACAATTTTTACTCTGGCAGGGTGTATTATTTAGGTGAAAGAGGTCACCACTATCAGGGGGGAGTACTGTTTCCATGGAACTGTGTTCCTGTGTTCCTGGTCTGCAACGATGCTCAGGGGGTATGTGTCAAAGTAACATCAACATGGATAGGGGGAACCAAAGTTTTCCAGCAGAGCAGATAAGCAATGCACCTGACCATCCATACGATGCAAAAGTTAATTCATCAGACCGTCCACCATCTTCTATTTTGTTATTGGACAAGTTTCATCAAAAGCTCCCTGACTAGCCTGTGACCATTTTCATCAGCCAAAGTTGTGTTGCCATTGTAATTTGTAATTGAACAAACTTGCTCTATTCCTTTTACATTTTTCCTACTTCTAATGCATCAACTCTGATGAAGCAATGTTCATTTTCCGCATTATAAATCCGCCCTACAAACAGGTGCTGTGTTAAAGATAATGTGTGTTGTTCAACTCTATATAGACTTAATATTATGGCTGATTGGTTTATATTCCACCATATTTTCTGGGAAAAATGTTTCTGAAAATAGAGCTGTGTGTTTCTTTCCTGTGTAGAAAGAAATATATCTAAATTATGCAGCCTGTGCTAATAATCCTGTTCATCTTTCAGTGGTGACCTTGGCGATGTTCATTTATCTGCTGGATGAATAAAGGGAACCCAATTTGTACCTACCTTCTTTTCCTCACTGCTGTATCTTCCTCCCTCTTGTCTGTACTGTGTAATGAATGAAATGCAGACATATGATTTTTTTCATACAGAATTGGTCTCATTCTTCTTTGAGACCACCTGTATATCATTATATAGCCCTCTTCAGAGAAGCTCAAGGTGACCACAACAGGAAATAAGTGGAGCTACGGGTGTTACTCTAGCTTATATGCTGTCTGACTTCCTCTCTTAAAATGAATAGAGAGCGTTCAGAAGGCCAAAATCCCACAAATATGCATGCTTTCCAATTTTACCTTCACAGTGGGTGTATAAATCCAGAAAACCATTATTCTAAATGTCAGGACAGCAGTAGTGCTCCTCCTGAGTGAGTCAGCCTACTGCTAATACTGATACTATTGTGTGAGTGTGTTCCTTCATCTCTGCTTTCCATGTTTGGGATCCCAAACAACTGTGGGCGCATACAGGGTGACACGTGTTGGTGTGCTCTGCCGCTTAAAGATACGACCCATGAATACACTGCTTCTGAATGCATGGAACAGCTTTTTATACACATCGGGCAACTCCTGGTTTGTTTTTCCATTGGGACGATAAAGCATCTCTGGGCATAAAGACCTGCTCGATTTCCTCACCATTTTAACTCTGCATACTCACCTTCCTACAGAGCTAGGGAAATATGTTTTTTTTTTACTAAAGAACTCCAAAATAAGATAAAATGAAGGATATTAAGAAATATTCCATGAATGCACACAACACAAATCAGCACAAAGACATCTAAAATTCCTTTTTTTAAAGGTTTTTTTTTGGGCAGATGGTTTCAGTTTTTTCCCCCCTTAGAAAAACAGTGGGTCACCTTTTTCTGAGCTAATAAAAATGTTAAATTTTTTTTTATTGGCAGCTATTCCTCAGGTTTTTTTCTTGGGGAGTGGGGTGACTACTTTTTACCCAAAAAGAGAAAAATATTTGACATGGTTTAAAATTTTTTTAATGTTGACTTTATCCATAGCTTAACACCAAGTAAGGACAGTTACTAAAGACTGCATACAGAACAATCAATTACACACAGCTTCTTGGCAGATTATCAATCTAGCAATGGTTTTGAAAAAAAAACTTCATGCCTGATTTACATCCTCTTCTTTTAATTATGTTTTGTTTCCCGCTGTATGATTTTATTTTCAGCTACACTTCTGTGCTGAATATATCTTCATGGTAATTTCATGAAGCCTGTAGCAATCTACACACTTCAAGGGGTTTGGCCCCACTTCCCCCTGCAGAGTTCCCCTCATCAGAACAGCCCTGGGGGTCCCCTTAAACTCGCATATTTTTTCTCTTTTTTTTTTAACCTTTCTCTGGTGAAACCCAGTTGACAAAAACAAAGCTTCTGGGCTGCTGGGACAAGACTCTCTTTCTTATCCAATAGGGGGGGTTTTTAAAAGGGGCCCTCGTTTAAGGGAAAAAAATCCCAAGTCAAATTTTGCGCTACAACTGATAACCGTATCCAAGTCAGAGTGGCACTGGCTTTTTGGGCAACTATGTAAAAAAAAGGGAATGAGGGTAATAGTGGAGAGCAGGATTTTAATTTTTTTACCACTTTAACAGGAAAAAAAAACTAAGGCCCCGGGGCCCCAAAAAAAATTGGGGGGGAAAATTCCCCGGGTTTTTCCCCCTTTCCCCTTTCCCCCATATTAAAACATTTTTTTTCGACTTTTTTTTTTTTACCCCAAATTCACAATGAAAGAAAAATTTTTAAATTTTTTTCTAACAACCAAAAAAATTATTTTTTTCCCGAAACTTTAAAACTTTTGGGGACACCATTCTTTCCTTTTAAAATTTTTAATAATGATGGGTAAAAAAAAAATTAAAATTTAGCAGGGAAAAGGGGGTGCAAATTCCCAAAAAGTTTTTTTGAAATTTAAAGCCCCCAGAAAAGAGGGTTCCCTTTTTCTAACTGGGGGCAAAAAATTTTAAAACTTTTAAAAAAAAATCCCAAGGGTTTTTTTTTTTTAATTCAGGGTTTTAAATTTAATAAAAAATTTTCCCGTCCCCCCACCAACTGGCCTGAATTTTTCATAATAGCTTAAAATAGGGGTTTACACCAAACCCATCATTTAAGTTTAAAAAGAAAAAACCCAGTGGGGCCCCACTAAATGAAATACCCTCAAAAAACTGCCTTTAAAGGAGACTATCTTGGGTTAGAGTGCAAAGAAAAAAATTTTTTTATAATTTGGCAAAAACAAAAAAAAAATTGGACAATGGTTTTGCATTTTTCATTTAAAAAGCAGCCCAACAGCTGCAAGTGGGCCCAAATTTAGTGGTTTTGTATTTTTAGATGTTTTCCTTTTTTTTGGGAAACTACAAACCCTTCCCAATAAGAAAAAAAAAATTTTAGCTTTTTTTTTTTTTTTTATCTTACTGGGGGGGCCCCCCAAAATTTTCCCGGCACACTTTTGGGACCATTTTTAATCTTCCCCGGCTTTTTCATCTGCCCCAAACCCGTTTTAAAAGTTTTGGGTTTTTTTGCTTTTTTTTGGGAGAGGAATTTTCCCGGGATGGGGAGGATTTTTCCCCGGCCCGTAAAGTTGAAAAAATAAGGGGTTTTTTGATATCCCCCAGGATCCTGTTGGGCTATTTTTTTGGGGGCAGCAGAAACCCCGAAGGGCCCCGAAAATGGTTTGGGGATCGCTTTAGCTGTAAATTCACCTTTTTTTTGGGGGGAGGGGCCTTGGTGAGTGGTAAAAATGAGGAGCAGAATAGGAGGATGAAAAACATTGGGGTTGGATCAAGAGAAGTGGCTTATTTTTGGGGAAAAAACACCCTTTTATTACAGGTGATTTTTAAAACCCCGACAAATTTCCCACCCAAAAAACTACGGGCCCCACCAAAGGGTTTAGAATTCCCCCCTTCAATTTAGAGGGGGGCCTGGAACCCCAAAACTTTTTAACCAGCTGACCTTAAAAGGGGGTCAGAAAATTTGGTTTTATTTTTTCCCCCATGCTGTTTGGGCCTAAACCAAATTTTCACAAATTCCCTTTCCCAGGAAACCCCTTAAAAGTTAAAAGTGTTTGAATTTAAAAAAAAGGATTAAAAAAACTTTTTGAAAAGGTTTTTTTGGCAAATTGTTTTTTACCTTCCCCCCCAGTTAGGGGGACCCAAATTTAAAAAAAAGTTTTTTTTACGTTTTTGGACTTTTGGGGGTTTGTGGGCCCTCAAAGGGGGAAGGGGGGGCCCTATTCCCACGGACACCCGGGTAACCCAAAACAGAAAGTCTTACAAATGGCTGCAAGACCCTTTTGGGGGTGGGAAAAACCCACCCCAATTTTGGGGTTTATTTTTAGGGTCCCCGGGGGAGGGAAACCCTTTTTTTGGGGAAAGGGAAAATTTTTAGGAAAGAGAAGGAAGAAAAGCAATATTTTAATCCCAAGACAAGGGAAACCCGTTCCCAAAAAAAATCCTCCAAAAAAAAAGGGTATTTTTTCAACTTGGGACAAAAGCTTTTTTTTCCCCTTTTTTAGCCTTTTACAGCAACCGGCCCCGAATTTATTTAAGTTGGGGAGGAAGGGGAAACAACCACTTTGCATTTTTTTCGGGGGTGCTACCCCGTTTTCCTTTTTGTAAATCTGGGCCGGTTTTTTCAAAATTTTCAAAAAAGAAATTGATTTTAAAAAGGTAAACGGAAAAACTGAAAAATTTTCCCCAATTTGGGAGCAAAGAAATTTTAAAACCCCAATATAACCAACTACCCGGGAGCGGGAGGGCTTTTTTCCGACCGATCAGCAAAGGGGAAACAAAACCCCAAAAAGCCTTTCCCCGCACAAAAAATTTTAGAAAAGACAAGCATATTGGGGGGTTTTTGATAAAACCCCCAGGGAATTTGGGAAATCCGGAAAAAAAGTCAACTTAGAGACACTTTTTATTTGAAACCCCACAAAATTTATTTTAAAAAAGTTTAATGTTTTTTGTTTGGTTTTTTAAACCTGGAAAAGGCCCCGGGGAAAAAAGGGAAAACTGGAAAAATGCACTAATGGGTTTTTTTTTTTTTTTGGGTTCCCTTTTAAACCAAAAATAATTTTAAAAACCCAAAACCCCGGATCTGGTTTTTTAGTCAAAAATTTTTTATCCCAAAAACTGAAACACCCAAAAACATAGGGGGCTTTCCCAAAAAATCCCAAAAAACCACTTTTTTTAAAAATATTTACAATGGGCCCCCCAAATTAAGCAAAAAAGGAAAACTTTTGAGAAGCTTTTCAGAGACTTTAAAATCTTTTGGTGGACTGGGGGAAAATTTTTAAAACCCAAGAAAAAGGGAATTAAATTTCTTTTTTTTAAAATTTCATCTGAAACCAAAATAAAAACCCTTTTTTTGCCCAAAGCAGCCCTTAAAATTGCCCCTTTTTTTACAGGGTGCCCCTTTCCCTTAAAAAAAGTTTGGACCCGATTTCCAGTTTTCTTATTTAATGGGCAGCTGTGAAAAGTTTTTTTTTGTTTTTTACATCCCTTTGGGGAGGGCTCATGGTTAAATCTTTTTATCAAATTTTTTGAAAATCATAGGAAAAAGAAAATTTTTTTAAAAAGTCCCCACATTAGGGCCTTTCCTTTCCAAAAGGTTAATTTTTCCGTCCCCCCATGCAAGATAAAGGTTCGAATCACAACCCATTTTTGCAACTGTTAAAAAGGGGATTCCCCGTTTCCTTTTTAACTTCATAAATATATAAAATTTTTTAGGTTTTAAACATCTTTCACAATTGCCCAAAAAGAAAGCCAAATTTTAAAATTCAGCCCTCCAAAAAGATTTCCCGCCACAATGATCGGCTGCCAAGAAAGGGATTGGGTCTTAAGGGGTAAATGGCCCCGTGAGAGATCCCCAGGGGGATTTTCTATACTTTTTACTGTCCCCCAGCTGTTTTTAAAGGGCCTTTCCTTAGATTTCCGGGGCTTTAAAGGGGACCCCTACTGTCGAACGGGTTTTAAAAATAAAATAAAATTTTTTTTTGGGGGTCCTTTTTGTAAATTTGGAGACAGGCCAATTTTTTTATGGGAAAAAGGGGAAAAGGTTTTTTTTACTACTTTAAATATTTTAAAAAATGGGGGTAACGGGTACCCCCAAAAAATAGGGGAAATAGTGGCCCCCAAGGCATAAATTTGATATCTTTTTTTAGCTTTTTTTAACTTTTTTTTTAAACCCCTTACAAAAAGAATTTAGGGTTTAAAAACATTTTGGATTTTTGGGGGACGAAGGGGTCACAGGTAGTTTTTTTTAGTTTTGGAAAGGGTAAGTGTTTTTTTACCCACTGGCCCAATCATAAAAATGGTTTTTTCCAAAAAAAAATAAAAAAGAAAACCCGAAAGTGGGTTTTTTTAATGCAAAACCCCTTTTTTTTGATTTCCCCCTTTTTTAAAATTTTTTGCAACCATCTCTTCCCTTTAAAATTTCCCCCTTCCTTTTAAAAAAATAAATTGGGCCTTAAAGTGCCCCTAAAAACCCTCAAATATTTTTTAAAAAGCCCGGTTTTTTTGTGAAAAGGGCCCCGTAGAGTTTTAGAGAACTTAAAAAAACAAAACCGGCATCATAACGACCAAGGAACATGGCAGACATATCAGGGTAAAACGTTGTGGAGAAGTTAAAAGCAGGGTTAGGTTATAAAAATATGCAAAAGTTCTGAAAATCCCAGAAAACATTGTTCATCCCCTGCATTAATTAACAAATCAGTCAAGGGCCCATCAAATGACAGTCATGTGTTAGAATGGCCCAGTCAAAGTCCAGCCTTGACACCAACCACACACCACAACTGTATGTCACCTGTAGAGAGAATTAATAGTTTTAAATGTTAAAGGTTTTTTCTCCTAGCTTTTGGGTCCCCCCAAAGAGCACAAGTGGTTTCAGATGTTTGTTTATTGACAGCAGTTTTCAGAGCCCCTGTGCTAATTGGAAGCTTCAGCAACAGAGACTAATAGAGTACTTACATTCTAGGGTCAAGATAAAGAGAAAATATTGTGATTTACTCTTCATATGTATCCAAGGGTGCAAGGACTTTTAGAAGAGGTAAGGGAAGAGGAGAAGCTTGTGAAAGGTAAAAACCTATGAAAAAGTAAATCCCATTCATCCCTGCTTTCGGCTCCTTGGGTTTATTAAAGTTGCTGAGTTAGACAGGGACTATACTGAAAAATCCTTCAGAAACTGCAACAAAGAACACCATCCAACAAAAACTTAACATTTTCAGAACAGAAATCCATTTATTCCTCCCCCCCCTTGGGGACAAAAAAAAAACTGGATGAACAATTTTTTTTCTACTATTAAAATTGTGCTTGAAGGGGAAAATTTTTTCCATTTAGCCATTGCATGTTATTTTTTAAAACAGCGAGAAAACCTTTAATATTTGTGTCCCATGACACAGCTTTATGCAAACTAAACTACTGGATGACTACATTCAGGATGAACACCACCATTAATGAAACAAAAAAACAGATCCATTTGTTCAGCAAAATATTTCCGATGTATATTTGTAGCTGTAATGCAATCCTACTAATATGCATTGCTTTTCTTTCTCCACTTTTATTTAAGCTAACTGCACTCATGCATCTTGGTCCTGAAGAATCATATGTTCTTGCATAATGTCCCATTTGATTTTCAACTTGCCTAAAGCCCTGGAGGTGAGCTGTCCCTGGTTAGTCAAGTCTTCAATAACTCAATTTGATGAAGTAACAAACACAGTGACATTGATGACAAGGCCTGACACAGACATAGTCCTCCATCCTGTCCACCTTGTTGGTACCCTGACTTTGACCTTTGTGTCAAAGTCAGGGTACCTTATTATAGGGCAGAGAGAAGGCTCTTTGACAAAGGCTGTGAACCCTGTGTGCACCTTATGTTTCTTAATTTTATTGTTAGATATAAGCGGCTACATACAACTTCATGCTTTGCAAATCTCTTATTGTTTTCATAGATGTTAAAACCACAAATATGAATGTGGTTTATCTGAATTTCATGTGATAGACCAACACAGAGTAGTGCATAATTAGGAGGTAGAAGGAAAACAATAAATTGTTTTTGTACATCAAAACAATGTATAAGCTTTTGTACACATCAAAATATGAATAGTGTGCATCATATTTGAATGTTTTTCAATCTATCATCTGAAAATGGTATGCTCCACCTGCAAATCTCCCAAAGCATATCTGTCCACCTAAACTGACAGGCAAAGCAAGGGGAGCATTAATCAGAAGACTATGGTAACTCCGTAGGGGCTGCAGAGATCCACAGCTCAGGTGGATGAATGTGTTGATAGGACAACTATTACACTCTCCCCAAATCTGGACTTTATGAAAGGATTGGCACTAAAAAAAGTCATTGTTGAAAGAAAGGTATAAGAGGTCTGGTTTGCAGTTTACCTAAAGCCACGGAGGGGAGAAAAGATGTGGAAGAAGTCACTCTGGCTTGATGAGACCAAAAATGGCCTTATGTGGTAAAACATGATGGTGGCAGCATCATGCATGTGGAAATGCTTTTCTTCAGTTGGGACACTGAAGCTGCTTAGAGATGATGGAAAGGTGGAGTTTAAATTATGGAAGAAAACCTCGTAGAGACTACAAATGTATTCAGACCGGAACAGCTGATGACCCTGTTGGGACCCACAGACATGGTTTTCAACATTAAAACTCCGGTACACACTTTTCTGGAGTTTTCAAAATAAATTGCATTTAACCGACTTTCAGCACAACTTCAGAAGGGGAAGGGGGGTAACAGCGGACTTCCCATGATGCCACTGGCTGTATAAAAGCACCCCCTTTCCAATGGCCCGATCTTTCCACACAGCCTCTAGTCGGACCGGTCAGGAAAGGCCCAGCGCGCTAATGTCTTTTGCCGGCAAAAAGACATAAACTCTTCACACTGGATCCAAGAGTGTCATACGATCACCGATCATATGCAAAAGTTAAGTATGACTGGATAACTGTTTGTGTACCCAGTATTCATTCATAAAAACGTGAATTAAGGTACACGCCTGGCTTGACTTTCTCTCTCGAGGCCTGCTGAAGCAACGGTCTCAGAGAAGTCACTGCAGAGACGGCGTCTCTAGAAGCCCAGTGAATCGGTTTTCCGTGCTTGAGAGGAGGACAAACAACGGCCCGCATCACCGTGGTTACGGTAATGAACAGCTGGTTGGCGGACAAAACGAGCCGTCTTGCAAGCCACAGCGCCCGAAGCTACCGAGGTTAGCTGAAAGCTAACCGCTTGTTGACTTTGGCCGTTTCTTCAAACTTCACCCCTTGGACAACATTTCCTCACCATGGTCAGAGGTTAGGTTTGGGCAGAATAACATTTAGGATGAAATGATCTAAACATTTTTCATTTTATGAAGTTTGTTTGTGTGAAACTCCACTATCTTAGTGCTAGCAGGCTATCTGCAGCACACGTGCCCTGTTTGTGTTCTTTGTTTGTGTGTTTTTAAAGTTAAGACAAACTTTATTTAAAGGGTGATTTTAAACAGAAGGTTGATCATAACGCGCCGTCCGTGCTTATGCATTTTAACCCTTTTATTGACCCTGGTATTTTAAAGGTATGTGTTTGATTCTGGTGCTAAGCTATCATCCTCCTTTGTTAGCTTAACTGCTAACAGCTTAAGAACACGTGCTTGCTACTAAAGAGTATTTAACAGAAAGGTTGTTAGTTTTCAAGCTGGTGAATAATAGTCCCTAAACATCATTTTACTAAATTTGAAAACTAAGTAAACACCATTAAACCCATTTTTCCAGAAAGATTTGGCTCTTTTCCAAATACTCCTTTAATAAGATTTCTTTAAATATTATTTTAATAAATAAAGGCAGCTAATGAGACACCGTTGAGAATTAGTCATCCAGTAGGTTGGTTTTATTCAGCAGATCATTCTTTAAAACATTATTTTATTAAAATAATATTTTGTCTTGCATCTTTATCTTGCATTGTGAATGGTCGTCCAAACGTTTGCTGATTATTGCCTAAGTTGGTTCCAAGACTAACTTAACTTAATTTCCAGATTCTTCAAGATAATCCTTGGTTCTCAAACATAAACATTGCATGGTAATGTTGCATCACTCTTTTGGTCATGATTTTCAATCATCTTTGATCAACTTGTTTATATTGTACAGAGCCCATTAGTCTTCGTTATTCTTTAATTCTGCCTGGTAGTTTAGTTGGATTGTTTTAGCACCGTAAAGAGTTTGTTGATTGAAATATGTTTGACTTTGAGTTGACTTATTTTTGTTAATAAATTCTTGTATTTTAAGAAATTGTGTGAATTCATTCCATGTGTGTGCAGAGTTTATGCTGTTTAATAATGTCAGAGCTCGTCTCACACCTTTCTATTGTGTCCTAATACCATCGCCTTACTGGGCTGGTATTCACACGACAACCCTTAACAGACCGAAATATTATTTGATAAAATATTAAAATATTAATATTAAATATTAAATAATATTGTCAGATTAATATTCCTTACAACCCTAAAAATACAACCAGAGCTAAAATTGAGATAATTTACATCAAGTGTTATATACGCAAATGTGCTGCCCTCTCCCCAAGATTTATGGTTGTAAATTAGTGGCACATGTTGATGGTTAACCGGTGGAAAGGGGGTAGGTGGAGCCGACCCAACTTTTGGATTGGGCTGGCGACACACCAGGAGAGAAAAAAGAAAAAAAAAGGACAGGTGACAAAAATTATGCACGGCGTGTGTGGGGTGGCAGCAGCAGAGTTTTGTTAAGAAAAATCAGAAGTGCGGTGCGGGAAGGTGTTCAGGTGGAAGAAACCTTCACCTCGGGTCGGATCAACCCAGAGGGGAGCGTCAGTCTTTGGGATCCAGCTGTAGTGCGTTGGATGAGGAGTAAAGCAGAACGGATGCTATCGAATTGTGGCACCGGGAAGTCCACACGCCTGCCACGATCAACCACCAGGGAAACGGGGGAAATTACACTTGGTGATGTTTGTTTTTGGGAGAGATAAAGACTATAGAGATACAAAAAAAGGAAAAAAAAGAAGAAATTATTAAACTGAGCAACTGATGGACATAGAACTGCACAGGCTGGCCATCCTCAACGGATCTCCAGCCTCTGGACGAATGCCAAGTGGACATTGAAGGTAGGCCCCTTCCCCTTAACTTCACTGTGTTCCATCAGGTGCCCATATTTTCTGATATAGGTTTATTGTCTTGTTTTTTTTCTACACCCTTAGTGTTACTGTTCTACTCCCAGACCCAGCCGAAGGAAGAGAAAGAAAAAAACGAGTTGTGGGAGTAAGGGACACGTAACACAAGGCAGACTCATGTGTTAGAATGACCCAGTCAAAATTCAGACCTTAATGCAACTGACAATCTGTGGAAAGACTGGAAAATTGATGTTCACATTATTGGGACCCCAGCCATGGGTTACAACATGGACAAACATGGACTCTGAACTGTACAACGTAGGCCAGTATGAACTTTTCTACACCTTTCACAACACGCGAATGTCTCCTTCCAGGCGAGCAGACATATCGCTTCAACTTGGATCTAAGAATGTCTACGATAACACGATCATTGGCAACAAAGTGAAGTAATGATTTGCTGTTCGAGTACCCAGCATTCATTCATAAAACGGGGGTAATTGAGATTGACCATCACAGAGTAAATTGGGCTGGTATTCACCGGACAACACTTAACATTTAATTTTTCCATCTGGTATTTTTTTATTAAAATTAGTTTGGTTAAACAATTTTAAGAATCAGGTTCACAGATTATTTTTCCAGAAGTAACCCTCTCAACAGCACTACAGTTCCTTCTTTAAGACTACTAAAATTACACCATATTCTCTTTCTCTCCAATCGCACTCATTCAGTTAAGATGCGACATTGGCAGATCAGAGACTTGGCAGACATCCTGCATGCAAGGGCATGCTGTGTGTTTACTTCACCATGAGCAAGTGTCAACCTTGCAACCCCAACTTTCAGCTGAACAGACAGCCTTGATGGCAGCCATTTATCTCCCCAACCGATCGCAGTCAGCTGTCTCCTACTGCCGGTGCTTCCAAAAAAGGGAAAGTACCGACTAGTGATGACAAAATGAAATGAGCAGATTTTAGAAATCCATTGCATATAAAAATAATATGGCACAGGGTGTGTAGTATTTATAAACGGCAAAATATGAAATGCTCTTTGTAGGAAATAAAAGCTGTAATTTAAAATCAGCTGTGGATGTCTCCCAGTGTTGATTTCTCACACAAACCTTATTTTTAAGATAAGATATGGCATTGACATAGAGTCAAGCATGGGTTTGTGGTTTGATAGAGTTTTCAATATCTGTCAGATCTTTTAGGTACACATACAGGCATTTCATTTCTAAAAGAATAAATGTACGATGACACAGGATGGGAAATAACAGCATTTATGAACTAGTGCCTCGATAAACTGTGTGGTAAAATTGTGCGGCTGCAATTTGGGGATAGCAGAATTTGTTTGGCTGAATTAAAGAAGAACCATTTGAGTGGTTCCTGAATCACTCTGGTCCAAAAAAACCCCAAACATATAGGTTTTTATTATCAGCAGATTGTCAGACAAATGGGTCATAATAAGGCTAAGTGTCTGGAAAGAATCCAATTGGACTTCTGGTTCACTTTCTTCCTGTTTAGCCACTTAGAGCATTGTTTTTTGATTGACAGGAGAGGGAGGTGTAACGTCACCGGGGTTAAATCATCCCTGACTATCAGCCTGTGCATGGTTAGGCAAACTGCATACAATAAATCTCCATTGTGATGTTTGACATTTTGCTTTAATGGATCCTAATCAAGGTTTCGACCTCAACCACAATAACCTAATATTTGAACTTCTTTAATGTAAACTTTTACTTTTAGTCAGAAATCGGCTAGCTGGTATTTAAAGACAGAGAGCTGCTTTAAATACAGCTCTCTGTAAATTGTAAATTAAAAATCTGTAAACATGGATGAGGCTGAGCAAGGTATAAAAACACACCACATAAAGCTAACTGTAACAACAGAAAAAACACACAGACAGCAAAATGGATCTAACAGTGTTAAGCAGCTCTGTTTAAAGAAGCCCAAGAAACGTGACAATATTGCTCTGGGTTATATTACCTGGAGGAACATGCATAAAGTAGCTTCATATTCCAAAAAAAATCCTGCCCAAAAATTATACACCTATCTCAATTCTTCAGCGAATAAATAGATAAATAAATAAAAAAAACTGATTCACATCAGATCTTATCAAGGTTCATTGTACAGGCTTTGCAGAAGATTTAATACTTTTTCACATTCTGTCATGTCACAAACACAAACTTTTGGAATTTCCTGTGAAGGACCAACACAAAGTAGTGCACGACTGAGAACTGGGAGGAAACATGGCTCATGGTAAATAAGAATCTGAAAAGTGTGGCAGGGATTTGTACCGAGTCCACTTGATGTATGCTTTGAGCCAATGTCTTGTTGGAAGATGAACCTCAGCCCCATCCTAGTCTTTTGCAGCCTCCAACTGGCTTTCTTCCAGGACTGTCCTGTATTTAACGCCATCCTTCTTCCCATTAACTCAGACCTGCTTTCCTGTCCTGGCTGAAGAAAGCCCTCCTCACAGCATGATGCTGCCACCGTGTTTCACTATAGTTTGTTCAGGATGATGTGCAGTGTTTTTGCTACACAGTGTTTTGCATGTAGGACAGACTTTTTGATTTTGATGTGACCAGAGCACATTCTACCACCTGTTTGGCAAATGGGACAATAAAGGGCAGATTTGTGGAGTGCATGACTAATAGTTGTTGTGTCGAAGGTTTATTTCCAACGGAGCTGTATATCACTGAAGCTCCACCATAGGCCTCTTTGATTCTACTCTCATTAATGGTCTCCTTGCCATTGCTTTCACATAAAATTCTAATAAAGACATTAAAGGTTATCAAGTGTAAAAAATGTTCAAGGGCTGTGAATGCTATTGCATCAGGAACAATTAATTTGAATCAAGATTGTCCAAAAACTCTACACTTCTTTTCCAGCCACTCTTAGCTTTTTTATAACTTACTATAGCACAGTCAAGCCATAGTTTTTCAAAGTCAGTCTGACTTGTGTTTATGTGTTATTCTCATTAGAAATGCCAGGGCTTTAAAATCTATACTCACTGACACTGAAATCACACACTAACCACACACGAATGGTACATAACAAATTGTTCCCAGGGGTGTTATGTAGAAGTTAATAAAGATTAACCTGGCAGAACAGAACAGACGCAAAGAGAATAATCAGCACTCAGAGAAGAAAAAAAACTCAAAATAAGTTCAGATTATGTTTATAGATCTAGTTAGATTTATCTCAACAGTAATCACTTTGAAATTGGATGTCTGTAGAAGCATATCAAGAGATAGCTCAAGCTCTTAACAGCCATTTGAATTATAGACAACTGAGGTAAATCGATAAGGCCATCGAAGCACAATTTGATCTCTAACTAACTTTTCATGGATAAAATTAAATTGGCGTGTTTGACAAATCGATATATTTCTTTCTTGACACAAAATGATGTCACAAACAGGTTAGCAATTTTCATGAACAAAAACATTAACATTTTAAATGGGTTTTTGGTGCTGAAAGAATCCATGTGCTGTGATATACAATTGTGAAACAGCAACCACTAACACTGCAAAAGAGATTATAAACTATAGTTTTATCAAAAGCTCCCTTTTACATTTCACCTTTGGGAAGACTTTCTGAAGTCTCACTTTGGAGTTTGGCTGCTTTTGTTTTCATGACTTCAGTCCACACCAGGAATTTTTAAAGCTACATAACCCCGACCTAGAATTTACATAACATACAACATAAAAGGCCCCTTATTAAAAGGATTAAGCAGTGTTGTGTCTACTAGAGCTGATCTCATCCCACAAGTTCTGGTGACCATGGCTCAGTGGGAAGAGTGGTTGTCTTGCAATCTGGAAGTTCTGATTCATTTACAACTTCCTCATGTCACATGTTGATTTACCTCTGGGCAAAACACTTAACCTCAAGGTACCTACTTATCTGCATATCGGTGTGTGCATTTGTGAGTTATTAGGTGTGCTTTTTTAATTTGTTTGAGCTGCAGCGTTTTGTGCTGCAGCAATGTGGCAAACAAGATGTGATAAGATTGTAGGAACTGTAAAAATACCACAACTGTCTAACCATTAGCTGCTAAAGGCGTCATCTGCTTCGTAGCTATCAGTACTAAAATAAAGAACTATTTCACAGTTTTTAAAGGAATCTCTTAGTTTACATCACATAAGAACAAGTACGAGTACTTTGACTGTCTAAGCTGTATCTCATTTGTGAAAACACAAAAAAGTGTTATAAGTGTTCTTCTGGCATTAGGAACACCTTAGAAGAAGGCGACCAGAAATAGCGCAATATATGGACCGAAGAAATATTGATCAAGACTGCTTTAAAAAGTTACAAGACAATCTGACTCCTTAGTAGTGACGTATAAAGGTATTAGGAGTGGTTTCAGCTGTAGCCCTGTACAGTATTTTGGAAGCACTTGCATTTGTTAAACTTTACTCCTGGAAAAGCTGCAATACTTCAGTATTTGTGGAGCTTCAGTCAGCATGTTTTCAGGTTGAGTCTGCGCAGAATATATGAGAGAAAACACACTATTGATGTAATTTTTTACCAAAGTAGCAGCATTCTTCTTTTTTAATACCAAACATGCCTTTGGTTATCACTGTAGTGTGTGCAACAGATTACAACAGTAGGTAAAAATCCTTCTCTGTGAGTCTACAGGTAGTGTTGTGACAGGTGATGGTAGGAAAACATTACTGCCTAGAGCCACAAACTCACTAACAAATAGACATGAATGGGGGACAGTGTATGAGGAGAGCAGAGGTCAAAATAAAAGACAGCAGATTGGTGGTGAAGGAGAGAGAGTGAGGATAAAAGTAGAAAACAGAGGAGAAACAATGGATTGCAGTAAAAAAACTGTAAATTTTCAAAGAGCACAGAAAATGGATTATGATTTGGAAAGCATGTGTTTATGTGTTAGTGTATACAATGCACATGGATGAGTCATAGCTGGACACCTGCTAATTGCTACCATTCAGAGAGTCAGTCTGATTCTCAGCTGCATCTATGAAGAAGAAGCAATATCCTTGAGCTGATTTGAGCTTACACATGTTTAACTCTACAGGAAACCTGCTTTGTTGTATAAAAAAAAAAGACTATTCAAAACGCATCTGTGAACATGTGCATGTCTGTGTTTGTGTATCAGAAGATGTGTGCACACACAGCTGGAATGACATGCAGAGATGAGCATCAAAGCATTGTAGCTTAAATCTTTATCTAGACATTAATCCCTATATTAACACAAGCTTAGCTGATGCAGAATGATACCTGACTGTGTGTGATCATTTCTGGCAACAACAAGAATTTCCAAAAGTAATTTCACAGAAAATCTGCAAAAACACACCCCAAATGGGAAGTTAATATATTGTTTCTTGAGGCAATCGCAGTTATAAATGTGCTGTACATGATGGAGGGCAGAGACTGCTCATTTGGACTGGTAACGCAGTGGCGGGTGAAAGCAGTTTATCATTTCAGTGGGGTGATGCACTCGTACGTGTCAGTCATGCTGATGAATCTTAATCCTAAATCTCCTGGCAAATGAAAATGAAGCCAGTCTGATTAGTTGGTGTGGCTGCTGCTATGGTAACAAGAAATGACTGACAAGGAGGTGTAGGTCTGAATCAGAGATGGGGGGTGGGAAGGTAAGGATGGTAAGGATGGTAAGGATCACACTCTAAAGCAGTGGTCTCAAAGTCCAGTCCTTGAGGGATGGTGTCCTGCAACTTTTAGATGTCTCCCTTGCCCTACACACCTGAATCAAACAGCTAAACTGCCTCACCAGCATGCAGTCAATCTCTACAGACCTCTGCTAATGAACCAACATTTGGGTCAGGTGTGCTGAAGCAGAGACGCATGAAAAAGTTGCGGGACACCGACCCTCGAGGATTGGAGTTTGAGACCTCTGAAGATCTACATTAACTTCCCTCTTTCCCTTCTCAGTATATGACTTCTATTTAGCCTTTCTGCCCTCCGCCCCACCTCCTCCAACCTCCACACACATAAACTCTGTAAACTCCACAGCAGGCGGAGCAGCTTACTGCTGCAATACTGTTGTAATAACATTGAGGTCTCGTAGAGTTAGATTAACACACAGCAGGTAGCCTAAAAACCTTTATAACCATCTCTAACAACCAGGCTTCCTAACAAACCAGCACAGACCACTGTTACAGGCTAAATAATTGGTTCAAAGAGCTGCGTTTCAATTTTGGGAATAGAAACTATTAGTTTTCTTTGCTGTATCAGAAAAAACAATAATTCAAGAAAATTTAGGCCTGAGCTTGAAATAGGAAGCTGTTTTTAAGGTGATGCGTGTACTTGTGTATTCTCCAAGCAGCAGTGGAATTAATAAAAAAAAAATCTTTATTACTGACAAAAAGTCTAAAGTTTAAGGTGTCAGTGGTCTGGTTTTTAGCAGGTTCTCAATTAATTCAAAGATAAAGCCAAAATGAAAAGGTTTGTGAAAAATAAAGTACACCCTTAAAAACTGTAGATACATTTAAATTACAAGAACTCTCCCTTAAAGGGGTTGTTCTTTCTTTTTGCCATCACTGTATTAGATGTAACTGGTGCAGCTTTTTTTTGTCTTAAGCTTATTTAGCGTTTTAAATATTAAAATTGTGTCATTTATTCAATTTTTTTTTTCAAAGTTGCACTTAGACTAAAAAGTCCTGTATAGAGTAATATTGAAGTGCATCCACATTATCTTAGTCCAATATACAAACACAATATAGGCAGATATTGAGCAAGTGAACATTAGCTTACAACTAAAACTATGTTCAAATACAGCCAGCTATACAGTTACCATAGAAGTAAGGGATGATATATGAGGAGCTCACAGCTTGAGCTAGTAATAAACAAACTTTCTGTTTATGCTGCTCCCAGCAAGTACAAAACAATAAAATAGCGGCTGATGGGCCAAACAGCTCGAAAAATACGACCTCTGCAAAAGAATGGCGTTTAAAAGGACGACACATAGTACAAGGGGTGCAGGAAAAGATAAACAAGAGGATGATAAGGAGGAAGGGCAAATGGACAAATGCTGGGCTGCCGAGTGTTTATTAAGGCAGACAGGATTTTTTTGTCATCCGCTTTACATCCTGTCCTCCCATTTATTTCACAATGCATTTATATCATTTACGTTCCAGAGAAGCAGGGTATTAGTTTAAAATGTTTAGAAGAGTTTGCCACCTACTTATGTTCTGTAAATCACTTTAATGTTCTGTGAGCTTTCTTACAAAAATGACTTAATTAATGCATGCTAGCTAAACTGAGGGAGAAGACAGAGCAATAAATGTTGCTAAACACTAGCTTGTATTCTGGGATAATAAAGTGTTCCTATTACAAAATGAGGTCATAAATTAAAAAGCGACCCAGGAGCCAAACTCTGAGCAGCAAGTGGAGACTCCAACGTTGCTCATTGTTACCTTGGGAACTGGCTGATGGAAATGACAACTTCATGCCGTGTTCATGCCCGCGACTAACCAGTTATAAGAAAATGACTCATAGTTTATTATCATGACAGGGTGTCTAATTTACAGACCTCTAAGCTCCATCTGGAGGTAGACCCCTGGTGAAAGAAAAGGGAAGATTTTACCGATCTGGTTGTTCTTAACAGTTTGGTATACTTCATTACTGTCAAAACGTAAATCAGCAGTGTAACATGTCTTGTACACTTGACTGGATTCATTTTACTGAATGAATGCTTGCAAAAACCCAATAAATTCAGAAGCATCACACCTGTGTCTGAAAGCAAAGGTGAAAGATCATCCACAAGAAGTTTCAGTGTGCTGTGTCTGTACACAGAACTGTCTGCAAGACAATATTTATATATAATGTCTGAGAGTCGCTGAAACAACCCAGAAAGTTTTTCTCTATGAAAGCTTACAACATTTCCTGCTGACTGTGTCTTTCCTTGCAAGGATCTCTGGGGAACACCAATATTTCCAGATTCCTCTTGCTCATCTAAAGCTGTTTGTACAAAGCACTAAAAAGTATGCTCCCTTTAGGCTGTGTCTACACGTCGAAACTCTCTCCTGCCGTGTTGATTTAAATCTTTGAAATCTACGTCTCTCTGAAGAGACCACAGAAAAGGATGACAAGAAAACGATTTCTGTTTTCAGTGCTGCTATAAAAAAGTAACACAGTTTAATCTCAAAGACATCATATTTACCCAGAACTAAATAGTTATATAATGTTTAAGAGGAAAATGCTGTTGTAGATTCTCATTCATGTAGGACTTGGTGATATTATAAGTTAAGAGGATCTCAGCTGGAAAAAGAAAAGTTGAACTAAAAGATTGACGATGAGAAAAAATGACCAGGGGTTATTATTTAAATAAAAAGTTTAAAATAAATATTGAGCAAAGTAATCTATATTGACAGGTATTTACTGATGACAAACATAGGTAACACAAACAGTGGCAAAAAATGATAAACAAATTATCCACTACGGGTGAGAATTTAAAGGGCTTTGGTTTGAATAATAAAAGAACCTTCGGCAATATATCGGTCAACCAATTCCGGCTGTAGGAGCTGTAAGACCTTTTCAGGTTTTCTTTCCACTCTGTGTGGAAAAGCCTCCTTGGCTCTTCTGCTTATATGGCCAACTCTCAAAGTCTACAGTTGGATCCATCCAAGGAACCTTGGGTCTCACTCAGTTGTAGGCCATGTGAGGAAAAGGTCTCCTATTCTTATCTGATATCTTTCTACCTCTCAAAGAAATGGGGACCAGTGAGGAGGAAGAAAAGAGGTTTAGATCCACCTCAGTGGACTTCTTTTAGTGGCCTCAATTTCTATTGGCCAAAAACATCAACAATCCCTCCCATCTTTCCTCCGTCCAGGGGTCAAACACTGACGGAGAGTTCCAGCAGCTCAACTCCACCCCTAAGAGCAAGGAAATATTGGCTCAAGGGTCTTTGAGTCAGTCTTGGAGGATCACTTCAGACAGAGTCAGCCACAGTTTATCTCTCTCAACACAGGTGTTCATGGCTGCAGTGCATGTTTGGTTTGAGCAAAAAATTAGGATGTCTGGGTGAAATCCCCCTACATTGGAACAAAAAACTCTTCAGGATGGAAGAAATGGAAAGCAGACAGAACTGACACACACAAACGGCGTTTCTCCAGATCATCATGTGGAAGCATCTCTAACAACCCTGTGTTAGTCGGGATAGTTTACTGTATCCTGTTGTCTCTAACTGAGAGAATACTTCATATTGCCGAAGTAGTAAGAGGAAGTCACGTTTTCGGACGCGCTTTTCAAAATAAAAGAATCACTCAATAATATTAAGATACACAAGTAAATATGGCCAACATATTCAACTTTTTAAAGTAAACTGTTATTCAAGGATGATTTCTGTCCTGATTAAGAGTTCTGTTTCCATAAATGTCACTGTGTTTTATTTATGTTTCATGTGGCATTTCTAAATTAAAGCTTCATAAAGATGTTTATTTATAAAATTATCCAAAGATTACAGCCCTGGACCCCTGGGAAAGTAAAGGCCAAATAGAGCTTGCATCACTCAGTAATCCTACATGTAGAGAATCCCACAGATGCTGATGTAGGTAATTTTTCCCATATTTATGAGGCTATATTAGAGTGGTAATAATTTGAAAGAAATAAAAAGGGTAGGAAAAATAAAACAGCAAGAAATCCACTTGTATTATATAAACAAAGGAAAAATATAAAGGTCAAGAAAAAAAAATGATATCAAAATTAGTGGTTTAAATAAAAATAGTAGATTAAAATAGAAATATATATATTTATATCTGATTAATTGATCAATTATTTAATAAATCTCTTCTTTTTATTGTGTTTTTGCATTTAATGGTGCACTAATTTATATTTCTAGCTACTTTTTGGCCCATTAATTATTTTATTGAGTTATATATTTATTTCTATATTTATTCTTAATTATGGCAGGATCAGTCCTCTATAAAGCACCCACTGTTGTCAAATATTGGATATGTGTCGAAGGAGTTCCAAATCCACCTCATATATCCTTATGAAATGAGATGTGTGTTATTACACAGGATCAGGGAAATATTCATTCAAGTATTTGTCAGTCAATAGCAACTTTAAGCATTAAAATTGTCACATTAAAAATATTATGGTATTAGGACTTATCCAGTTCATCATCCCATCATTAAATAAAGCACCACAGTATTTTATTGTGTAATTTAACTTTCAACTTAATCTAAATTTTTTATTTCTAAATTCAGCTAGTCAGCTAGGAGCAAGATACCCTCTCTCTTTGTGGTCCTACTCTGAGTCTGTAGAAAAAAAGAACAAAGTTATTCTGTTGCAAAAATACAATGCACTGGGCATGACTTGAAAGGAGAAAAATCTCACATCTTAGGGGTCTCTTATGCTACAATGTTTAACTCTCAAATTGCACGCATAGATGCTTCTTTAAATGACTCACTCAAAGGATTTACCCATTTAGTCAGCTTTAACAACCTGAAAATGATACACATGGCTCCTTTCTAAGGTAATCAGATATGGTTTTTACTCTTGTGATGACTGCTGTGACCTTCTCAGGCCCTGGAGCTCTCTCTGACAAATTATTTTTCACTATCTGTTTATTAACTTGTGCACCTTCTGTGTTTCTGGTTGAAAATTTGACAACTGGAACCTGTGAAAAAAGCACATTAATTGCTTACATCTGTCAGACTTGATGGGCATGTCGGTGCTGGTGTATATTTATTGCAATCTCCTTTGTGAATCCAGAGCAGAGATGAAGTGGACAGAGAACACAAAACATGTGCAATAACTTGAGCAAACACCACAGCTCTGTAAATTTGGCCCTCATTGTAAACTGGACCAGTATGAGTAAACAATGCTTGCTTCAGTATGAATATGAATTAAATATCAGTGCTGCTGTTTATGTGAGAGAAGTACACCAGATAATAAGGAAAACTCTGAGGCCATTAAGAGCCCTGCAAGAAAAAAATGATTTATTGCCTTTTTGTAATATTCATGAATGCCACTGTGGTTGGCAAAAAAAAGGTTGTTTTGTGCATTACCTCAAGGATAAAATGTGAAAAGAAAGGAGTAAGTTAAATAAAGTGCCTGAAGTTATTAATGTGAACATTAGAAGTGAGTAGTACCAGCTTTTTCAATATCAGACAAGGCAGAGTATCTGCTCAAAATGCTAATAAACAGAACGCATGTTGGCTTGAAGGTACAGTTGTTACAGCGTCAAGCCTTCAGCCGCACACATTTTGGAGGTAAGAGCATAAAATTAATCTTTCATTTTTAAACTAACTGAGAAAAACAAAATGCTCTGTACGGCATTAATGAAAACCATTTATCAAGGTGTGAAATCCAGGTGCAGTATTTGCTCCTTGTAATGGCAATGTAAAAAACTAACAGGTACTAAACTGAGTGCTGTTCGGGATTAAACTCATCTGTTCTGTGCACAAACACCAATCAGAGCTGCATGGAGGGAGCGGCGATGAAGCTGAACTGAGCTGCACCTCTGTGCTGCTGCATTGCAGAGCAGTGACCCAGTCCTTGCATGTCACGTCTACGCTAAGAGCAGAGCAACCAATTTAGCTCAGCGCACCCACTGAGCATGCTTCTAAATCAGTGTTTAATCACTAGAATGACAAGCTCAGCTAATTATTTCCCTCCTCTTCCTCCTCCCTGAGATATCCTCCTCAACCACATCCCCTGAGCTTCCTCCCACCCTCTCAACTCCTGCCAGCCTGAGCTTGCTTCTCAGGCAATAACTGGATGTATCAACCCAGAGCTGCGTAATAAGTGTCCTGCTAATTATTACAATCTTTCTGCATGTAGCACAAAGATACATCTCACTTCAGCTCACCTGTCTAAGCCTGCTGACTTGTAAAAGCAGGGTAAAGTTGGACTAAATGTCTGCTCTGGTCTGCCCTTAGACAGAGATGAGACTGATTGCTCTAAAGTGTGAGGAGCCTCAGGAGATCATTCCTTCTGGCTCCTCTCAGCAAATGTCGATATAGAAGGACACAATTTAATTTATGATCAGGCAACCCACCAGGGGCCTTGAGCATATTTCATTTGAGGAATACATAAATGAAACCGTGTCTGTGTGTGCACAGATCCCTCTGTTGCCAATATGCTGCCGGAAATTAAAGCTGGGATGAGTAATGGACAATGGGATAGAGGGACCACATTCACAATAAGATTCTGTTCGGATGTTATAGATGTAACATTTCTGCGTAATTCTTTAAAATAAAATGGCACATAGAACCCTTATAAAATCATTAAAATGCTCACATGAACCAACAAGACGGCTAAGTCAAAAAACTAAATGATCACAGAGAAAAGGGGACAAAAACATTTGGCTAAATTGGAGACACCAAAATGAGTAATGATACCTAAAACCCCAAGAGGGCACTATTACTTCTCCTTTATCTCCCACTGAGCCTTCTCAGAGTTCACCTATGTCCCTAAGTAGACTTTTTTTCTTTTTTTCAACTAAAACAAACATAACTATCAACAGCAGCTGAATGCTGATAATCAGATTACAAAGTGCGGCAGAAGGAGGTGAGAATAACTTAAACATTATCCAATTGCCAACCACTGTGAACATTCAAGCCACCATAAATGCTTCACGGGCGTCATGAAGAGCATCATCAGAGACGCAGTGGGCCGTGGACTCCTCTGATCCAGCAGGCCGAAGAGCAGCTTTCTCCCTGATGATGGGACCCTTTTTAACTTCACACAACAGCTCCAAGCATCACTGCACACATTACTGTCTTCGTACTTTTATACTTGCATTGCTTAGATTGGCTCAGGCTGCACCATCAGTTTTATTTCTCTACATTTTACACTCCACCCTCAAAGTATCGGTTTAACCTCCATGTTTTACACAATAACTACACGTTGACCTATATATTTTCATGCAGAGTGTATTTTATTGCTCGCAAGTGTCGGCATCATTATAATACCTTGCAATTTTCATACTACTTTTACTTTTTAGCATATTACTATATTGCATCCACAACCAATGCTTTTTTATTGAGATTGTATGTGAGGGACAAGGTACTGCATTGTGAAGTGGAAGGAAAATAAAAACGTGATGTGCATTTGTATTCAGCTGCTTTTACTCCAATACCCCTGAATAAAATTTAGTGCAGCCAACTACATTTAAAAGCCACCTAATTATTAAGTCACCTTGTGTGTAATTTAATCTCAGTATTAATCCAGTTGTTATGTGAAGGCCTCAGATGTTTGTTGGAGAACATTAGTGAAGAAACAGCATCATAAAGACAAAGGAACCCAACAGAGAGGTCTGAGCTAAAGTTGTGAAAACGTTTAAAGGAGGATTCGGTTATAAAACAATATCTCAAGCAATATTAAGCAGAGACACAGCCAAGAGGTTTCTGCTAACTTAAGGGTAGCTGCAGCGCTCCCCAGTTTAGGCGGCAGAATATGTTGACAGAACACATATTAGTTATGCACACCATAAATGCAGCCTTCAAAAGGGTGGCAATAAGAGACATTGTTGAAAAAAAGCCATTAGACTTTTTATTTGCTGTTTGCCACAAGCCTTGCAGGGGACATAGCAAACATGTAGAAGATGCTCTGGTCACACAATCCTCTTTGGCCTACATGCAAAGATCTTTGTGTTGCATGTGAGCAACACTACATCATCCTAAACACACACTATTCCCGCATGGTGAACGCATCAAACGCCTTTTATGAAATATGTCACTGCAAATGTCAGTTTTCTAACATTATTTACATTGTAAATAAAAGTAGTAAAATAATGTCAACAGTTCTGTTATAGAGATATCTGTCAAAAGTTATTATTATGTTGTAACAGTATGCAACTATTTTATATACTTAGGATGATGGCAGTTGCTTTTTTTGACAATATGCAACAGTATGCAACTATTTTATATACTTCGGATGATGGCAGTTGCTTTTTTTGACGATAAATGCTGGTGACATCGGCAGGAGCCTGGAAGAGAGTGCTGTCTGTCACACTGTCTGGTCTGAGGCCTGTGGTTAGCCACTGGGACGGACACAGTGCACCCGTGTACGGGCAGCTCCGGTTCAGACATGACAACTTGGACAACAGTGCTCCCTATGGGTCCAGCAAAGAAGGTCATTTTGCCAGCCTGCACACAGATGAGGGTGTTTGGAGGGTGGGAGAGCATTTTAATGGTTCAAAAAATCTCCCTCCGTGAGTCACAGGAGGAAGGCAGTAAAAAGGGGGAAAGTTGTAAAGCTGAGTGTAAATTGGATCCCTTTGCTTCGATAGCACACTGCCAACAGAGCAGTCTGTAAGTAGTGTAGCTTTTATATGTTTGTCCTTGTTTTGGCTGCAGTGCAGCATACAGGACTTTAAAGGCTAACACTGTTTTCAAAGTGCTGACATTCAGCTGTAAAGGTACACGTTTATGAGTGAACATAAGAACCTTCTCTGAGGAGGTGCCATGTTTTTAAACTGGTTTAACATTTCTTCACAGGAAATATAAACAATATTAGAACAAAGCTAAATTCAGTTAATTTCATGCCCCAAGCTCTGAGGGGCAGAATAAAAATATATTTCATCACAAACCTGCCTACACGACATAATCATTGTCATTTTCAATTCCACAATCTGCTTGTGGTTGTGCTGGCAACACTTTGCAGAGCAGTGGCAGAACTGTCTATTCTTGAAACGGTCGGCTGTGTGAGGTTGTTGTAGGACCAACGCGCAGGAACGAGCGATGGAGCAGCATGGTAAGTTTGAGTAGTTTTAATAATGATAAACAAAAGGCTTAGAGACTCGCTGGAAACGATGCAGGACAGGACCAAGGAAACATCAGGGATGGTAACAGGGTTGATATCAGTAGGAACCAGTGGAAAACAATGAAAACCAGAGAGCTTACATACTGAGGGAAGTGGAGTGTGGACCAATGAACTAAGAGAGGAACTAATCAGGAGGAATATGAGACAGCTGGTGACAAGGGAGAATACTGAGGGAGAATGACTAATTAACACAAATGAGCAGGGAGTACAGGGAGGTAGCAGGAAAACCTCTAAGTGCACAATGAGACTAACTAAAGGACACAAGCAAGGGGAACCAGATCTATAAGGAAATATAAACTAACATAGGAATCCAGGGAAGTAACAAAAACTAAACGGAAACAATCTAATAAACCTGAATGAACAGAAATAAGCAACAGAAGAACCTGGCTGTGCAGAAAAAGTAAACAGAACACAAAATCAGAAACCTAACACAGGTGGATTATGACAGAGACAGCATTGTCTAAGTGGTGCAGCTGCTCAAACAACCCATTTATGACACACAGTAAGTCTCCAATGAAACCAAATACACTGATATCATTAGTGAGTTCAGTGTACAGCCTTAAGAAACAACCTTACAATGACAAAAGTAGGTGGAACACCAACAATTGTTTCAAGTGTTGAATCCTGCTAAGTATGGCAGACAGGACACTACCCAGGCAGCTGATATAATTGCAATTAAATATTAATATTGGTTTTCCCCAAAGAGCCAGAGAAGTGTAAATATGTATTCCACGTCTCCAGCACTGCTTTTCCTCACTAGACCACAACTGTAATTGCAGACATAGAGTTGGCTGTGATTCAGAGCTGTCCCCTGGGCTTAATCCACCTACACCGTGATACACTATGCAGGCCTCCATATTGACTGTCTACAATGGCTGCAAGAGAAAAGGCAGGTGAAAGCAGGGATGTCAGACAGGCTTCACTACAAGGTCCTCGACTGGGGAAAATGTAATATGTGTCAGGCAAATGTATTATTCATCCAAAAAAAAGAAGAGAAAAAATAAAGTGGATCATGCAACAAAACCAAAAATAAGGAGAGGCAGTGTCGTTATTTAAATAGCCAGCTTTAAAAAGACATAAAGCAAGTTAAATGTCTCAGTGAGTAATCCTCAATATAATTAAAAGTAGAGATTTAGTTGAAGAGATGGCATGCCTGGATGGATTGTAGAAGCAGATAAGCATAAGAGATGCTTGGATTCTCTGCATCCCTAAAATAGGAACTTAAATTCACCAGAAGTAAAGGAAAGTGACTTGTTTGAGAGGATCTGCCAGCATCAGGCTGCAATTTGTGATTGGGACAGACAAATGTACTTGTCAGTGCAATGATCATCGACTTCTACATAATCAGGTAAAGGTCAATGCAATACTCCATACCTCTGTCCTATAATCTCAGCCAATCATTGTTAAATTTTAATATTTAGTTACACACAAAGGCTGAGCAGCAAGGTTTTTATGCCAGGCTCCTGATTACCTAAAGATTAACATCTTTAGGTTATTAGATGTTACAATACCTGCTTAGTTTGGTCTAGTGTAGACTGCACAGTAAAAGTCCATAGAATCATGGCAAATCAGGAAATAAATAACATGTGCTGTTAAAAAAAATGTCTGAATTAATGTTTTGATGGTGGTTTAGAAAAGAAACAAAAAATGTTTTGGTGCAAGCACTGAACTAATAGTCGCCAAAGTAGCCAGCTTTCCTGTGACCATTTGATCAACACACAGCTGCCTTACTTGAATGGTTTTCTTGTCTTTCCCATTTTGAAGAGCATCAGAGAAATGGTTCCCTGAACAACCTCTAACCCTCCTCAGGACACAGAAAATCATGGATTCGTTGACATTTAAGTCAAGCTTTAAAAAAGTAAAGCATACATAATTTTTTTTTTGATTTGTTTAGTTTATGTATTTATTTTTTATTATATGTTTTTATTCAGCATTTATTTGATGGACATTGTCGTCGTTGTCACTATGATTTTACAAAATATGCTATCTCATTACCTGCTGAATAAATGTATTTAAATTAGAAGGTGACTTTTTAATTGTAATATAAATTTTTTTCATTTGAGATTATGCTACTACAATAAAATATGTATATATTTTTAAGCTTTTATCGCATCCCTTTGCCAGGGATGTCAATAAATAAACAGAAAAGAACATTTATTTTTCATATGGCACATAAACGTAATGGAGGCAAAATATAATTGACCAATGTAAACATTAAAAAAAGGAGAATGTGCCTTTTATGCCACTCCTGCATTTATTAACCAGACGGGGAGAGCAAACCTGCTGCTCCAGATGTGACTCATAATAATCCCTTGAAAACCATCTCTCAACCAGTGAGCAATTCCTGAGAAATACATAAAAACCACCCATGGGTGCTAAAGAACTACCACTAAATCACTAAATAATACAGTTTTAGTCTTACTTGATTTAATTTAAATTATTATGGCTTTTTTCTTAAATCTAGTCATGCAAACCAACTGAAAGGTTTGATGACAGGGAATTTATTTAAAAAACAGGCTAAACAACTAGATTTTTTATTTAAATTACAAAGCTAATAGAGTCGTCAAGCAGATAATCTTAACATATGCTCCCCTTGACTGACAGGTGTCTTAACCTATCATATGAAGCCATAAATGCCGGCGCCTTCTCCTCTCACCTCAGACCGCGGTGAAGTTTCAGTGCGGTGATGCAGATTCTTGGAAAGGCTTTGAACTGTCATTATTGGCTTGTTTTGATTACAAGTCAGGGAAAAGTCTTCATGTATGTCTCGTTAATTAAAGCCAGAATATATGTTGTTTACCGACCATCTCAGATAAATTTATGTCAAACCGATTGTCACCAAATGCTCCAAAAGTTCCTGTTTATCTGAAAATGTCACTATCTACATTTTTTGTGCACTTTAGATGACATTTCTTCGAGTTTAAGGACATTGCAGCTTGATTAGAGGGCAAGACGTTGGTTAGTGAAGTTTCTAACAATAACACTTTGCTTTAGGGCATCTTTAATTTGGATAAACTGAAGGTAGCAATATTTTGGTGAGTCCTTCTCTGTATTTAATCTGATTGTGGTTGAAGGTCATGAGAAGTGTAGGATGTCTTGTTTAGTTTCCACAGGGACCAGCTCAACTGAGCTCCATGAAAATTAGGCTTAGAAACAACATATGTCTGAGGAGACGGCAAATACCAGGAGATTGATTTGGTTTTCAGCTTTCTGTCATACGTCAGTTTGAGGAGGAAGACTAGTACTAGTACTCAAAGTGTTCATAATTATTAAACCTTTCCAAATTAATTTACATTTCCACCACTAATTTAAGTGAATTTGTATGGATTTTTTTTTAAATAGACCAACACCATTTACCTTACGGGGGTAAAGAGATATGAAACATGGTTTTCCATTTGAATTTTTAAAGATAAGAATTTGAAAATTGTGGCATGTATTTGCTTTCCGCTCCATTTAATCTGATACCTCCAGATAAAATTTAGTGCAAGCAGAAGCCTTCAGATGTCACCTAATGGGTAAACAGAGTCCACTGGTGTGTAATTTAAACTCAGTGTTAATCCAGTTTTTCCATGAAGGCCTCAGAGGTTAGGAAGGGGAACATTAGGGAACAAACAGCTTCGTGAAGACCAAGAAAAACAGCAGGCCAAACGAAAATGTCCAAAACTGACTTTTTGGTCAACCTTTAATTGTTTGGTGGTTTTAATTTCACATTATTCTACCTATTTTATTAATTTATCCCCCTGCCTTGTTCTTTTTGATTACTTTTTAAAGCCATTTGGTCAACTGTTTCTTTTAAACATGCTATAAAAAAAACCTGACTCTGATATTGACCAGTGATAGCACAAACATAAAGTTGTGGAGATGCTAAATGCATGGTTAGGCTGAGGAATCCTTTCTTCAGAAGGTACAAGAAAGCTGGTTAGTGTTCAAGAGAAGCAGGATGGAGCTGCGGCAGGTTCTGTCTCCTTCCATACCCTAAATATACAGCCAGAGATAGATAGCTGACTCAAATGAGCAACCCCCTCAGCATGTCACCCAGCTCTGCAGAATCATTTAGGTGTTTCGAATCGGGGCAACATCTAAAACATGCAGGGACGACTGGTTCAGATCAAATTATATTAATCTGGTAGTATGTCCCAGTCAAAGTCCATAACTCCCCAACCGTGCAATGTAAGACTTGAAACCTGATGTTCACAGATGCTCTCTTATCTGTCTAGGGTCGGTTTATTTTGCAGCCAGGCACAATATAGAGGATCTAGATGTGCAAAAGTGGTAGAGACATACCCCAAAGAAAAAGGGCGGTTCGGCAAAGTATTGACTCAGAGCAGCTGAACACGAACCCACATCACACTTCTTAGTCTTTGATTTGTTTAAGAAATAAAATTCACAACTATGCACTACTTGGTCTATTACAATACATAAAATAAAAAAACATATTTTAGGTAATTTTTATAGAGTTTTAAAATGAAAAAATGTGAAAAAGGTTTCAGGTTCTATTTAAAAGGCACTGTAGATATATATTAAAAATAAGAAAGTATTTCTTGTAATAATTGAGGTTAACACTTTAACTACAGCAGTAAATGCAAAGCTTTCCACATAAAGTAGCTAAATATTATGAACAAATGAAAAAAAAAAAAAAAAACGTTAAAATGCATTAAAGTAAAAAGAGACCACACTAATGGAGAGCAGAATGAATGTCAATACTGCACATAAAAACATTGCGGAGTCTTCAAATATTAAGTATAAAATTGAAGCCCAGTTTGCAGTACTTATGGTGGAATTTGCTTTCATTTAAAGCATTTTATGGGTCTCTTTAATGGTTGCTTTTAAAAGAAGTGTGAGGCTTTAAAAACATCAAAGCAATATCACATTAGCTTGCAAACATCAAAAGAAAAGGGGGGGTGGGGGGGTCCTCAGATACTCTGCTGTACACATGTGTCTAGTCCTGCCGGGCTTTTCTACTTTGAAACAAATACGAGCGAAACACTGGTACATGGAGATAAGCTGTCAAAAGATGACATAAACAGCATAATTTGTGTTGAAGTGTGTGATATGTCGTGCTGTGTTGACTGATTGAATACAGCAAAAGCCCTAAAATCGATATTGATCAAATCCTGCCCATTTGCTCACAGGGTAACCACCGCGTCACCCATATAAACAAACAACCGGGTACTATCTGCAACCAGCGGAGGAGAAAACGAGAATCAATGGACCCAAAATAGAACCAACAGGTTTTTAACGTTAAGCACAGAATTCCTCCTGTCATTCCTTTAAAGTTGCCCTGTTGGTAATCCTTTACACAAAAAGCTACAAGCGAGTCTCTGTGTTTTATACATTAAAGTTGTTTTGTTTGAGGTCAGAGATGTCGGAGTGGAGGAATATCCCCAAGCAGACAAGCGGATGGAGCGCAGGACTGCAGGGAAAGCACATCTAAATTAAATTTTGTGTATTTGTCCTGTTTGGTGTGCAACACATTTAGCTCCTCTGTTACTGATGATGTCATCAGATGTAATCAGATTACAGATTATGCTGCCAGCAGACCTCAGCTGATGTATTGCTATGGCTATACATGCTGGAGCCCCTGCTAGCCACATGATCCATCGAGAAGCAACGGGCTGTAATCCTTTTCAATCTGCAGATTAAAATATGAATTAAACCTTGCAGTATAACAAAACAGACAGAGATTGTGTGTATTCCATTCAGTAATTCCATTAAAAAAGTAAACCATGTATGTTATATAGGTTTATTACACAAAGTAACATATTCCAAGCATTTATTTCAGTTGGTTTTGGTGATTATGTTTTTCGGCCTACGTTGTGTTTGTAGTGCACAGTGTATGCATACAGTGGAGAAACA
Organism: Crenichthys baileyi; assembly: GCA_036173005.1. NCBI lineage: Eukaryota > Metazoa > Chordata > Actinopteri > Cyprinodontiformes > Goodeidae > Crenichthys > Crenichthys baileyi. Next base: position 265,803 of record JAHHUM010002386.1, read on the forward strand.
CCAGCAGATAACATGTTTCCCCAAATAATCACTACCTGTGGAAACATAGAAGTCATGCAACTTCTTTGGTTCTCCATTGTTCCTCTAAACTCTGGGGCCTTGATCTCTAAATATAATGCAACACATACTTTAATCTAAAAAGAGGATTTGTACCAGAGGCTTAGGACAAAGAATCAGCCCATATACTGAATACGTCTGAGTGTGGTTCTCTTGAAGCTCTGACTCGAGTCAGCCGCAGACAAAATATTTATTAATCTCCTCCAAACGCTTCAATAAGCTTTGTTTCACAATTCTCTCCAGGTTGCAGTTATTAGTGTTGCTTGTGCACCCCTTTTAACTGCATGTTTTTTTTTTCTTTCACTTAACTTTCCAGTGATATTCTTGGAAACAGCACTTTGTGAACCACCAGCTGCAAAAAGTGACCTTTTGTGGCTTAATCCTCTATGAAGGTGTGCTGGACAACTGCTAACTCAAGTAGTCTTCCCTATGATTGTGTAGACCATAACATGCCCCTTCCCTAACATCTCTGTTTTAATAATCACATTTCCTAATGACCGTATTTAAAACTTACATTTTCTGAAAAACTACATTTTGGATTTCATTAGCCATAAGCCATAAATCAGAATTAATGGAATTAAATCTTGGTTGTAATCAATGTCTATAATATATGTTTCCCTTTTAAAACACACCAAAAAATTACCAAAAAATTTGCTTTAGAAAGCTGCAGGCATGCTTGCCAGACTTCATATTTATCTAGAGGTTATCTAATGAGAGCACATTTTATTTGGGATAAATAGCAGATGGTACCTGTCAAGCCAGTTAACAAATCATCCCATGAGACCTCTACCGCTCACATCAAAAAGTTATGTTGTCATCTCAGCACCTATGCAGATGACTTTGGAAATGTGTGAACACAAGGAGGGGGGTGTTCACAGTGGCCAAACACCTAGCCGGATTCACTGGCCTCTAATCTCACATGCTGATGAACGCCAGTGAGACTGCTGAGTGATCAAGGACACCAGTGTGCTGGTCTTTGCTTTATTAAACACCACATTAACAAAAAAGGTCGGTGAAGGCTTGTGGAGAAAGTTACAGTCTGATAGCCAATGCATATTTCTCGTTATTCTGGAGAATTTGGCACTAACTAGTGGCTGATTGCTTCGAATATGATCCTCGGTATGTACTGAATATTCTTCTACAGACATTTGTTGTATTGTTTGAGGCAAATAAGAATGAATATAAATGAGAATGTAATTGATATGAATTTATTCCAGCATTTTAAGAATTTAAGGTTTCAAATTCACTAAAATCTTATGTCATACTGATCCTAAAGTCCTTTTATTGAGACAAAGTGTGGGAATTAAGAGTTTTTTCCATCCTTATGGAACATGGACTAATGCAGTACTGCTCCTCCCCCACCTGCTGCTTAGCACTGCCAGTCAGCTAGCTGAAAGAAGGCTGCTACCCAATCGAATACTTACACAAAAGACAAATTAGGCTGTTTAGAAATGTTTCGTGTTGCACAAATTATTGACAGTTACTGCTTAAAAACTAAAGGAGCACCACAAATCACTTACTACTAGCCTCACATCTGTTAAACAGCTGATTGCAAGCTCTACCAGAACAGATAGCCTGTCTAATCACCCAAATAATCCCAGATTGGAATACCAAAAGGGAAAATGTTTTGTGCATTTACTGGAAAACAACTATGGGTATTTAGTGATTATTTACTGTTTTTCTATTTAATTTTAAATGAAAGCAATACAATCATGTTCTATTCTATAGTTTTTGGTGTGAATCCTGTGATATTGTAATAATTAATCAAATCTGTAGATTACTATTTCTGTTAATTCTTCCAAAAAATTCTCATCAAAGACTTGTTTTCTGATAAAATTGACTAAAACAAAAATATACAAAGTTACAAGTTAAGCAGTCCCCACATAAAAGCAACAGTTTCTATTTTGCTTGAAAAAACGGACGACTCACTAATTAATTATTTTCATTAACAAAAAATGGTTTAATGTTGAACTGAAACGTAACATTAATTTCTAACAATGTGAAATTACACATTTATATTGACTCCATAAGTTAAATTTCATATGACCTAATATGTACATAATTAAGGTCTGCTGAGGGCGGCATGTTGGTCTGGTGGTTGGCCTCACAGCAACAAGATTTCTGGTTTGATTCCTGTTTGAGATCTTCCTGTGTGGAGTCTACATCCTGTCCCCATGCCAGGAAGCATTTTCTCTGTCTTACCTGACATCCTCTCCCAGATGAGGAAACATTCCTTGCTTGTTCTAAAGTCTATACCCACCAAAGTAGATTTTACAACTGACAGCTCTGCATGTTGGGTTTGAAAGAATGTTTATGAACAAAAATGTTTTTGCTGATAAATAAAGCAACAAATCATGCCTCGATCTAAATTTAAATAAAATCATGAAGAGATAAGATTCAAAGAAAGGATTAATAACCTAAGACAGCAAACCACAGTGAGAAAATCACTCCAAGAGTTTATTGACAACTCATGCAGGAGGTCAAAGAAGAACCCAGAACGTTACTTATTCGCCACTGTTAATGCAGGCGTTCAAGACTCAGCATAAAAAAAAAAAATCAAAAATGACGTCTAATGTTCTAAGGCGACTTAGAATTTGGAGAAAATATACTTTGAAAGAACCAGACAAAAATCTTACTTTTTGATAGGTGTGTGTCCTGTTAAATTTACCATAGAACTAAGACAGGCACACCAGTAAGTCAAACCTCTGATTGGTTCAAAAAAATAAATGAAGTCTGGATTTAAATATGACTAAGATAATGTGGCTCACTGATTGAATGAGTGGCTTTCTTCACGGTAAATATATCTTGTAAGAATGCTGAGGAGCTGGTCTGTAATGAAGAAAGTGTGTGAATTATTCTGACTAATACAGCTAGTTGTTGTCTTGCTATATAAATTGCTCCCTTCTCCTAGAAAGAGAGCATCTGATCCCACATTACCTCTATTTCAACAACAGCCTTAATGAGTATCTGTATATGTAGGTGGAGAGACACAAACAGGGGAACTGAGCAACAGAAGTGGAAAAGGAATACAGGTGTTGAAACTAGCTAGATTGAACATTTGAAAGCAGAAAGCAAGATAACACCTTCACTCCTGTTGCAGCCAATTTTTTTTTTTTCTCTGAATGTAGCACTTGACATTTTGCCACCATCAGGAGGAATCTCGACAGAATTGCAGAATTACATAAAACAGCTCAGTTGATTGCTTTAAGTCCATGTGAGTCGTTGTAAAAGTACATCTGGAGTTTTTCTGATTGAAAGAAATTGAAATAGAGTGGCACAACACTAAGCACTGATCTGTTTTCTTCCATTTGACTTCGAGCCAGCAGAACCTTAATCGCATGCAGGAGCTTTCACAGGTACACAAACACATTAAAGCAGGCAAGGTTACTGAGGAGAAACCTATCCACTTGGTCAGCTAGAAGCGGCGTGTGCACCATGAAAGCAACCCTTCTACAAGTAGCTCGGGTGGATTAGCTTTGCACTATCTCATCAGCCAATCCTGTGGACTGCAGTGGGTAGAGGTGATTTGCTGATTTGTTGAGCTTGGGGGAAATCAGAACCTTCCTCTATCAAATGCTGTAAACAACCATTTGTTAAGAACACTTTATGCTAATACACAAGCACAGAATAACAAATGTCTCATTCCTCCTAATACAATTCATTTTCTTTCAGGTTTTCTTGATTTAAGCTCACATTGCAAAAACAGATAAGGTTTGTGAATTTTGATTGCACAAAGTCAAAATACAGTCAGGTTAACAAGTATAATGGTCTTTTCTTTATAAGTAAAAAACAACAGACATGTAGCGCGTCACTGTGTGTGTGTTTAAATGGTGCATGCATCAGCAGGCCCATGTTTAATCACTGTGGTCAATAGGGGCCTGTCTTTCTGTCTCCTAATTAAGTTTAATTGTCATAAGATTAGAAGATTAGAATAATTTACGAAGAGTCATATCAAAACTAATTAGAAATCACAGAGTCTGTTGCAGCTCTGTAGCCTTGAACACAAAAAAAAGCAAATTAGAGCTGAACCAGACTGATCAGATGTCAGCAGGAAAACTCACTGCGTGGCATCATGATGTCAAATCCTCCTTACAAACAAGGAAAGGACAGGAGAGGGAGTCATTTCTGAAGTCTGCATCATTTTAAATCTAAATATTGTCCACATAAAGTTCAAGTCAGATGTTTACATAAACTATCATGGTCCTTGTCACATTTATTTTAATCTTTATGTGATTTATCTACACTGTTCTTTTCCAGGGTCGTATGTTCATACTACAAACTACTTAATTTAAAAAAAGGATTTGGATGTTGAAGTTTTAAACATTTTGGGTTTTCTTTAATCATCACAAAATTTACATGCAAAAAATATATACAGTACACATAACATCCACTGATATGTAGATATTTAGTGAAATGACCTTTGGCAAGTTGCACACTTGAAAACAAGCTTTTCAAACAAATTCATTTAAAATATTTGGTTTTCCTGGCACAAACCTGGATGTTTGCATATATTTTACTCTGTGTTAATTCGAGAAAATATAAAATAAAGTCGAATTATGCTCCCCGTTCTTAGTTTTATGAATTATAGGAGCTGTATGTTAAAAAATCAACATATAGTCCAAAAAATCATTTAAGGCCTAAAATGAAGGTGGGATTCATGTAAATGAATGAGTGGACGCAGAAATAATTGCATAACTGTCGATTTTAGAACATTTACATATGAGGTATGAGAAATAATATTGAAATACAAAGTCACGGTTAGAGAGTCCAATAAAAGAATTATGCAAGATTACAGAAAAATCCCGTTTCACAGCCTTTCAGTATTGCATAATCTGATTTTCCTTTGGCAGCATAATGTTACCTTGGCAGGAAATTTTATACGATCTCCAGCAAAATCATGCTCATGTCCCTGACGATGTGACAACTGGAACAACAAGGTTGCTTCTGCTTGCTATGTGCAAAAACACAAAGGCACTGCTGGTACACACACCTCCACATCAAAAACAATCCACATCAACATGACTCAGATAAATAACCCACACCAATAACGCAATGTGCTAATCCCAACGAAGGAGAAACCACAGCCAGGAGAACACAACTGCCTCAACAACAGCTAGACTAAAATTATCTCCATGAAAACCCACTTCAGTGACTGCATGCTGCAAGAAATATTCCACATTTGCTATGAAGATAGAGGTAGATGAGGTAATCACCCGTATAAAGCAGTTGCACTATCAGAAGGCTCCACAGTAATGCTACATTCAGACATTCATTGGTTATTCATGCTGAAAAGCTGAGTGGTATCTAGTGATAGGATGATGAAGGTGAGATGCTTGTGTAGCTGTTCTGGTCCATAATGGACGTAGATTACATAAACACAACAGATCTGACCTTTCACACACATTTAACTGCTTTCTCCAAGTTCCTTCAGAATGTCTTTGCTGAACTTAGATTTAGCTAAAACAATCTCACAACCTTTGCTGGTGGTGTCCTAAAAATTCAAAATGTAACTTCAAAGTATTATGCACAAAAGACGTGTTGTCTGAATGTGTGTCAAAATATGTCAAAGTATGTATTACTTTAAATTAGGTTTAGTTGTTTAGCACCAGTTCATTACATATATCATCTCGAGTGCACCTTACATACAGTAATATTTAATAAAACCAATCCAGTCATGTTGACAGGCATTCTGATTCAATCTTAGATGTAACAATTCAGTCAACTTTGTTTTATTATTCCAAGAACGTTTTCTAAGGAAATTCAGGCAATTGCATCAAGTCATTGACTATGCAGCCATCCATCATACTAAGCAAGATTGTGGTGACAGTGGAAAGAAAAAATTGCCTTTTAACGAAAAACGTTTTGCTTCGGTAGCTAATTGTGTTAGTGTCCCCACGAAGCTTGGACATGTCCAGATATGATTAGCTGTCGGGCTATTCGGGGCTGCACCGAAAATAAGACGAAGCTTAAGATGTGGCTTCATCACATGTGTGGAATATGCACCAAATGTGTAATGGGATAATTCCTGCAATCAACTGATTGGACTCATACATTAGCATCAAACAAAGAATCGTAACAAATGTGGCATCTAAACTTGAGATATCCTCTGAAGCCCCTGTATGTTAGTGCATTTCATTTTGTCAGGAAAAAGCCCACTGAGGCAAACCCTTACCCCACATTGTAGTTTGTCTGTGATGTTACCAGAGTGGAATCATCAACAAGTCACAAAGTTAGATGCTTTTAGGATAGCTAACTGTTTATGGTAAATGGCCTGCACCTGCACAGTGCTTTATCAAGTCCGAGGACTCCAAAGCTCTTTACAATACAATCAGTCATCCATCCATTCACACACTGACAATGGTAGGCTGCCCAAGGACACGACTGAAGACAGTCAGAGTGGGGCTTTGAACCTGGCAACCCACTGAAGTGAAGAGGATCAGAGCTGCCTGGATCAGAGCTGGAAAACTGACGAGGGACGGATGGGCTGGTCCCATCAACCATAGCCAATTGAGATTGGAGGACTTTTTGGCAAACTGCTTCGAACAAGAAACCTCTGATTTCAAGAGAAATTATGTAAGAGGTCGGGACATCTTCCAGACGAAGGAGAATGTTGAAGCAGATGTTATAGTCGCACTGTTCGGAGCATCTGATGGAAAAAGATCATCAAAAAAAAGGTTGTCGTTGCTGTTACAAACGGATCAAGTTATTATTTTTATAATTAATAATTCAAAATCTGACATTTTTATTATTAAAATAAGATAAATTACAGGTGCATACAATATATTTAAATAAATGTTTCTCTAAAGATTCTAATACAAAGTTTAAAAACAATGACACACCAGGTAGTGTCTTCAGATTTTGAATCATCCCTTGTGTCTGCTGCTGCTGCTCCATGCTGCTCACTTCGCCTCCGGTTGTTTCATTCAGTGTCTTATTTACTGAATCCCTGGATTTACACTGTATCTGGTCCGGTCCAGTCTAGTCCAGTCCGCAGATCTCACAATAAAAGCCAGTGATAAAGCCCAAGTCTAAAACAACTCATTCTGTGGAGGTTAAACTGCTTCATTTTTCATTTTATGCATCCAGATGTTTTCATGTCTTTTGTTCTATAATGGATGAATTCACTGAGTGCAGTGAAGCTATATTTGTTGCTTAATTTGGTGCATTTAATGTTTTATTGCTCAGTTTAGAATACGTTAGTTAACCCAGTAACTGATCTAATGTTAACAACTGCTAATACATACACGTGTATGTATAAATATGTATGTGTATTTATTAATATAACGAGATCTAGTCTGTCTTTAGTGAATTATTTTGAAAGTCTCGATGTTGTCCTGGTTCTGTTTCCTGGTGGTGCGGTATGATTCATACTTATTGACTCTGGCCGTGCTCTATAGAACGCCAAAGTCAGTCAGTCAGTCAGTCATTTTCTACCGCTTATTCCATAGTGGGTCGCGGGGGAGCTGGTGCCTATCTCCAGCAGTCTATGGGCGAGAGGCGGGGTACACCCTGGACAGGTCGCCCGTCCATCGCAGGGCAACACACAAACAACCAAGCACACACTCATTCATAAGAACGCCAAAGTGTTCAAAATAAAATAAATAAATGAAGCATTATGAAATAAGTATCTACATCAACAAATAATAGAAAATGATTTAATGTTAACATGAAACTGTGAAATATTTGAATGCATATTAAATTCTCAGCTCATTATTATGAAATATATTTCAATCCTGTAAAGACTCACAATAAAAACACAAAGATGCCGATTACAGAAGTTATATAGCAGATGTTAATTTCTTTGGCGCTCGGACCCCGGAGGAAGACATGAATGCTATGAATGACATGAGCTTGAATGAATGATTTAGGATTAGGATTAGAGATGTCTTCCCCCCCAGGATACTGGTGATGGAGTGCAGGCCCAATAATAAGGGAGTTGGAAAGAGCTAGGAAGCCAGATGGTGGCGATGGGGTGGTGGAGGGTCCAAGCTCAGCGGGAGAGCAGAGAGATCCATGGTTGGAGGTCCTTCAAAGTCCAGCTATGAAGGGTGATTGGCTGAGGAGGAATGCAGACTTGACGCTGATTGGTTGGAGCGGAGACGCATGTTGGAGTCATAGTACGGAGCCGGTGGTGGAGGTGGGTCTTCCAGATTGAATTTTCATCAAAACTCCATTTAATATTTTAAACATAAGGTTACTTTTCTGTTTTCCTCTTAATTTCTCACCGTTGCCTGGAAAGGTGTCTTGTCTGCTCTATTACCGTAATGCACCTTGCTTGCACAAACTAATCTTTAACAGAGCTAACGTCAGCTGGCGTGACTGTCGGCTCACTTGAACGCAGTGAACTGTGCTGGGTGACACAGAAAACATAACAGCAATAATCCCGATAGTTATGCCAGACAGCAGTGAAGTCTTGAGTCCTGTGCTCTGCATTTTCCATGTGAACACGGTGCTCAATGGCTCTTAGGGTATCCACAATGGCGTCGTCGATGCTAACATTCTGGAGAGCAATTATCATCCCGATCATTTGAAAGATGTCATCCAAAATAAAAGCTGACTTTTAAAAAATGACATTTTGAAATAAAATAAAAACTGCTGAAATTACATAAAAATAGCCTCAACAATAATTTCAATTATTAGGTAAAAATTTTTTATGAAAATTCTTTTATATTATAAAGCTGATTTTTAATGGAGAATTAAATATATTTCATAATAATGAGCTGAGAATTTAATATGCATTCAAATATTTCACAATTTCATTGTCACATTAAATCATTATCTATTATTTATTGATGTAGATACTTATTTTATAATGTGTCATTTATTTAATTTTGAACACTGTGGGGCTCCATAGTGCTCTGGCATCTAGGAAAATAGAATCTGGTTGACATCCGCAGGCCGCAGCACTTGTGCTCTGCCATCTTATGAAAGCTTACTTTGTTCTTCTGACTCTGCTGTGTCTCTCTCTGATAGTTACTGAAATATATCTAAAGAAATATCAGATTCTTAACTGCTGTCTGTATGGCCATTGTAGCAAAAGAGCGCAACAAAATCGCAAAGGAGTCTGAATATGCCTTTTAAGTGAAATTTATGACCATATATCTCAACAACTGTTCATTTCAGTGGCATGAATTTCCTTTTTAAAATATTTTATCAATGTTTCCTTTCCATACATGTAATTGGATTTATCGTGAAAATTCGATATCATGGGCACTTTAAAATTATTTTGTTACGACCCCAGGACTAGGGGATCAGGGGCTAGTAACATAAAAAATCTGTTCAGAGGAAAAACAAAGGAAAAGGGGGGGGGGGAGTTTAAAAGGGTTTATTACAAAGAAAGAGGTTCCATATACAAAACAGAAAATGCTTTAACCAGTTAACAAGCAAACTTACTTGGGCTAACATAAACAAACTAGAGGGGGACAAATCCAGCCTCAACAATTAAATGATCAAATCTAAACAAAACCAAAAAAAACAAGTTAACCTAAACAAAACTCAAAACACTCCAACACAAAGGGACTTAAAAGGGGATGTCAAACTTCCCCAACACAGGCTGCTAGGTTGAACTATTAGAAAGAACCAAGTCCAAAACCAAACTGCTAAGGAGTGCGAAGTGGGTCAGCATTACAAAATACGTCAAAGCTACGCGAACAATCTTCAAAAGTCTTTACACAAAGCAAAATGAGGGCCATTAGCACAAAGCCTCTTCCAAACACTGCCCCATTTTATAGGGTGCAGGTGGGCCTCATCATCCACTGATTGGCTTGGTGAAGTCCTGCTAGTCCAATGGTGTTGCCTCTCTGCAGCCACCGGGCAGCCAATCAGCTGGGCGTGCTCTCACACCTGAATCTACATAAAAAGAAACAGAATGCAAAGCCTCTAAAGGCCACTCCCCCCTTTAAACTACAAAACCAAGTTTTGTAAATATGTAACACCAAAAGGAAGAAAAGAAAAAAAAAATATATATATATATATATACACACTGCTCAAAAAAATCAAGGGAACACTCAAATAACACATCCTAGATCTGAATGAATGAAATATTCTCATTGAGTACTTGGTTCTGTGCAAAGTTGAATGTGCTGACAACAAAATCACACAAAAATCATCAATGGAAATCAAATTTATTAACCAATGGAGGCCTGGATTTGGAGTCACACACAAAATTAAAGTGGAAAGGCACACTACAGGCTGATCCAACTTTGATGTAATGTCCTTAAAACAAGTAAAAATGAGGCTCAGTATTGTGTGTGGCCTCCACGTGCCTGTATGACCTCTCTACAACGCCTGGGCATGCTCCTGATGAGACGGTGGATGGTCTCCTGAGGGATCTCCTCCCAGACCTGGACTAAAGCATTTGCCAACTCCTGGGCAGTTTGTGTTGCAACGTGACGTTGGTGGATGAAGCGAGACATGATGTCCCAGATGTGCTCAATCGGATTCAGATCTGGGGAACGGGAGGGTCAGTCCATAGCTTCATTGTCTTCATCTTGCAGGAACTGCTGACACACTCCAGCCACATGAGGTCTAGCATTGTCCTGCATTAGGAGGAACCCAGGGCCAACCGCACCAGCATATGGTTTCACAAGGGGTCTGAGGATCTCATCTCGGTACCTAATGGCAGTCAGGCTACCTCTGGCGAGCACATGGAGGGCCGTGTGGCCCTCCAAAGAAATGCCACCCCACACCATTACTGACCCACTGCCAAACCGGTCATGCTGAAGGATGTTGCAGGCAGCAGATCGCTCTCCAGGGTGTCTCCAGACTCTGTCACGTCTGTCACATGTGCTCAGTGTGAACCTGCTTCCATCTGTGAAGAGCACAGGGTGCCAGGGGCGAATTTTCCAATTCTGGTGTTCTCTGGCAAATGCCAAGCGTCCTGCACGGTGTGGGGCTGTGAGTACAACCCCCATTTGTGGACGTCGGGCCTTCATACCATCCTCATGGAGTCGGTTTTTTTAACCGTTTGTGCAGACACATGCACATTTGTGGCCTGCTGGAGGTCATTTTGCAGGGCTCTGGCAGTGCTCCACCTGTTCCTCCTTGCACAAAGGTGGAGGTAGCGGTCCTGCTGCTGGGTTGTTGCCCTCCTACGGCCTCCTCCACGTCTCCTGGTGTACTGGCCTGTGTCCTGGTAGCGCCTCCAGGCTCTGGACACTACGCCACTACACCACAGCTTGCATTGATGTGCCATCCTGGATGAGCTGCACTACCTGAGCACTTGTGTGGGTTGTAGAGTCTGTCTCATGCTACCACGAGTGTGAACGCACCACCAACATTCAAAAGTGACCAAAACATAAGCCAGAAAGCATAGGTACTGAGAAGTGGTCTGTGGTCCCCACCTGCAGAACCACTCCTTTATTGAGTGTGTCTTGCTAATCGCCAAATATTTCCCCCTGTTTATTCCATTTGCACAACAGCATGTGAAATTGATTGTCAATCAGTGTTGCTTCCTAAGTACGCCCACCGCATAGGCTGCTGGTTGTGGTTATACATGCATGAGAGAAAATCTAATGGATTATGATCAGTAAATACATCAATCAGAAAACTCCTGGACCCAAGGTCAAAATGGAAATGCTGAAGAGCCAATAACAAGGCCAAAGTTTCCTTTTCAATGCTGGAATTTTTCAGTTCGTTTTTGTTAAACTTACGGGAGAAATAGCAAACAGGGTGGTCTAAACCCTGTAAGACTGTTTGTAACAGCACTGTGCCAGCCCACACAGCGCTGGCATCAACCTCCAGTTTGAAGGTTCGGGTCAAATCAGGTGCAGCTTGCACTGGTGTATGGCAAAGAAGAGCCTTAGCACTTTCGAAAGCACCCTGACATTCATCTGACCAAACAAAAATCAGTCTTTGGGCTAAGTAGATTGGTTAATGGTTAGACAACAGAAGAGAAATTTCTGCAAAAGTTTCGGTAATAGCCAACCATTCCAAGAAACCAAGTTCACGTCTTGTTTTGGGTGTGGGATAGTCATTAATCGCTACAACCTAAGCGTTTATGGGACGGACCTGTCCCTGTCCCACTTCCCTGCCTAAATATGTCACAGTGGCCTTGGCAAACTCACACTTTGCCAGGTTAAGAGTCAAAGAAGCTTGGGCCAAACTGTGAAATACTTGGTGTAAATTTGTCAATACTTTATTTATCAGCCTCTGAAAGGTAGCCGGTTACACCGTAGCGTTACACATACCAAACGCCATAACAGTGTACTGTAAAAAGTCATCTAGGGTTACGAGGGCTGAAATGTTGGAACCCCTTTCAGTTAAGGGAACTTGCCAGTAACCTTTAAGAAGGTCTAATTCTGTAACATTTTTGCAGCTCCGATATTGTCCACACAATCCTCGATCCTGGGAAGAGGATAAGAATCAGGGAATGTGACAGAATTCACTTTACAAAAGTCTGTAATAAAACATGGTGAACCGTCTGACTTGGTTTCTAACAAACAAGGTGAGCTCCAGGGACTTTGACTAGGTTTAGCTAAACCATGTTTCAATAGATATTCACTTTCTGGTTTCAATAGTGAACGTTCCACACGGTTCGCACGATAAGGTTGTTGTTTGTTTGGCTTTGCATTTTGGACATTTATGTCATGTTCTAGCACTTTAGGACAAGTTGCAATAACACCAAACAAGCATGTGTATTAATTAGCTGGAATGACTAAGTCCTCCTGATGCTTAAGTGAGAAGTGGTTAAGCTGACTTTGAGATTTTAGCATCTCTGAATTTGTAACCCGAGGACTAGAACAGATGGGCTAATTTATTTTTAGACCATCAGCATTGCCAAGCTCATCCACCTCTAGTCTGATCACCCATCTGGAAATCCCTTTTGACAAATGTTTTATCATAGTTATGTTTCATTTTCTTTTGAAAATCAGTCAAGTGCTTCTTAGCCAGAGCGTTAGCATGAAAGAAGAGCTCACGAAACGTTTGCACATACATAGTCACTGTGTTCTTAGAACCTTGTGCAGGAACTAGGAAAGTTTCTTTCAAAGCTCTGAGTGGTCCGTAAGTTGTGGGTGACCAAAGACCAGCTCAGCAGGACTGAAACCAAAGGATTCCTGAACAGCCTCTCTAGCAGCAAACACCACAATTGGGACCCCCTCATCCCAACTTTTTTCAATGTCTAGGCAGAACTTGCACATCATGGACTTAAGGGTCTGATGCCACCGTTCCAATGCACCCTGTGATTCTGGGTGGTACGCAGAGGAAACAACATGCTTAATATCCAGAATTTGGGCTACCTGCTTGAACAATTTTGACTGGAAATTTGTTTCTTGGTCAGTTTGTATGGTTTTTGGCAGGTTTTTGGCTTGGTTTACCAGCTATTTGGCACACGTGACAATTGTGACAGAACCTTGAAACATCACGTTTCATACCAGGCCAGAAAAGGACTTCAGCAGAAGCTGGTGTGTCTTGGTAACACCTAAGTGACCAGACCTATGTGTAGTTGGTATCACAATCTGTTTAACTTTACTTCTGAGTCTGAGCGGTCTGCACCTGACGGAGACCATTGATGCATTAAGACACCTTGTTCCAAAATGTAGGCTTGTTTCTCTTTATTGGCTTGTTCAGCACTTACCACGTTCTTCAAACATTTTTGTAATGTTTCATCAGCTTGTTCGGCAGATGACAAATGTTAGTCAGGGGAATGGATGCTTTCTCCCAGATTGGACTAGGCTCCTCCAGCTCCACCAAACCTGGAAGTAACAGAACACTGTTACTTTCGGTTTGTATGTTGCTCTCCCAAGATAATGAAGACATTAGCACAGAGTTAGAAATCAAATCATCAGGACCTATACATGCCTTCACACAGGTAACCACGCAGGCTGGATACAGCCCAGGGTTTGGACAAAAGTCTGGGGTTGTATGATTCAAAGGATCGTCTAAAACCTCCAGACTCGGAAGTCCTAAACCTCCAGGAATGTCATTCACCATTAACATAGCCACGCCATCTATCGGTAAATCTGGGCAGACAGCAACAGGGAAAAGTCCTGTGACAAGTCTAGATTTTATGTGAACTCGGTGGACTTTAACATAGTTAAATACTAAACTAATGCACACTAAACTAAAATCACACATGTGATTTTAAAGCATATAAAAGACCAAATCAGTATTAATTTAAAGTATATTTTGTCGTTCGTTTGTTATCCGTTGCAGTGTAGTGACGAAGCAGCTAAATATTCTGGTACACATAGTGCAGCTGGGATTATATTATCCAGTTTAAAGTATAAAACCTGATAATACCACATGTTTTAATCCATATTTGCTGTGAGAGAATTTTTGCTTACATGTAAGAATACTGGTCTGGAAGTATTGAAAACAATTCCCACAAAGCATCATGGGAGGAATAGGAATAAAGTGGAGATATTGGAGGTATCGTTATCACGACCAGAGACAGAGAACCCAAATTCAGCCAAACACAAAGTGATAAGTAAAAAGGTTTAGTCAGAAACTCAGGATCAGAGAGCAGAAGAACAGCAGTCAGCTTCCAGGAACCACTGAGAACAGAGAGACTAGTTAGTGGCTGAATAAAACTCAGGATCTGCAAGGAGTTAGATAAAGCCACTAACCTTCTCAGTCTGGTGATGAGGCACAGAATCCAGAGGAGGAAGAGATCCAGACAGTTAATGAGGAAGCGTCCAACAGACTGAAGTCGGATTGCCGACTGATCCAAATCCTCCGGGGAACCAGCTGACGCTGTGACAGGACCACAGAGAGCTGTGATTGTCCTCTTGACAATAAATCCAGGCAGACTAGAGAGCCAGGCGGACTCAGGCTGAATAAACCAGTGGCTAGGCTGAGACGTAAATCCAGGGACAGAAACAGGGTCGAATTCCAGGGCTAGAGGCGTCAGACAAGGGGCAGGCAGAGACATAAACCAGAGGCAGAAAACAGAGTCGAAATCCAAAAATCCAATCCGTCAGACAAGGAGCAAGCAAGAGGGAATAATCCGTAAGGCAAGGCAAGGTCATGGAACGAGATCAGTCAGGAAGGAACGCTGATAACTACTCACAAATGTTTTCGAAAATCTGGCACCGTCTGCCGGTCAGAGGGCTGTAAATAACTGCAGCTCCACAGGTGTGTGGCATGATGGTGATTGCGCAGCAGCACAGCAGCAGACAGGTGAAGCAGATGAGTTAATTGCATGAGTGACAGCAGAGCAGGCAGACGGGCCAGAATCATAACAATCGTGTGTAAAAGTGATCTTATTTTTGCTAATTTAGCAATTCAAAAGAGCTTTTAAATTAATCCACTTTAATTAACTTTAAATAGTAACTAATGTGTTAAAGTCTGAAATGTAAATCTGCCTTTTAATTCAGTGAAATTGGACAGCTTCAGATAGTATTTTATCCTCACTGACAGACTTTTTCTCTTGTCTAAAAATGTGGTTGAAAAATAATTATGAATTCCATTTTTCTCATTGGCTGTCTTGTGTAACATGCCCATGTCCAACGTCTTGTTCTGATTGGCTGATTTTAAGCTTGGCCTTTTCACATAAGCATGCAATTGAACTAACAACATGATTCTAGAAATGCTGGAAACCAGGTTGACATTGCAGCCATGTCTCCAGGAATTTGTTAGAAACATGTAAATGTTCATGTTGAAGGCATCACCAGGAATGCTACTGATGCTGGTAAACATCACATGTTCACATAGGACCCGCACAATGGATTACAGCACAAGGTAAATATGTTGAACACTGAAAAGAAAGGAATAATGCATGCCTGTCAAACACAATAGAGCCATTTCATAACCTACAAAGCCGCACTGGACCAGTAATTTGATTTCTGGAATTTCCCACAGCAAACATGAGCAGCGGTCAACAGTTCACTGGTCTGGCAAATCCACTTTAGCAAAAAACACATTTTAAAACCATTAGAAAATAACAAACCTTTGTGTTTTACAAATAAACACTATAAAAGGTGCTTCTTAATTAAAACCCACACTGAAAGAAAAAATCTTCAGAGTTCAAATGCTTTGTCAGCACGTCAGTCTGTGCCCTTTTAGCGCTGCTTTAAAAGACGAGACGTCAGTACAGCCTTGAGGGAGCGTTAATAGCCTTTCACTGTTTGGACTCTACATTTCACTTACACTCATTTCACTGATTCATATGAATACCGAGCAGTTTGTCTCTTATCTTGACTCAAAATGAATACAATTCTAGAAGCCGTCCACTTATCTAAAAAGCTGTGTGTCTGTGCTTGAGTCATCTGCGGATGGAGACCAAGAAGAATAAACACAGACGGAATTAGAGGTCATTCTGTCACTGACAAAGTGACATCCTATGCCACTGCCTCTCTTAACGCCTCTAAACTCCCAGGGTGACTCCTGTGGCTTGTACCTGCCTGCCTTCCATGTCACACTGACTTAAACTAAATGAATGGGGTAGAAAAAAGAATATTAAAGTAGCAAATCCCCATAGATCAAACAAATATTGAAACTCTTATTGCATAAAATACACAGGGCTTGAGCTAAAGTAGGAAAAAGTCAGTATTATAATATATGTGGTTAATGTTGAGCTTTACTGATCAGAATGAAACCGCATATTTCCAGTACATTTACTCTGTTATCTATATCAGTTTTATAGCAAATAAAATATAAAATTACTCTGTACAGTTTTTCATATTGATATAGTCTAACACTACATTTCACAGCTTGTTTGACCCATAAAGCTGTGCCATTGAGTGTACTACGCTTCATTACCAGCTCTGTGACAGCCCAATTCCCCCCTTATTTGTAGTAGACATCACAGTTTTCCTTAGTGTTGTAAACTTTGCTTCAAAAGAAACGTTTGTACCACTGCTAGAAGGCAGCATGGGTGACCACCTCACCAACATGAAACATTTTAACAGTAAAATGCCATTTAAAAAAAAATCTCTTTGTTGAAATACATGCATCCAATTGTATCACAACCTCCACCTCTTTTGGCACCCCTGGTAAAGACATAAAAAGCCTTAAAATCAGTTTATTTTTTTATTGCAGTAGCATATTTCTTATGCTTAGAACATTAAAAATATATCTTTAATTTTTAGTACATTTATTCAGTGGGTGAAAAGTGTTTAAGAACTTAACTAATCCATGTCTTCCTGTTTTCATTGGCTAGGGATATGCAGCCAAAGGGACTAATTTCTCTAAGCTACTCTTAAAAATAGGAATGACAAGAGAACAAGTAAGTCAGATGTGTATCAATCTTCTTATGTTGGAAAAATCCTAAAAAGTAGCTGGTTCTCTAAACTTGTCCATATCTACAGTCAAACAAGGTTGGAGGAGGAGGTAGAAAAAACTTCCAAAGTTGACGCTGCAAAGAAGGGTGTTTTGGGGTCATCAAATCTCTAATAACAACCATTAGATGCTATCTAAATGACAACCAGCTGTTTGGGAGTAATGTCAGAATAAAAAGCTGTTTCAGTCCTACCATTACAAACTCCTGTGTGGAATTTCTCAAACGCTACTGGAACCTTAACTGGTTTTAAAGTGCAGTGCTAAGATGGAGGATTTTAGAAGCTAATATCCCAGGTGAGTTTGGTATGAAATAATGAACATGTGAAAAGCCCTCTCATGCCCACTTTTAGGTATGTTAGGATCTGTCATGATGTGGGCCTGTTTCTCTTCCAAAGACCCTGGAAACATTGTTATGGTGCCTGGCATCATCAACTCTTTGAAAGACAAGAAGATTTTAAAAATAAATCAGGTGCCCTCTGCTTTAAAATTGCAAATTTGCCCTCAATGGATCAGAGAAAATTCCTTAAAGCATCATTTTACCCCACTGAATGAATGTTCTCAACTTGAAGCTCACATTTTTCAAGTGAAACTATGTTCCTGCAATAAATGACAAATTTATTTTAAGGGTTTTTAAAGGGTGCCAATAAGTGTGTTGAGGACACTGCTTAGTTAGGCATTCCTATAGAAGACACTTGTCCAAAGAATAGATTTTTTTTTTATTGAAATTGCATGTTGTGTTACAACAGAGACAGTTTCCAAATGAGAAATATGCACACATATGCAGAAATGTACAAAGTATTGATGAAAACAAAGTGAGTCACCATTCTCCCAAGATAAATTTATTTTCTCCTAATCACCCTCTAAGGAAGGCAAAGCTACATTCCTGAGCTTGGAATTACTCCACACAAATAAAGTGGGAGAAACTGTGGATTTATCCACAGAGCACAGATTAGTTTTCAATCCCCCACACTCAGAAGGAGAGTTGAATAAGAGCATAAGAAGCACCATTAACGGAAAAAGACTTAAGCTAATTAGCGTGTAGCTTTGTCTATAAATAGGCTTGGGTTCAAGTTTATGTAGTTCTTCAAAAAGAAAGAAATCTATTCGTAGGAGTCACCAACAGTGGAAATATCAGTAATTTTTGCACCTTTCACATATTACCTGTGAAATGAAAACCTGGTTAAATCTGTAGTTATTTCCCAATCTGTCTCCTTGGGAAATGTTTGTGTTGTTTGTTAAATAAACTCATGCCTTCCTGCACTCCCAGCAGAGCCTCCAGTAGCTACATGCCTGTAATAAGCCTATCAGGATGAAGGGCCATTGAGACAGAGGGCAGGGGTGCAACACCTCACAAGGGCTAACTAGTAGAATCCCACGTTCCCCCTTTCACAGGAAGAGCATCCAGGTTGCAAACAGGATTTATATTTAGAAGATCATGACAGATATTAACTGATACAAAAGGCAACAGACATGCAACACAAACGAAAGATGGCCATTGTGCCCGGCAAAGCTTTCAACTTAAGGTACAGGCTTTCTAAATCATTTTCTAATTTCCACCTCTTCTGAACATTTGCATACACCAAAGGTATCTTTGTGAGGTTTTGGAGTTTTCATCAGCCTGTTTTGCCTCCAACATCTATGGAAAAGTAAAACTGTCACATCCTCCGATCAGTGATGAAAAAACCTAAATCTTAAGAGACTTATTTACCAACCCTCTAATCATTAGCACTTAAGTATGTGTTTGCTAGTGGGACACGACATACAAAGAAAAACTGCCATTTAAACTGTAATGACTTCATGCACTGTGATCTGTCACCGGGAGTTAAGCGAGGATTTAAGGAAGTGTTGTTGAAAAGAAGAAGAATAAAAGGGTTACTTCAAAATCAAAGAAGTCTTTTCTAGGCCCAGTTTCACATCTTAATATGATGTTCTCCACACCCACTAAAATCGTCATTGCCAGTCAGAAGAAATCATGAATGGTCGGTGAGTTTTCAATCCTTGTTGCAAGCAAATGATAATGGAACAGAAGCCTGAAGATGTTTTTATTAAATCAAAATACTGTTAACAACCATACTTAATTTTGTCACTCATTGTATCCCCTCCTCATCCATCCTTATCATTTATTACAGTAACAGGGCTTCCCTTTGACAGTGTGACAAGCCTTCAATGGTCGCCCATCAACCATTCAATGCGCAATTTGGGTGTGTGTGTGTAGCACTCTTTAGCTGGACGTGCTATTTCATGGGAAGCTCAGTGCATACCTATCTTTGTGCATAAAATGTTAGGTGTAAATGTTGACTTAAGCATCGCAAGAAATAGTGCACTTTTAGTTTTCGTAGCACTTGCCAATAAGCTTGAACCAGCTAAGTGTAAGTGAATGTTAGTGTCAGACAGAATTAAATTCCTTCTCTGTGTTCCTCAAGGCTTTCATCGAAATGCAGCTCCTTGAGAACATACAGACATAGAGACAGATGGATGAACACAGGGTCAAATACAAAAAGTCAATTTAATTCAATTCGTTTGAGGCACTTTGTTCTTAAGCAAACTCAGCAAAAACAGTATCTGATATCTTATGCTCAGCCAAAGAACTGACTGATTTGCAGAGCTTAGACAAACCTGTGGCAAGTTTAGACAGCTAGATCAGTGATCTTCTCAGTACATAAAAAGAAAAACATAAACAAGATTTGTTTTTTTGCATCTTGTACACGAACAATATGCAAAAAGCCATTCAGTTCACAAACTAAAGTACAAAAGTATAGGGACCTTATAAAGTAGTTGCCCTAATTAATTGAATCAGCACAAACCCCCCTCAAGAAGGCAAACAGCCATCTGTGTCCTTTGCTATGCATATTTATGGCATTTCAATATGCTGAAATTTCAACAACTTTTATTATACAGCACAGAGGTAGATTAAAATGGGGCATTTTAAATTAAAGTACAGGCTGAGTCATAAACCGTGACATGAATTTATAACGGGTACAACTCTGTACTGCTTACTTAAATAAAGAAAACAAAACATAACCAAATCTGTCTCAAAATGAAGGATAACAGGTATTGCATATTGCATACATAAGAATTAGAAGTTTCCTAATGGGGTGAGTTACTAATTACTAATGATAATTTGAATTTAGTTACGTTTTTCATTTTAAATAAAGCTCATCTTGAGTTTGTTTCTTTTCTTCATTCCTGACAATGGTAAGAGTCAGAGGAATTAATGTTTATTCAGTTTTAATCTAGGTCAAAATTCTGTAAATCCAAGTTAAGGACTGTCTGTCGCGTATATGTCCTGTTGTAAATATAAAAAGTAGAGAAAGCAAAGTATATCGTCAAGTAAAGTAAGGTGTCCTGGTTAAAACATTTTAAAATAAGCAGTGTCTGAGTCCCTAACTCCCCAGTTGTTGGTGTCCTGTCTGTGATATTAGTTTAGTCAAAACCCAGACTGTAGGGATGGGCGATACTGGGAGTTTTGATATCGACCGATACCAAGTAAATACAGGGTTAGTATGGCCAATACTTAAAATGTTATGATCACTGAATAATTTTGTGATTTTCCCTCTAGTGGAGATTAACTAGAACCTTATTAAAATATGTATTACATGCTGAATTATAATCTCAAAACACAGAGTAAACATGCTAGTATTAGCCTAGCCAACTGTTGTGCATGTGAAAACATTGTCAGCAAAGACAAGATCAGCACATGTATGTGCCAAGTAAGGCATATTTTTTTTAGAAACAACTAATAACTCTTCAATTGTTTCATGTTTCAGATAAAGCGTTTCATAACGTTACTGTACAGGGGTGTCCAACTGGCTACCCGTTGGCCATCTGCAGCGTCGTAGTGATTTTGTGTGAGCCGTGACGTCACTGTTTGAACAAAAACCCTGCATTTCAACAAACAGATCGCTTTCCATGTGGATTCCATATGGGAACCGGACAGGAGAGGCACCAAACAGCGCGTATTTTTCCTTGCTGGCAAGCAGACAACTCTTCAAACTGGATCCAAGAGTGTTATCAATCATACAATCATTTGCACTAAGTTAAGTAATGATTTGCTGTTCGAGTATCTGACATTCATTCATATAAAGGCCGTAATGAGACAAGCTTGACTTGGCTTTTCTTCTGAGGCCTTCAGAAGCAGCCCTAATCGAAGCGGATTTCCCTCACGGCCTGGAAAAGAAGGCCAGGACCGCATCGCATGCCTTCCTTCGTGTATGTCCAGGTAGCGAGAGCTACCCTGCCACAACGCAGCCACTCGAGGAGCTGAACGTGTCTTTGTCATACGGTTCGGCTGGGTCAACTAAAAGCCCTTCCCCACAGCTACGGAGGTTAGCTGCAAGCTAACCCTTTGTTTACCCACACTTGGATGTCTTCCTCAATGCCCAGGACAACTTCTCTTCAGCACGGTTCACGTAAGAGGTAGTGTTTGGGCAGAGAAGATTAGTTTAGAGTTAAATAATCTAAATGATATTTGTTCATTGTTGTTGTTTTTTGCGTTGGGAAACTCAGCTAATGATGTGTTCTGTATTGTGTTTTTAAAGTTAAGACAAACTTTATTTAAAGGGTTGTTTTTAAACAGACTGGCCATAACGCTCCGTCCACGCTTATGCATTTCAGCCCTTTTATTAGTGGTATTTTAAAAGTACGTGTTGGATTCTGGTAACCAGCTATAAGTTTCTTTTGTTAGCTCCAACCACTAACGGCTAAGAACACGTGCTTGCCCACTTTATGAGTCAGCTGAAGATCATTTACCCAGCAAGGTTATTAATTTCTAATCTAGGAAATATTTTCCTAAATATTATTTTATTAAACAGGATAACTAATTAAACACTATTAAGACCCATTTATCCAAAAGTTTGGTTCTAATTCAAAATACAGTAATATTTCTTTACATATTATTTTAATATATCCTTAAAAATATTTCTTTAAATATTATTTTAATTAATAAAGGCAGCTATTTAAACACCGTTGAGAATTGGTCATCCAGAAGGTTGGTTTTATTCAGCAAATCATTCTTTAAAATGTTATTTTAGCAAAATGTTTTATCTGATCTTGCATTGTGAATGGTTGTTTGAAGGTATACCAATTATTGCCTAAGTTGGTTCCAAGACTAACTTAACTTCATTTCCAGATTCTTCAACATAATCGTTGGTTCTCAAACACAAACATTACATGGTAATGTTGCATCAATCTTTTGATCATGGTTTTCAACCATCTTTGATCAACTTGTTTATATTGTACATAGCCCATTAGTCTCCCTTATTCTTTCATAGTTTGGTAATTTAGTTGGGTTGTTTTAGCATAGGAAAGAGTTTGTTGATTGAATACGTTTGATTTTGAGTTTGTTAATAAATTCTTGTATTTTAAGAAATTGTGTGAATTCATTCCATGTGTGTTCAGAGTTTTGCTGTTCAATAATGTCAGAGCTTGGCTCATCATTTTCAATTTCGTCCTAATACCACCGCCTTATTGGGCTGGTATTCACAGGACAACCCTTAACAGACCGAATAATTATTTAATAAAATATAAAACTACAAATATTAAATAATATATTCATATTCATTCATAATCACAACAACCACAATTCAGAAATGTTACAAATTTGACCAACCAGCACAGGTGGTATGTAGATGCAGATGGACCCTCTGTATCCCTTTAATTTAATAAGGCAAACATACAAGACCCTTGAGCTGATGAAAAAAGCACCTGTTATCCAGGTTAAAAAAACTCCCAATAAAGTTATTTTTGCTTTTTTATTCTAAAAAAGTTCTAATTTCTGTGACTGGGGACTACTTTCAATTTAACAGTTTTGGCAAGCGTTGCAACAAGTTTGGATACTACTGTTATTGTAGTTTTCTTAACCTAGCTCTATTTGTTGGAGCATCATATTAAAGCTGATCTGGGTCAATCAAACCTGATGTTTGAGTCTATTACGTTACTGGTGAGTGAGTTAATGCATCCCTTGTAATAAAGATGAAATGTAGTGTGCTGTTTTGGTGCACTCTAAAACTGCTGCATTTTCAAGCAGATTCAGGGAACTGATTTTATTAACCTTAATGCAGTATTAAACTGGGACTGTACTTTAAGGTTGAGAAGAAAATGCTAGAGATTGATGCAAACAAAAAAAACAATAAATAAAATTATTATTATTTTTTTATTTTGCCATGTGCCATGCAGGAGCAATTAAATGAAATTTGATGACAATAAAAAGTGTGATTTTACTGTTACATTTTGTTAGATTTTTCTGCAAACATGTCTTCATTTTGAGTACTTTGAAATTTCCTCAACATGCATCAAGATCAGCAATAATGGTATTCATGTTTAACACAGTACCAAAAAAAAGGACAATTTTCTTTACGTCTTAAACCCGGACTTTTATCTATAATAGGATTGAGTCTATCATATCACTGACTGAGTAACACACAGTCAAACCCAGCAGCTGAACAAAGGGAATCTGTCAATTGGAATCTAATTTCCATTAGGAAATGTTGCTTTGGAAAAGAGAACAAAAACAGCATGGATTCAAATTCTGATTGCTTCCATAAACAACTGCTGCCAAATAAATCACCACTATCTAGCTCATCTTCTTTCGGCAAAATAAAGTAATAAAGGCTGAGAGACACAAATTATTTCTGATAGTTCCTGACAGCTTGGTGGGGAAACATTTTATAGCCTAGTAATTTGGGAATACACCATATTTGTTTTGAAACTGTTTCTGGGAAAATATGATGTGTCTCATGCATGATCCGAATACTGATGGCTGAATTCTGCTCTGTGTGACTGTTATGCTGCTCAGAGTTTAGCTGAGATGTTTAGTGCTCCAACTGAAGCGATATAATCACTTGTGGCATCCACTCAGGAATAATAACCCAACTGATTTGTTATGTCTCCATAACAAAACAGCTCGTGTTTAAGCTAAGTCGGGGAATATTTGTGTCTCCAAAATGATAGGTTACAATCACATTTAAAAAGCTGAAAAAACATATTTTGGATTTTGTTGGGACACCAGATACGATGAAACTGTATAACTGAAATTACCCCTCCAGAGAGGATCAGAGTCCTCTCTTTTCGCAATATAAATATGTAAGCAAACAAAGTCAGTCCTTCCTGGCCCCCAGTTTGGTAAACAGGGATTATAGGACAGGAAGAGAGGGAAATGATACAGACCAGAACATGTGGCAGGTTAAGTAAGAATCAGTAATACTGGAGCTGAGCTTTAAGGTCTCCATTGTATTTTTTGGTCAAAAGCTTTGAAATGATGAATGAAAGAAGTTAAGGAAAGGGGAACATAACCACTAATATAAAACTGTTGGTGTGTTTTTCAAAGCTTGCTGAAGTTGTTGAGAGGTTGTTATAATTATTGGTGAAACTGTAGACAGAATAACGAAAATCAATGCTAAAGAGCATTTGAAACCACAAAAAGTACAAGAATGAAAAGCATAAGAATGCCAATCTCAACCTCGGAAAAAGTGCTTCTCATGTGGTATAGCGGTACAGTTTCAAAAATTTTACGATTTCTAATTTTACCATTCCTACAGAGTAAAGAATTGCCTAAAATGTGCTGAAGTGACTGGAGGTTTTTTTATAGCTGTATGGAGAATAGAGTAACACAGACCTGCCTGTCCCCCACATGTTGCTGGACACTTCCAGAAAGAAGGCTAAAAGAAGACTGCTGCACAATTCCCTTAAGTATAAATATGGCAAACTAGACTGTTAGGAAATATTTCCAGTCTAGAAAAACACATAATGTCGAAACTAAAGAAACTTCACCCTTCAGACTCTTTAAGATAAAGCTACATTAAAACTATAGTCGCCAAGCTACGAGTGTCATGTCTTTTAAGTAGCCCACTGCAGACTGGCAAACGTAATACCATATTACCATAACTGTAATAATATATTACATTAGCTGCAGGTGTTTTGGGTCCGTCTTATTTAGGACCCAAACACAGGCAGGATGAAGGTACAATCATGTAAAGTTGATGTTTAGCCATAATAAGAATTGACAGCAGAAGACACAAGGGAATCAACAAGTGGATCTGACAAAGACTGCAACGAAACTGGGAGCAAAATTACTGAGATTGGTGATTACTGCAACAAGAGGCAGGTAAGTTTGCTAACTGAATGTGAGACTGCTGTAAGAAAACATGAAATGTTTGTAATGGGAATTCTTTCTTAAGTGCAATGAACTTCATTTACCTTTCTCCTCTGACCTCTGTGTTTTTATTAGTGTTCTGTTATTTAGAGCAGATGGACTCTAAATCCATTACCAGAAGGTTTATGGTTAATACTCCCTAAAGAATTATGTTTGAAGGGAGGGCAGATGGGGCCCTTCATGAATAACTTGTTACCTTCTGACCTGGGAAAAGGGGTTTTGGGGCCAAAAGTTAAACTCTTTGAAGCTGAGACAACCCCCCCTCATTCTGCTATAAAATGATTTGTTACTTTGGTTTGGGGCTCTGTTCAATCTGAGTTGCTTGGTGACAGAGTCTTCAAACGCTGTATGCCTTTGAATAAACCTTTTAAAGATAAAGTCCCGCCTTTGTCTATTAATGAGTTAACTTCTCTCTCACTTTGATAAGAAAATTCCATCACATGGGTCAACTGAGGGAGACTGTATATGACACAGACAAGGTTCAGGACAAAAAAGACTAAAACAATAGTTGAAATCTCTTGCAATAAAAATGGTCTTTGGAGGCAGTCACTCACAATGTGAAAAAGTGAGCAGAAGCATAGCTGACTGAATGTTGTAGAGAGTCAAGGTCAAAAGGCTTGTGAGCTAGTGCATCCCAGTTTGATTCTGTCACAGTAAGAACCATTTTGTTTGAGACATTATTCATTTATTTTCCTATATTACTTTGTTTTGTCATCTCATTGCAATAAAACAATAACTGTGTAGTGCATCTGGTAATTCAAGAAAATTAAAATTTGCTTGCAAGCCTTTAACTCTTCTAAAATGGCATCCAATAAAATATATTATGACAAGCAATTACAGGCACATTTATACCATTTACAAAAACAGAATTTTAAGATATAATGATATCAAAAAATGTTACCAGCCAACATGATCCAGCAGTCCATACATAGGGCAATGCTTATTTTTAATACCAATACCAATGTAAAAACTGTTATAATGAAGGAACACTACAACACAAGGCAGCTGATCGTCACTTTATCTGGTCAATTCAACTCACAGATGGCTGGCATCTCTCCTGTATCAGCTCTTGTCAAATCATCCTCTAAGTGTCAAATGTGGATAAAGAAAAGAAAACAGGCAGGAGAATGTCATCTCACCTTAGTCTCTCCTCCTCCTTCTTTCGCAGCTTCATGTCACGCTGAACCACTTTTAGCACGTGCTCTGCCTCGTCATCTGTTAGGCCCGATAGGTCCAACTTGCGTCCCATTGTCCCTGGCCTCGCCACTCTGACCTGCTGCTACTGGTTGAACAGAGGAGGAGGAGGAGAGTCACAGGTGTCGGGGCTCAGGGGGCCGAGGCTGGGACAACCCTGTGTGCATGCATACAAACAAAGAAAGAAATAAAACAGATGTTTGAGAATATGGAAATTTTATTCACTTCTTGTTAAATAAAAGGAATTAGGACATCACCACTTAGCAAA
This sequence comes from Crenichthys baileyi, assembly GCA_036173005.1. Lineage (NCBI taxonomy): Eukaryota > Metazoa > Chordata > Actinopteri > Cyprinodontiformes > Goodeidae > Crenichthys > Crenichthys baileyi. Next base: position 292,691 of record JAHHUM010002386.1, read on the forward strand.
CACCAGGCACATTTTACAGATATATCCAATGAACACCAAAAATGTCTGTCTTTCAGCATGCAAATTATTCTGCAGTGTTTACTTTTCTGACTTGTGAACAAGATTAGGATTGCCAGCTTTTGCCTGCAGGATCCATTTCCTACCCAGAGCAGATGAAAACTGTCTGGAAAGATTTCTTCCTCTAATGTGATCTTTGAAACAGCTCAAGATGGAACATTGGACCTGTTAAACATGTCCGCTGAAGCCACTTTGGCTCCTTTGTTCAAGTAACCACACTATGAATGTTATGAGAGTACTTTAGTGGTCCCTGGTTATATAACAGCTCTGTAATTAACCCTACTTTGAAGTTGTGTCAAATCATTTATTTAAAATAAAATGTTAATTTACCAAAGTATCCTGAAAGTGGATGTGTCCCAATGCATTTGATTGCAAAGATCATTCTATTCTGTTGTGTATCAAATAATCCTATTTTTATGTCAGTGAAAATTGTCCAACAAGATAATGATTTCATTTAGTATGATGTCCACTCTGTGAATTATGCTCCCCTTTGTAGTAAAACAGATAATAAAGTAGGATAGGGTGACATTATAATTAATTGGACAATATCGACTATAGTAAAGTGTCTTTTCCACAGTTTTCTGTCAGATCCACAACTCAATAAACCTCCATTGTGACCAAAACCTTTTGCCATGAAAAATTGTTAGCCCCCAAGCATATTTTTCAGTTTTTACTTTTTAGACATATGTACATGTTTTTGACCATCAAAAACCAAATTTTAAAAAGAAAAACAGAGGAAAAAATCAAGAGAAAAAAGGGCAAATACCAAAATGGGGAAAAAAAGTTAAAAAAAAAACCCTTTTTTTTTGTGATTATTTCATTTATTAATACTTCCAGACAGAAGGCTAAAAGAAGACTGCTGCACAATTCCCTCAATTACAAATATGGCAAACTACAATAACTGTAATAATATATTACATTAGCTGCAGGTGTCTCAGTCCTTCTTATTGAGGACCCAAACACAGGCAGGATGAATGTACAATCATGTAAAGTTGATGTTTAGCGATAAAAAGAATTGACAGCAGAAGACAAGGAAATCAACATGGAGCAAACTTGTGAGATGTGGGGATGGGATCATCCCCACATCTTGGTAGATCTGACAAAGGCTGCAACGAAACCAGGGGCAAATTTACTGAGATTGGTTATTACTGGAACAAGAGGCAGGTGAGTCTGCAAAATGAATGTGAAATTATTCCATCAATAATTAGAGGTGCTATAAGATCCCGTACCACAAGAAGATAAATAAATCACCTAAAACCCTTCATGTGATTATGGCATATGCTGGCAACCTATAAGAGTGGACCAACTTGGCCTCACCTCTTAAAGAAAAAAAAGGTTTAAAAAAATAAAGTATTATTCCTGTTCATTTCAACCTTATCAATTATGTACTTAAATATTTCAGCATTCTCCAGTTCAGTGATGAGGAACTCAGAGTACCTGGGTAATTAACATACTCTTCTCAAAGCAATTTCTGCCCAGCTAATGTTTTATGATGATTGAATATATGCCATTTAATTTAGCACAGACAAACTGACAAACATGTAACTCCTGGTTTACACCCTGAAGCAGACAAAACCTAATGCATCCTATGTAGATTTGTTGCATAATTTGAAGCTGATTTTTTTTTGTTGTTGCTTTGCTTGATGCTTGCTTTAACAGCATCCACTAGCTGCTAACAAAAAATTACACCTATGAAGCTGTTTAACATTTTGGGTGATGCGATCTAATTTTATCAGCAACAACACTGAGGGGTAGCTGTGAAAAGGCAAAGTCTGTCTACTGTCAACACAGACAAATATTGAAGTTACACAACATCAAGTAGTGTTTTGACCAGCAGCTAAGCCAATGGTTTCATTGAAAAATAATATTCTTCCTTCTCCAGGTCATTTCAGGACTCATCCCACTGCAGATTCTTGTTGAATTTTACCAAGAAAAACAAACCTGAGCTGATGGTTCTAGCTTTACAAAACCCGAATTAAGCCTTTCATTGAGTTTTATCCTTAAACACATCTCAGTCAGGCATGTTTCAGTCATTTATCAGTGGGTTAATTCTCAATGTCAATGCAAGTGTGAAAGAAGTTTATGTCACATTCGGCAGTGGCAGAGAATGTTGTCTAAATCTGGCAGTCTAACAGATCTGTAATCAAACACTGTAAATTGGCTACAGACTGTCACCTTTCCATTCATAAATGCTGCCAATTCAGCCGCTGTAATAAGACACCTAGTTCTTTATCACTGCTAAAGCTTTCCAGCCTGAAACAGAATGACATTTAATTCAAAAGATGTCAGCTTGCACGCTGACACGTGTGAATATGCAAAGCCAAGTGTCACCATGTGCCCACAGTCAGCAACCTGCACTTTGTAAATACTAGATCTATAAGTATGAAGAAAAGTAAAACTGTGGAAGTAAAAGCTGAGTATTTTTACCACTCATACATTTTTTTTACTTTAAATATGATTTTATATGACTTTTCATTCATTTATCCACTCATTGAGTCATTCATTCATTTATTTAGCTTCATTGGAGAACTCATAAGGCTAGAAACAGGTTACATTTTGGCTATAATATGTATTATCATAAACATTCAGGCAACAGTGCCAATGTTAGCTTTATGAGCCCTGGCTTTCCCATTAAGTAAATTAGAATTCCACCCAGTATCTCAGAGCTTAGAAACAAGCATCATAAAATTACTCAGACTAGTCAGACTAAAAAACATTTCAGGAGCTAAATGTTGCACTGTTAAAAAACAAAGAATTTTGAATGCCTTTTTGTTTGTTCTTTAAAGAATAAATGGATGAACTCCCACGAGGTGACTTTCTGTCAGCAGATTGTGTTGTACAGATCCTTACTTATGACAGTCACTGCGAATGTTTATACATACTGAAATGAGGTATTTGTCCTTTGGACAGCTCTTATTTAACAGATGGAGACTCTTGGTACCTGATTTAACTGAGCACAACATGTAAACATGTAAAGAATATGTCAGCTATTTACGAAATTATAATAATCTACACGTCAAAATGATCAACATGTGGGATCTATCTATCTATCTATCTATCTATCTATCTATCTATCTATCTATCTATCTATCTATCTATCTATCTATCTATCTATCTATCTATCTATCTATCTATCTATCTATCTATCTATCTATCTATCTATCTATCTATCTATCTATCTATCTATCTATCTAACTTAGCAACTTTACTACTGACTACTGCTACTGACTTACTACTGGTCACAACTTGTAATTGTCACCACTCCTGTAACAAAAAAGTAAGTTATTCTACAAACATTCTTTCTCCTAGACGTACGTTTCTGATAGTTATACGTCAAACTCTATTAACTACTTAATCTCAGCATAAACATTCTCAAAGGATCATAAATGTTACAATCCTGCTTTGTTATCACCTTCAAATCAATGTCCAGCACCAACAGAGACTGTTCTGTCTTGATTTCTTGAAACTAAAGGATAGAGTGATGGATGCGCTATGACAGCACAGTCATTATTGTATGACTGTGGGGCATTTATTCAGGTCTTCTTTATCGTGAGTGGTGTCAAAGATGGTGACTGAGCACCAGCCATGTCTGCACTAAAAGTTTTAGTCTTCCATATACTTTATACACAGATATTATGGAAATGATCGGAGAGGTTAAAGATTTTTTTTTTAGCAGCACACGGTTGACCGCACACTGACCTAAAGGACCGTCCCGGGCATGCTGCAGGTAATAAAAATTACATGATGCAGATGATGTAAAAAGCATGATGTGGTTTTCACACATCCTCAACACCAGTAAAGATGAGCGATCAATGATGAAACAGAGGAGAAGACTACGGGCAATTCAAGCTGAAAAAATACTTATTATGATGTGAGGAATGATTGCAGTTAAAAACAGACTTTTGGCTACACTTATTACTATACATCCTCAGTTTTTATTCTCACAGCCAGAGCAGTCAGCTACTCTGCTGGAAGCAGATAGGAATATTTGCACTATTACAACCTACCTTACATTTTTTTAATACATTTAAATACACACACACACACACACACACACACACACACACACACACACACACAACACACACACGTGTACATACTGTTCCTTGTCCTTTTTATGTGTTTTAACAGGTTGTGGTGTTTGTTTGGATTGATGCTGATATACAATGTGAGCAATGGTAACCAATGTCATATTCCTTGTTTGTAGACACAAACTTGGCCAATAAAGTTGATTCTGATATATTTTTATTTGAAAGGAAAGGTGACAAGGCAATTGAATTTGGCAAATACAACCATCAATATATAAACCATCAATTTCAGACTTTTAATTTATTCTGGATTTACTTTAATCCACACAGGCTCAGAAATGTGCATACACCCCCACTAATAGTTGAAAAAAACGTCCCTTAGCAAGTTCATCCCTATGCTTTTTGTAGCCATCAGTGAGATCCCGGTATAAGTCTAGTTGGGTATTTGCCCATATTTATAGCAGAAATAGTAGAGCTCATTAAACTAGGTAATGCACAGACCCAGCTTTTAGGTATAATTCCTACAATTCCAGCAGGGTTTAGATCTTTGCTGTTCGAGATTCATCCCAAACCAGTTTCCATGGGCATGTAGGATCATTGTACAGTAGGAAAACCCCAGTTGTGATCAAGTTTGAACTGTATAGGCAACTGTGAGAACAAAATTCTCACTATCATTTACGAGTATTCATTACAATGTTAAAGAACAATTCACTGGTGCAGAACTCAAGCCTTTCTTTAACAGGAGGATGCTGGTACACTGATCTCGCTGTTGTTTTTCAGAGGAGATAAAGAGTAAGATAATTTGATTTCAAACCAAAAACACAGTACCAGCTGTCAAGCATGGTGATGGTAGCATCATGCTGGGTGTCTGTTCTGCTGCCAGTAGAATCAGAATCAGTTTTAATGGCCAAGATTGTGTGCACAAACAAGGAATTTGACTTCAGTTTCACACGCTCACAGTGTACAGAGATTAGGCATAAACAGTAGAACGGTTTAAACAAAGTGAAAGGAGTAATGCAGATGGATCCAATTCAGTCCAACATCAATAAAACACAGCTCAGGTAGGACAAAAATACAATTTGGGTACAAATTCTTTCAACAATTTAAAACTTGAACAATAATCCCAAACACACATCAAAAGTGGTGTTGAAATGAATAAAGCAGGCTGAGATTAAGCTTTTGGAATGACCCTAAACCTAATAACAACGCATAGACTAGGCTTTAAAGCAGTGCTGACCAACCAATTAAAATAACTGTTACTGTTTCTGATGAGAATACGGGTCCAATATTCAGCTAGAATTATGTCAGTTCTTTCCTTACGGCTTTGAAATGTGTGTTGTTTTCCTACAACCTGCCAAGGAACAGTAAGTCAGATTTTGGTTGGGGTGTCTCTAAGCCTGTATGGATAAGTTTGATCCTGTGGTTTAGAGAAAATCCACAATAAATTCAAACTTGCACACCCAATTATAGTTTTTAAAAATAATGGAAGTTGTATAATATATTATTATGAGATGCATGCTGGTGGAGTGCATTCAAAGTTTTGACTCTGCAATCTGAACTAGAATACATATCTAACTTTGAAAATAAGATAAAGTTAGTCATATTTGTATAGCAAATTAGCTATAAAATGTGCTATAAAATGTGCAGCAGGCTTAGTGTTTGACTTCATTTCAAAGTTTGCAAAAAAAAGCTGCAGTAGAAAGTTGCCAGGCATTTGTTTAGTAAGGTTGATAATAAATGTAAATAAATCCTTTGGGCAGCTAATGTGTTGTACAGCAGCTGAGATACTGCACACAATGGCACTCTATTGCTTCACATGCAACTCCATCTGCAACATTTCAGCCTAACCAGTCCCTGTGTGTGATAGAAAATACAGAAAGACAAGTCTGGGCATTTGGATCACATATTGATTGGCACTACACTAAAATCCAGCAGTGTAATACTTTCAACTTACAAAAGCAACACCTTCAAACTGACACTCTCACTTAAAGGCACAGGTGGAAGCTGGGAAAATAGGTCAAACCACTAGATCTCTCCTAGAGAGTGAGGTTTTTTTCTACAACAGTCACTCTCAAAGCTTTTCTTTATGGCAACATAATAACATATGAACTCAGGTGTGCCAAACACATTAAAACCCAGAAACAAATCTTACCCGACACCCTCCTACAGAGCACTTGGCTCTTCCGTGATCTGGCCCCTCAGAAAGCTGTCAGACGATGGGCAAACTCAGAACAAGGCTCAGTTGGAGCATTAAAAGTGCAAATGCAGCCAAGCGTTAAATTAACTGCTTGTTTTAGACCCTCTCCATTGTATTGTTTTTTTTTTTACAGCAAGTGAGAATGAGACTGACTTGAATTAAAGGTGAGTACAATAAACTGACTACAAATGAGTGAGGTATGATGGTGGCTTGTTATCAGATTTATTCACTATTTTGGTTTAAATTACTGGAAAAGGAGTGAACGCATCACAACGGATTTGTGATTCGCAATAGCATGTGGGACTTTTTCTCTGTGAAAAACTGAAGTTATAGTAAGCTATGTTAAGTAATATTAATGTTAAAAAATCAATCTGAGATGTGGATAATTTACCTTTTCATTGAGCAATCTTTATTACAAAAAGGAATTAGGAATTACGAATTTAAGATTTGTTTAGAATCAACACTAAAACCAAAAACTCAACTTGAGATGATAAGAGAAATTAATAAGAGAAAGCCACTAATAGAATTAAGAATTTTATTAATTGCAATCACACTGTATGACAGAGGAACCCCTACAACATGACATTATTCTATTACTCGTTCAGGTCATGCACAGGGTCACCTGCAGTACAATGAAGAACTTTGATTTCTCTGCAGACTATGGCAATGAAGAGTATTTATTTCCTGCTGACAAAATCAGAATGTGGAATCATTACTTTTATGACGGGCTGATGCTTTGGTTACACTGTTAATTATGGTGATGCATTGATGGGATTCTGAAATGAAAGATCCTCATGCCATGATTTTTTTTTCTATGACAATTTTTATGTTTAAATGTGCAAATGTTTGAGTTTCAAAGACTTAGGAGTTTTTTTCCTGATCTCCCATTTGGTGAAGATAGATGAGGTGGCTTTCAGAACTCCAACCCCCTATGACACATATCTGGTAGGTGTCAGCTGTTGATTCGGTGAGATTTGGACTCCTGGAAGAAAGAGGCTTTTTCTAACTGCCAAGTTTGAGACATGTAACTTTGTAACAACATATTGAGCATTCAAAATATTACATTATCTCTAAACTGGTTAAAACATTCTGAATGCTACATGCTGGGAGCTGTAGGTCTCTGTTCACTATGCACCTCATCATCTGCTGATTTCACATGTTTAACCACCTTGTGATTGAGTCGCTGTCAAGCCCAATTGCTTCCACTCTGTTAGAATATCTCTAACAGTTTACTGTAGAAAATTTAGCAGTTAGCACATTTTCACAACTGGACCAATTGCACAGTAAAATACTGGAATTCACTGAGCAACACATTTTTGACAAATGTTTATAGATGCAGTCTGCAAGCCTAGGAGCTAAATTTTATACACCTGTGGACATAAAAGTGATTAAAACGCTGAATCAAATGATTTGGATGGAGGAGTTAATATAGTGTAAGTGGTAGAGGTGTTTTTTTTTTTTCCCTAACCTGCAGCTATCGGTCAAGATGACACCATAGAATACCAGCAGAGTGCGAAGAAAAGAAAAAACAAGAATGGATCTATTGTTTGTCTCTCAGCTAAAATTGAAGGCACTTTATTTCATGTAACATATAATCTTTTAATTATTCAACTGCAGTATATCCGACAGATGGTAAAGCAACAAGTTCAGCTCATGTTGTGTGTGCCACCTTAAAAAAATACTTAGGAATCTTCCACTTCATCCAAATATTAGAAAGTATGGGCTTTAAAATTCTCCTCTGAGCTACAGTATTTAATCATTTATCACTGTGTGACACCTGCCTGCTGAGCCACATCAATCACCACCTAACCTATCGATGCAGAGCTACAGAGGAAGCTGCTGCATCCGTCTGGGAAGATGCCCTCACATTCTCAAGCACCCGTCCAACACATGCACAAGGAGTCACATTCTCACCTAAGGTGTTAAAACGAAAACAGATGAGGACTGGGTATGGCTGTGTAATCGTGCATGATGTAAGTGTTGGAACATAAGAATTTAAAGACAGAGGAATCCATTCAGTTTGTGGGTGAATGCTCTATTCCAGCATTCCAAGATGGTCCTGCCTGCTGTCAACAGGTGTAAGTCAACAATGGGAAAAACACACAAGAAGCAAAACAAGCCATAATAAAGCATGGTGTGCCAAGCTGGGATTTTCAACCTGCATTCCTGGGAGGGTTAAAGTTTCTTTCTCCTACAAATGCTCCAGAGAAAACATGACTTTTACTGGCTTCAGCTCAGTGAGGGCAATCGTTTTAGTTTATTCAAAAAGATGACTCACTCTGCACCTCCAGGACCTGGTTTTGGTTTACCTCGCAGCATCCTGAACCTGTCATACAGCTGATCATTTCCACGCTGCATGATAAAATAAATACTAAATTCTTGTCATTTAAAGGAACCACCTATTCATCCAATTCCGCCACGTTAGCTGTGACTGTATGATCACATCTGTGCAAGATGTTGCAGAGACAGTGCCAGTTTTCGCAGGAAATCAAGGCATCATTCTGATGTCTAAGCATGCACTGAGGCTGCGAACAATCCAATCTAAAACAGATGCAGCTGTTTTGTTGTTTGTTTGTTTTTTTGTTTGTTTTTTTTTGCTCATTACATCGTTAAAGCCTGTTCGCGGTGAGAATCACTTACACAGGATCAGCGGGAGCCGAATGACCACCAGTCACAGCCTCCTTATTCCAGAAACGCGGAGGGATGCGCCGCTATGAGCGTAAACTTCCGCGACACCTGTCAGCCTGTCTCCCGGTTACTTTTCCTCCTCTGCACCAGCTCGGCTTCTCGGCTTATTGTTTCCCCTACTTAAATCTGCGAACGTCAGGCACCGGTGAATGGGTGGTCACGGGGTTTGTATTAGAGGAGAAAGAAGGAGGAGGCGGAGGAGGAGGAGACAGGGTGCACGGCATACGAGGTGAGCGATCAGACACCCAACCTTGATTCTTCCCGGAGCTTCTGGTACTTATCGGGATGGAGCTGGGAGAGGGAAAGGTTCAGTCATTGGAAATCTGTGCTATTTCATTCAGTTTCCTTGGCTGTTTTGATATTAAATCCGGTATTTCTTTCTGCTGGCACCTGGGTATCATGTGCTCCAGTCTGCCTCTGCTGTCCCTGCATGAGGAGTAGGGAGGAGGAGGGGGTAGAGGAGGCTCTCTGAGCTGACTGGATGCTTCATTCACAAAGCCATTCAATGCAATCAAACATAGAGAGACAGGAAAACAAGTGTAAACAATCACTTAAGCTACAGTTATCCCCAAAACTATTTGCATTCATCTAAGAAGTTTGTTTCTCAAAAAAATGATAAAACATTATAAAGGAGTGTGAATTTAGGAGAGACATACTCTATTTTTATTTACATTTCATTAAAAAATGTCAGAATAGATGTAAACCCCTCTCAATAAAGAATGGAAAATATTTTTTCACATTCCAGTAATCAAATCCTTTTTTTTTTTATTTCCGACTAGCTTTTTGTACGTTTCAACTTGTAGTTTGGTGATTTATCTTTGGTAATGAGCTCAAAGTCTTTGAGGTTGGAAGATCTTCTTGCAGTCACCCTAATCTTAAACTTCCTCCACGAATTCTCAATCAGATTCATGTCAGGACTCTAGCTGGGCCACTTCAAAACATTATAATTCCTTCCAGTCAGAAGAAACATGTTGGTAAAAGTAAAGGGATGCTTTAAACCTAAATCTTCCTATGGTATATTTATTTTGCAGTCTCCCTGCGACTCACCACTGTGGTGACTGACCAAACTGGGGTTCAAAAACTGAAATTCTGGTAGTATTCAGCTAGATGTTATTTCTACTCATGTTCTAACCAGCATTGCTGCACTCCGATTTCATCTATTCATATCAACGAACCGAGCCGTGCACTGGTTGTGTAAAACATAGCTACAATGAATGGAAGCAGCTGGAAGTTTTAACTTTTTATACATAAAGTCATGATAAAAATAGAGCACCCCCAATAAATGTTTAGTCCTTTACTAAGACATCTTCACATGCTGATGCCTAATCATATCCATCCCTGGAAAAGAAGCTGATTTAATTGCACTTAAATACAAACTCCTCATTTTACTCATTAAACAAAATACATCAGCAAAAATGCATTTCTAGCAGAGGAAAAAGTTAGAACGCCTTATCCCCTAATAGCTGGTGTTACCCCCTTTGACTCAGTAAGACTCTTCTTGTTTCTATCTCTGTCTCTGACATTGATCCGAGAAAAGTTTGCCCCACTCCTGAATTTCAGTAGTGAGATGTTTATTACAACTCACCCCACAGCATCTTCAAGGCATAATATTTCAATTATATAAAAAAATCTTTTTTTTTGTTACAATATATTATAATTTTTTATATTTTTAAAATTAATATAAAATGTCTACTTATTTATCCAAATATGTTACAAAAACACTGAAACTTTCATAGGGGTTTCCTTCTTTTTCCTCTGTAATCAGTCTGTGGCTCACTCAAGAAGGTTTGACTTCACTACAATAAAGCAGACATAAAGTAGCTGTGAAAATATTATTTTGAAGTTGGTCTGTTGATGTAAGACCATCTAGTCCTAAAAGATCATTTAATCTGCCCCATGCTGCAAATAAGTTGGTTGGAAGGGAAAGTCAAAGTCCTGATACATAATGTGACAGGACCTGCAATCAAACACTTGTTCCTTCATTTAGCTCAGACACTGAGGAAATGTGCATTACCGCTGTAGCAAATTATTTCTGATAAAACCGTACAGGAAATTATGATTTATTTAAAAAAACTATGTCATACTGATAAAGGATATTTAATAAGTATAAACCGTGGTAAAAAAAAACAAATTTTCTTACTAGAGAAACTTTATGCTCACAAACTACACCTATGGCCACTATAGTGCTCTGACTGCTGATTCTACCAGAGCTATAGTCTGTTCCTTTAGCATGAAGTTTAGCATGGACATCTTAGTTTCTCAGCTTTGGCTTGTTGCATTCTTCGAAGCCAAGATTTCAGATGATTTGTAACCCTTTCCACTGACTTTTAGTGAAAAAGTCTGTTTGTTTGTTTCTAGAAGCTGCATTTTGTCATAAGCTTTACAATTATAAAGCCATTTTCAAAAATGCTGCAGGCACAAATTGTGATTTATTTATAATTTACATCTTTAAGATTGTTAGTTTTTTTCTGGTCTAAAATATGATGATGTTTGTCCTGTAAAGACAGTCAAAGCAACAGATACTAATACAAAGTTAAAAGTTAAAGGATCAGCTATATTACTGTAGTAGCCTGGCAAAGCACCAGAGCTGATCAAAGAGGAAAAATCTGGCTCTCTGTTCTCTTTATTAGTGCACTCACTTCCCCTTAAAACTGCTGACTCTGGTGCAGAGCAAAAAACACTTTCTGGGCTATTTGCCCTACATGGTAAGATTTTGCAAATAAGTAGTCCATCTAACGATGCAATTACTTTATAGAGCATTTAAATCTTCAGCGGTGATGCTTTCTTCATCTTTAATCCAACTAACTGCTTTCTGGAGAAGAAGCTGGCAAGGCAGTGCAGATATTCATACATCCTATGCATCAGACCCTATGTACGTGTGCAAAAATACCTTCATGAGTCACTGTGTGCTCACATTAGTTACCTTGACCTACATACAGAAAATGTACAGAAAGGTTTGCAGTGCTGCTGCAGTGGTAGGAGTGCCTTAAACTGGAAGAGTGGAAGTCACATGAAATGGTAAGGCAGTGATTAGTCCAAAATCTAGTTGTAACAAAATAATTTTTCTTCAAACTGAGTCTTGCCGTGACACTCAAAAGGTCATAAATGGACTGGATTTACATAGCGACCCCTCGAAGCACTTCACACTAGAGCCACATTCATCCAACCGCACTCACAAACATGCCCATATTAATACCTTGATACACAGATTGGTAGGCAAGTTGTGGTTAAGTGCCTTCCACAGGAAGCTGGAATCCAGCCCACAACTTTCGGATTGCAGGACAACTACTCATTTTATTGGGCCACTGTAACCTCAGTGGGAAGATTGGTGATATTTATTTAAATATGAAGCATTCAATATGATTCAGATCCTATTGTTTATTGATTTAAATTAAACATTTGGCTTGTTCAAGACAATTTTTTCTTACTTCTTCAACAAAGATTAGCTACAGAATGTGAGCAGATACAAATACATTAGATCTAAATACAAATGGAGAAAAGTTCACTTCTGTGCAAAACTCTCAGTCCAGCTCATTTATGATCTACAAACATATTGTAATCGTGGCATGAATGTGATTTAGATTGCATTTACCAGAGCTAAATTAGACACAAAGACAAACCATGCATCAGAAGGACTACAGTACTTATACCTCTTTTATAGTATGGGTCAATAAGTTGTTCCATTGTTGAGACATTTGGTTTCATGTCAGCAATCCTCTAATCATTTTTCTGCAATGTTAAAGTAACTGCTGGTCACAGCATACAAACGGGGTTTAATGGCTTTTTTGTCTCAGTAATATTTGTCTGCAAGCTTTATGGTCTCCCACTGCATTGCTTGACCTGACCTCCCATATACAGTTATAGGAATGTAAGATGAATAAAATATCTCCCCTACTAATACTTTATGTTGTTATTTCAGGTATGTGATGGGAAAAAGATACATAACTGAGAAGTAACAAGGAATAGATTTCAAAATGTTTTGAAACTAAAAATCTCAAAGCGATGGTTTGGGCAAGGACAACATTAATTTTGGAAACTTTCAAGAGGCCCATAGTTACCCTGGAGGAGCTGCACTGCAGAGATCCACAGCTCAGGTTGGAGAATCTGTTGTCAGGACAGCTTTTAGCGATTGTGCACTTATGAATTTGGGCTTTATGGAAGAGTGGCAAAAATAATAGCATTGTTGTAAGAAAGGCATAAAAATTCTCATTAGAAGTTGGACACAATGTTTGAGACACAGCAGACAGGTTGAAGAAGATGCTCAGGTCACATGCAATTTTACTGAACATGTAAATTGCCATGTGTACTGGAAAACTATTTTTGCACATTACCCATAACACTCTATCCCCACTCTAAGACATGGTGGTGGCAGCCTCACGCTGTGGGGAGACTTTTCTTCATGAACTTAAACATACAGCCAAATCTACAATAGAGGGATGTAGATTAAAGTACGCTCATGTGTTAAAATAGTCCAGTCAAAGGCCAGATTTAAGTCAAATTAAGATTTTGAGGCAAGATCAAACTATTCTGTTCACATAAACTCTACATCCAATAAGACAGTTTGAGCTATTATGCAAAAAGAATAGACACACATTTCAGCCTGTAGATGTGGTAAAGACATATCTCAAAAGACTTCCAGACAGAGTTTTATTTGAAAAACATTTTAAAAAAACATGTATCTTCTTACCTCCACATCACAATTATGCACTACTTTGTGTTGGTCTAGATCATAAAATTCTTATGAAGAAAAGGTGACAATGTGACAAAATGTGGAAAACATGTTAAAAGGGGCAGGAATGCACCTGTTGGATTGAAACTGTTACAGTGTCCACTTGCAAACTTTATTAATCCCATAAAGCTAAAAGGGACCAACGGTGAGAAGTACTTACTGGGTCATTTTGTGTTAAAATACACTCAGCAGGTCAGTGTGGCATACCTTAACATGCAATGTGGGCCTTCAAATCCACATAAATTGACAATGAATCTCAATCCTTTTTTAGCCGGCAACGTGAATTAATCCATAAAGGTTTTGTTGAAGAAAAACATTATTTTGGGATGAAACAAAATGTACCATTGTTGTACAAGGGGCAACAAAAAATGTCTATAAATATGACCTGAGTTTCATGTCCTTTTTTCAGCAACATTGCAATTATACCGCAGTAATCTAAATTGTTCTTACAGAACCAAGTCAAAGTATGCATTCCCCTTTAAGGTTTTGACATTTTTCCAGGTAAGAAACCAAAGCAACAGTGTGTTTTGTTGGGATTTTATGTGATAGACCAATGTAAAGTAGTCTAAAACTGTGAAGTTGGTGAAACATGGTGTCGGCAGCATCATGCTGTGGGAATACCTTTCTGCAGAAGGGACAGGAGGCTGGTCAGAGTTGATAAGATGAAAACAGAGAAATCTGGAGGAAAACCTGTTAGAGAAGGCAAAAGGCTTGAAGCTGACTGTGCTGGAACTGTTTTACAACAAATGCAGTTTCCAGATGATCTTGATGATCTCCATATTTATTTTTACAAAAACAATGTACAACATTTCATTGACCTTAACAAAGCAAAAATATATGGTACCAGGTTAGAAGATTATGGCTTACAGATAAGGAAAACCTGAAATTAAAGTCAGAAAGTTAGAATAAGATCAATAAAACAGGATATTTTTTTAACAGATGTCAGGCTTCTGAAAAACATGTTCATTTCTATGCACTCAGTACTTGGTAGGATTTTGAGTAGTGTGTTTTTGCTTGGATCTATTTTTGCTACATTGTTGTATTTATTGTTCTTTGCAACACTGTGTTTATTTGGTCCATTTTGGTTTCAGTTTTATTGCTATTATTATGCATTCTGTCTTTTTTTATGCACATATTGTATTTTTTACTGTTTTAGTTGTGCAGCTTTAACCTCTCCTTTCACATCTTTAGACCTTCCCATGCATGTTTTATAAATGTTTTCTTTGTATCCTCTGCCAGAACTGTATTGTATGTTTTTGCTTTGCTCTCTGCCTTACTAGTTTATGTCTGCATTATTAGTTTAGGATCTGTTTTTGCTTTTTTATTGCTGATTTTGTTTTAGTTGTGTGAATATACTGTATATTTGCTCCTCAGCCTCCTGCCTCTGAGTCTCCCTATGCTGCCTGATGAAATTAGCTTGTATCAGCTTGTTCCCATCTTTTGAGTTCTGCCAATGGAGAATAAAGCTCAGAGGACAACACTGAGATAAAGAGACAAAAAGTCTAATTGGCAAGTGGTTCTCAGGAAGTTTCATAAATTATAGTATTTTTGGACCTGGAGATGGCTTATCATCACGAAACAAGACATTTTGAGTGTAAAGCAGCTGAGGCGAGAGTCAGCAGCTTATAGACTAATACCATGGTTTTAAGCCAGGTGTCCTCCTCAAGGAAGGGGCTGAGTCTCTGCCTCAAGAGGAGGTGTTTGAGTATCTGTCTTAATAATAAGAGCTGCTGTTCCTCCACATCAGATGGAATCAGTGCCTGGTTACTAATAAAGATTGCTTCAGGTTGCCTCCATTTGGAGGTTTTACTTATAGGATCTCTGGAGAAGAGAACTCACTGGGGGAAAATATCCTTTCTTGCCTGGAAACATATTATGGTGCCCCAGAATGAACTAGAGAATATCACTGGAGAGAAGGATGACTGGGTTTCAATCTCTAAAGTGTTACCTACACAACCCAATGACGGATGGACGGATTAAACTAAGGGCTCTGTTTATTACTTTGGTGAATAAAAATGCCTGCCACAAAGAGAACTGTGTGTCATTTTCACTCCTCTCCACAATTATCCTTTACCTTATGTTGGTCTATCACACAAATTGCCAATAAAATACGATGACGTGTGGCTGCAATGTGGCATCATGTAAAAATAAAGTTGTTTTAATACATGAGTAAGACTACTTTAAGTTGCAGAAAGAAATTTTAATAAATAAAATAATTTTAATTCAATTCAATTCAGTTTTATTTATATAGCGCCAATTCACAACACATGTTGTCTCAAGGCACTTCACAAAACTCAGGTACATGCATTCCAATTAGTCCTAACCATTGAACAGTGCAGTCAGATTCTGTTATTTATTCAAATTGGATAAAAAGTTTTTCTGTCTAAGGAAATCCAGCAGATTGCATCCAGTCAGTCACTTGCAGCATTCCCTCCTCCCGGATGAGCATGTAGAGACAGTGGACAGTCACTGGCGTTAACTTTGCAGCAATCCCTCATACTGAGCATGCATGTAGCGACAGTGGAGAGGAAAAACTCTCTTTTAACAGGAAGAAACCTCCAGCAGAACCAGGCTCAGTGTGAGCGGCCATCTGCCACGACCGACTGGGGGTTAGAGAGAACAGAGCAGAGACACAAAGAGAACAAAGAAGCACTGATCCAGGAGTACTTTCTATGGGAAGGAAAAGTAAATGTTAATGGATGTAGCTCCTTTAGTCGTTTCACCTAGAAAGAAAGAACAGATAAACTCTGAGCCAGTTTTCAAGGTTAGAGTCTGAAGAGAGCACATAGAGTTAGTCACAGTAAAAGCTCAGTCAATCGCCATGTCTAGGAGAGAGAAAGGGTTAAACACTAAAAAACAGGGCCATATGGATCATCAGTAGAGGGTGAGCATTAAGTTGTTGCCAGCAGAAGCTTGGAGGATTCCCCTCTCCAGAAAGGTGTTACAGGTAGACACAGAGTCAGGACAGGTGTAGCTTCTAGGAAGAGAAAATAGAGAGAACAAAGTTAAAAGCTGAAATAACAGCAAATAATGCAAAATTGGAGAGTAGTGTGAGAATGTAGCGAAGAGGGTGAAAGTGGTCATTATGTCCTCCAGCAGCCTAAGCCTATAGCAGCATAACTACACAGAAAGTTTCAGTTCAGATTATTTAGTTAAACAGCTCTTATTTTCAACAATGTCGTTTCAAGGCACCCCACAAAGGGTCCCACTGATGGTTATTGTTATACTAAAAACCACAAGGATTGGGATACCTCTCTCTGTCAGACTGATTATAACCATTGGAAAAGAGAAGGGGTCGCACAGGTAGCAGAAATGGAGGGTGTGTTTGCACCTCAACCATAAATGAGCCTGTTTAGACTGGTTTTTCAGCGTCACTCCTGGATAGGATATTTCTAATTCTGGCAATGTTCCGGAGGTGAAAGAAGGAAATCCTAGAAACCTGTTTTATAATAGTAGAGTCATGTAAAATTACCCTTAAACTCCACATGGGGTCTTTTAAATAACTGGAAAACATCAGTAAATCATTAAAAGCTATTCCTGGCTGTAGTGAGAAATGCGATCTTACAGACCTTTGTGTAAGATGATTGATTTTGGATTAAAGCTCCTGCTCTTAATCCAACAATAATGTGTGTGTTAAAACCTCTTCAGTCTGTCTCCCAATGCCAAAATGAACAATATTTCTCTCTGCTTCCCCCATCACCACCTTTCTTTCCAGTCCCCCACCTTGCACCTTTTACAGCAGCATTCTCCTGTGTTAGTCACTGGAGAGGTGGAGGTGAAGCTTCTGCCTACTCAGCATGACTAATTGCCCATAAGTGCCCATTTCACCGCTGGAAACAAAGCATCACAAAAACCAAACAAACACAGTGAGTCACTCTTTGCATTGCCCTGATTAGGAATAAAGGGCAGAACCTGTATTTAAGCAAAAGTGACGGCTGCTTTTCACATCTGGCATCTAGATAAATGCGTTTGCTTTTTTTGGAATTGATTTATGCATTTTCAGAACTCCCAAGGGAGGATGGGCTTCTACAACATAAGGAAGTCATGAAGCCATTTCCCCTGTTATAGCTAATAAGGAAGCACTAATTGTCCTCTGGGGTGAGTAATGACTTATCTTTGAGCAAACTGAGGACAATCATGCGCGTAACAGAAAACAACCGTCTGTAGTCGTGGGTCGGCCTTGCAAGTCTATACAAAGGCGTCTGTTGTGGATGACGTTATTTTTGCTCAGGTACCGTCAGTGCAGATGTTCTTTATGATGGATCAGCATTTTGAACACAAGTAGAAAGAAATACAAAAACGCAAACATAGTAGAAACCAGAAAGTAAAGCTGTCAGACATCAGGCAGAAAATCTCAACGTCTTGAAAGGCAAATTCTTACTTCAAATGTCCATTTCAGCCTCAAGTAACCCCAGACTAATTTATTCCCCTGCCAAAGTTTAGTAACCTCAACATATTGACAGTCTGGTCAGTCTCACTTCATACTTTATTAGTCACACAGCACCACATAAGCCTGCTAAACCCTTCTCCTCTCTGTGTTTATTTCACAAATGTCCATAAGAGGGAATTAAATTTACCAGCCTCTCCATTTCTAAGTCTTGTTTGCCAGCTGTTTTTTATTCCAGCCAAGTTCAGCCCCGACTGTTAAAGGAGGCTTTTCTGTTGCTCTGTTATGTTTCAACAATACTTGTTAACACATTTTACAGAAATAAATAAGTGTGAGTCAAAGTTACGAATAAGTCGGGGATCATATGTCTGGCAAGAATATAGTGAAACAGCTTTAACTAATTTTAGTTAAGCTTAAAAGATACTATCCAGTGGTGTATTTTTTTGTCTTACTATAAACAATATAAACACAACTGAGTAGTAAAGTATAAATAAACACAGCAGGATTTCACACAATGCAACGTTTTTACTTAGCCCATTGACAAAAAAAACTCTAATTTTACTTCATGGGCATTTTTGCACTGATGACATCACAAGAGGCACAATAATCAAGTTGATTAGCTGGCTTTGGACAACACTATGGAAAAAGAGTGTCTTTTATCAGAATTCAGAATGCAGCAGTTCTTCAGACAACATCATAAAATCTTAAAACTTTGTACAGAAATGATTGCTGATGATCTTTGATAATGGATCAAGATACTAGTTCAGGTACTTGGAGCTGGGAACTTTTTTGGAGGTAAAAACATACATAGGAGAGTACAGCGGTTGATAAGTCTCTTTCTTCATTTTAGCTTAACAAAAGTTTAAATGACTATCCTAATGTCAGCAGACTATGTTTATAGCCTTTCAGCAACTACTTTACACAACTTTACAGCTTTTTTTTTACCACGAATTACCATTGCTTGCACCTTCGCTAAGAGTGTGTGATTTTAGCAAATTTTGATCCATGAAGTCTGTTTCATTCTGTCCTGTTCACAAACTGCTTTGATAAAATTCATGCGATGTTCTCACATACGACTCAACCCCTGCGCTGCAGTCACACTGAGTTCCAGTATGATTTTGTGACTGAATGAGGAATCTGATAAAAAAGATGTAAAAGAAAAGGGCTTTTCCCCTTTTTATTTTACTGTTTTTGTTCTCAAATTCCTCATAAAGAAGAATTGAGTGATAAACTATCTTTAATGTTAGTTGGATTGATTTTTTAAGTAATTAACTTTGAATGTCTTTTTGTATTAAAGCTGTCATCTATTTGATAAGATTTTTTTTAATCTGCATATCTGTTTTTACATTTATTTTGGAACAATAATTACTCTCTCAGGCTCAGAAAAATAACAATCACTACACATTTTCCAAAGCTTGCTGCAATAATTGTGCAGAAGCGAAACCAAAACAATAAATAAAACAGCAGGACTTTGACTTAATTACCCGTGGCAACAGTTTGAAGGTCACACTCTGCTGTGCAGTGGAACAAACGTCGAAGCAGAAGTAGGAACCGATTACACTCAAAATAAGTTGTTTACCCAAAAATGTGTGTTGAATATAAATAATCATATACTATGAATACTTCATGAGCAAAAGTTGTGAAAGAGGTCAGCAAAACAAAAAACCTAACTTTATTTCAAATAAACTAAAAGACTAAACAAGATGAGCCAAGATAAGGAAAGACAAAATTAGTTACAATCTTAAAAATAAATTAGCAGCCTGAAGGCAGACATGCCACTATGTGTAAATCATTCCTATTAAGACACATACAATCACTGGGCAGCGTTATGTGGAGCATTCCTATGTGTGTTAATACCTGGTCTTGGCTGCTACAATTAAAATTAATATGTTTGCCTCTTACATCTATAGCAGCACAACTAAAGCCATGACTGAATCTAACCAGTCCTGATTGTAAACTTTGTCTAAAAGGAAACTTGCTTTAGCTTAGTCTTAATAGTAAGCAAATTGTCTGCTTTTGGTTAAATCTAGCAAAAACCTTTTTAGTCACCAATGTTTTATGCATAAAGATATTAGGGGGGTTACAAGATTTTGTGTCATAGATCCTGATCATGTGCCACATCACTTCTTGTCAAAATGAAGATGTGTCGTGGTGCACTATCCAGTTGCTCGTACTCGTACTCGTCGTCTTCCGCTTATCCGGAACCGGGTCGCGGGGGCAGCAGACTCAGCAGAGACACCCAGACGTCCCTCTCCCCAGACACCTCCTCCAGCTCCTCCGGGGGGAGCCCAAGGCGTTCCCAGGCCAGCCGAGAGACATAGTCCCTCCAGCGTGTCCTGGGCCGTCCCCTGGGCCTCCTCCCGGTGGGACGTGCCTGGAACACCTCCCGAGGAAGGCGTCCAGGAGGCATCCGGTATAGATGCCCGAGCCACCTCAACTGGCTCCTCTCGATGTGGAGGAGCAGCGGCTCTACTCCGAGCCCCTCCCGAATGGCCGAGCTCCTCACCCTATCTCTAAGGGAGTGCCCGGCCACCCTACGAGGAAGCTCATTTCAGCCGCTTGTATCCGGGATCTCGTTCTTTCGGTCATGACCCAAAGTTCATGGCCATAGGTGAGGGTAGGAACGTAGACCTACCGGTAAATTGAGAGCTTCGCTTTTCGGCTCAGCTCTCTCTTCACCACAACGGACCGGCACAGCGCCCCCATTACTGCGGCAGCCGCACCGATCCATCTGTCGACCTCCCGCTCCATTCTTCCCTCACTCGTGAACAAGACCCCGAGATACTTGAACTCCTCCACTTGAGGCAGGAACTCCCCTCCAACCTGAAGAGGTCAAGCCACCCTTTTCCGGTTGATTACCATGGCCTCTGACTTGGAGGAGCTGATCCTCATCCCAGCCGCTTTACACTCGGCTACGAACCACCCCAGCGCATGCTGTAGGTCTTGGCTAGAGGGGGCCAGCAGGACCACATCATCTGCAAAAAGAAGAGACGAAATCCACTGGTCCCCAAACCAGACCCCCTCCGGCCCTTGGCTGCGTCTAGAAATCCTGTCCATAAAACACCGGGAACAGGTCCGACTTAGTGCCGGCAATGCGGACCAAACTCCTGCTCCGCTCGTACAGGGACCGGATGGCCCCTAATAAAGGGCCCCCAATTCCATACTCCTGGAGCACCCCCCACAAGGCATCACGAGGGACACAGTCGAATGCCTTCTCTAGGTCCACATCCAGTTGCTCTATCATTCTAAACCATTGCTGGCCCTAGATATATATATTCAGACTTAGTTTCCATGTTTGACACTCTTATTTTTAAATTAAGAAAACAGGTAGTTATTGAGTGCTCCTTTTACTAACAGAGTCTACAAATATAAACTGCTCATTGTGTCAGTTTACATCACTCAGCATCACGAATATACGTGGCAATCCAAGTCCTTTATAGGAAAGCAAAGGAAAGGCATAACCACTGAAGAGGCTTCTACAACTTTGAAATCTTTTGTGTGTTTGCATTTTGTATATCCAGTCTATAACAGGAATGCTAACAGATGGACAAACAAGAATTTGTCGGCACTGCAAGGAATATTGTGACAGGATAACCTGCTAAAGTAATCAACCGCCTCAGAGCTTCTTACTGTCCCTGAACTAAAGGGATTTTCAATAAATCTGGACTATTTGATCATCTCTAGTACAAAATCTAAAATATTTAGGCAGGTTCAAACTAAACTTGATTATTTTAATTTATTTTAACTTTCAGGAAGATAGCACACGTTACAGTAAAGCACTTTGTTTTGACGGCTTATCATAAAGAACCTGCTGTAATTTTTAGGTAACCTGTTTGCAGTTTTGCAAAATTTGTTCCGTTTCTTTTTCGATCTTAATGCGCCTACAAACACGTCTCTGTGAAGCTTGGACATGCCCAAACGTAACTACTATAACTATAAATGTTTGTTGAACATGCCATTAAAGTTAAAGTGGATTATTCCTGTCATAGCTAAAGAATCTGAGAACACAAGCAGATCATGGAAACAATTGCCAGCGTTTGGCTGCAAGATGGCTCTGATTCTGCATCCAGCTGTCTATATTTCTTTTGATGATGTCACTAGCAGCCAAGGTGGTTTGATGCTTTGCAGCTCTGACGGGGCTCTTTGTCTGCTTTGAGGGGCATACGGTTGTACCTCACCTCCGTCTTTGAAAAACAACCAACTTTATGACTATATAAGTACTGATATGCCTCACAACTTTGTAGATTGCTCATACCTTCTTCGTCCACAGCAGTTAAGTCAACAAAGCAGTTAAATATGCTAGTATATTTAATCAAAGGCCACTTCTTCAGGTCATCCGCCCAATATTTAAAAGGTAAAGGTGCGGCGATGTCAGTATCCTGCCCTCTAAAGCACAAAAGTTGATGTGTGCAAGTGGTTTTATCTATATTTGCTCTGTAAGAGAACAATCGTACATCTCAGAATGCTGGTCTGGAGGTTGCATACATAGGCTATTTCTTGCATTGCACCATAAATTATAGGAAGAGGGTAGATTATTTTCAATGCTTTCTAGCATGAGGACCATCTTAGAAACAGACCAACATAAAACCCAGAATATATTAACTAATCAGGCAAACTAAGTTATTTGACAGTGGTTACAGGTTGTTAAATGCAAAGTTTGTAAAAACAAATATAGAATACCATCTCATTACACAAGCTGTATCGCTACACCCTTAAAACCCAGACTATAGGCACTACAACCATATTTTGTGCGTACTACAACATTTTGGCTTTGTGTCAAAACAAACATAGACATGGTAGGATTTCTCCTCTCGTCAGAGGCTTCATCCTTTATTGTCATTGTTTGAATCCAACTTCTTGCTGTCATGGTAACAAGAGCAAAGAGAGTATGGGAAATAAATGAGAGATGGAGGGAGGGAGGCCTTGACCCATACTTTGTCTGACAATCTGTCATGACGCTATGCTCGGTATTCCAGCGGGACAAACGGCATGATGGTCAGTGAAAACAGATTTGTTTGGGTTTAATAATCCGTTGTTATTTGGTAGCAACAACCTATAGATCCTCAAAATGATAAGTAGTAAACATATTTGAAGCCATCGCTCTTATCAAAACCTCAATAATCTCTGATTCAACCAATCGTAATATAACCAGAACTTTCAGACCATCACTACTACAGCTGAGACTTTTCTTTTCTATAGACTAATGCATCAGACAGCACCTGGCCTATTTTCCCTTTTGCAGAAGAAATTATTTGTGTGTGCTGATTCATTTGAGATGTCATGGCCATATGGCTTCTAGCCACACTGACTTAACATTTAATTGATTATCTACGGATGCAATGCTTTGGCTTTGATGTCTTAATGTGTAAACTGTGATAATATTGTTTAAAAGGAAAGAATTTGGATTAAAGCTGTTTTTCTTCCCCTGCTGCGTGGGAAAGGCAGGGCTGTGATTACAGCTTCCTTTTTATCATGTTAAAATACCATGAAGAGTAAAGAAATTACAAATGTCAGAATAAAGATAAACAGTTTTGGTTACTTATAATTTATTAAAGATTAAGGCTAAGTCAAAAATGAACATGGTTCTCCTCAAACAGATGAAAGGAAAGAAGAATTTAAGAAGCCAGCCAGTAATCTGTCTTTGCTCGATGACAAACAGCACGTTGTTTGCTCCTCTTCCGTAACCTTGGCTTCCTCTGCCATTTTCACATGACAGCACTAAAATCCTCGCTGCTTTTTCTCTCCCTCGCACCTCTCGCGTAGCTGTTTCCAAAGCAGCAGCACAGGATAAGGAGGACAGTGTTCTGCAGAGTATTGATTTGCAAAAAGACCTACAGCTGCACAGGCAGGTGAAGGAAGAAAGTAAATTCTCGTCTTCCAGCAAACATTTCAGTGTTTGGGGCTTCACACTGAAAGCAGCTAATGTAGAAGACGAACCATTCCACTCGTGAGAATTGTGCTCATCCGTAAAATACACATCTGCTCACAAAGGCTCAGAGACATGTTTGGATAGTGTTATTCGTTGCGTAACTAAACTGAGGCTAAATAGAGGCCTTAAAGGAACCAATATTGCAATAGTGCACAATGGAGCTAATTGAATGCTATGTCAATGGCTAATTAAATTTGAAAAAGTCATATTGTGTATGAGTGTGCTTTTCAATAGTGAAGAAAGTCATCTCATATTAGTAGATCTTTGTGTTCAGGTAGAACTCCAACAGATGGCTATCACTTTAATAGCACTGAAGTCCTCCTTTTAACTTTATCAGTAAAACATGGATACCACTTAAAAGAACCAATATTTACACAGGTAGCCTCTTAAAGCTCTGAAATCTGAATGGAAAATGTCACAAGTCCAAAGGTGGAGGTGTCTTTGTGCCCCTGTTAACTAACAACATGGTAGCACTTAGTCACTCTTACCAACTAGTGCAAGGAGTTTTACACTACAGGTTGCGTTTACCCAGCAGCACTCACAGAGTACAAAAATACACAGATTGGAAGGTAGCTTTAGCAGGTGCAAAAAGAGAAGGTTGGAATCAACCTAGCAACTTTGTGGTTGCAAGACAATAACCTATCCCACTGAGGAACAGGTTCCTGAAGGGAAATCATGTCACAGATCAGAATTCCTTGCCTTCTACA
Source organism: Crenichthys baileyi (assembly GCA_036173005.1). Classification (NCBI taxonomy): domain Eukaryota; kingdom Metazoa; phylum Chordata; class Actinopteri; order Cyprinodontiformes; family Goodeidae; genus Crenichthys; species Crenichthys baileyi. The sequence goes on from JAHHUM010002386.1 coordinate 317,413, forward strand.
TAATCTTGACAATCACTTTCAGGACCTGGTTCCATTCAGCATACTTACACCTTGAAAAGGTTGTTTCTTATTAACGATGGTCCATTAGTTTTGCAAATATGAACCGCTTTCACAAAACACTTCAAGGTGGAATGAAGCGCCTTTTTACCATCTCCGTTTGTTTTGTGAAAGGACCAATGTGGTGAGTGGTGAAGGGGTAGAAGTCAGCCTTCGGAATCCTGCAGTAAAATGTTAAAACAAAACAGAAACGCCTGGCCAGTCATAACCGGTATTATTGTACTGTAATATCTATAATTGTCTCTAAGGTATTCCTTTAAACAGTTTGGGAAAATCCAAATGATGACATGGCTTTGTAAGCGTATGATAGATTAACTCACAACATTTGAGTTAAATGGAGGCAAACCTGTGGATGTTTTCTAAGGCTTAACCTCAAGCACACTGCTTCCTTGTGTGAAATTATGGAATAATCAAAAGAAATCAGCCAATATATTTATAGGAGAATTGGGGACTTCAACCAATCTGCTTCATCCTTGGGTATAATTTCCAGATGCCTGAAGGTGGCACGTTCATCTGTTTACACAACTATACACAAGTTTGAACACGGTTGGCCAATGTCCAGCCTTTTAACGAAGGAGACAAATTAGTTATCCCAGAGATTAACAGATTTTGGTGCGTGTCAACCCCAGAATGAAAGGAAACACCTTGTGAAGGTGTTGGCAGAAGTAGGTCAGAGAGTATCAATATCCAGAGTCATGTACCTATTAAGTTTTGCAGATACAAGCTCCTTTCACAAAACACATCAAGGTGAAATGAAGAGCCATTTTGTAGTCTCAGTGTGTTTTGTGAAAGGACCAATATGGTGAGGGGGTTAGAAGTCCGCCCACCTTTGACTCACCAGGCCAGCATTGGCTGACTTGTGTAGGGAAAGCTGGCTTTGCATGTTGAGGGAGTGATGTAGTGATGACATATGGTTTGTGCGATCAGCCAGCAGGATTTAAAAGTATGAACGAAACTCAAAAATCATTTCGAAGCATTTGCTCGGCCAACAGCTGTATCAGTTCGCTGAGTTTGTCCCCAATTATTGTTTTGGAAAAATGGTATGGAAAGACTTCCCATGTATATTTTTTGTGCACTGCTGACCTTAATGCTGACATCTCCTGTCGCCCCTGCACTGCTGGCTATAAACTCACAGCTCTGCAGGATATTGTGTCCACTTATTTTTAGAGAGTAACCTAAGACCTTTAGGTTTAAGAAGCTTCGACTGGCAAATGCATCATAATTCTTCAGAATTTTCTAATTAGACAGCTTGAACTAATGCATCATTAGTTGTAGCTTTAAATATTAATTCAGTTCAGTACAAATCTATTAAGATAATGCCAATTCACAACAGATTTCATCTCAGTAATTTTGATCGAGTTGTTAACTTTGCAGAAATTACATGCAACTAAAGCTGAAGTCTCTGGCCAAAATGACCATCGCTCTGTTTGGAGGAAAAAGGGGGAAGCTTGCAGGCCTAAGAACAGAATTTTAACTGTGAAGTACGGGGGTGGCAGCATCATGTAGTGGGGATTTATTGCTGCAGGGACTGTTGAACTTCTCAAAATAAATGGGATCCCGAGGAAAGAACATTGAGTAAATATTGAACAAACGTCTTAGAACATCATACAGGAAGTTAAAGATTGGGCAGATATTTTTTAGGGTTTTCCTCGTAAACAACAACCCTTAACCAAACTCCAAATTTCAAAATAAATTTTGTCTTTTATTATTCTGGTATTTAGCAAACAGATCAATTTGGTAATCTTAATGGACCTAAAAACATTTTAATCTAAATTAATATCAGACAGCGAGAAAAAAGAAGTTCTGTCTCTTTTTACACAACGTATGTAATTATCTTCAGTTGTATATAACTGTTGCATGTTGTATTCTTACATTCAGCTTGGAGTGACTGAAAAAGGACGTCCATCTTCTGGTTCTAGACTACTCATTTCCAACTCAAATTGTTAAACAAACAAAGTGCTCTGGGATTTTTTTCTGCAGCCCCAACCTCTCTGAAATCCTGTCAGAACTATAGAGTCTTTTTACCTGTGAAGGGGATTTTTATAACCCCACCCTAACAGGGAATTCTTTTCAAAAAACCTCAAATCTCTTGTGTTTTGCTTTGTTTTAAAAAGTCTGGATACAGAGCGAAGGCATCGGTTACATCATCATCAAAAACATCCTTTATGAATCACACCTCCTAATCCTGATGTTGTTTCAGATGCAAGATCTCCTTTCCCACATTCAGCTGTCAGACACATTGTTTATTCTAATGACAAACATAAACACATTTCTACAAGTATTTGTGTTCAGTTCACCTGTATTCTCACCCTCTGACATGAGGTGGAGAGAAAAATAGGTGTTTTCTCCTGAGGTCAGAGGCTGTTAGCCATAGAGCATCATCTGCAGACATACTGACAGCAGCTAAAAGCAGAGAGGCTGATAGATGACAGTTCCCATAGGGAGGCAGAGGAAAGTGGTTCCGCATAGCAATTTTTGGAGGGTTAACTCCCTCTGATGCTTCGAAAAAAGTTACTTTAAACTTGAAAGTGAGTGAATGAGAGGGATTTGGAGAGTGAAATAACCCTGCCTCGGTGTGTTTTTCATGGCCACATTCTGGTTTATGTGGGTTTAATGTAAATTTATAACCTTGGTAACTGGATTTTAGCATGTTTTCCAGGAGCTCTTAAAACTGAGCACAAACTGTAATTCCAACCAGGAGTGAAATGAGCAGCTTCATCTGCCCAGCGAGAAGATTTGTCCCCTCATGGGCTTGGTTGCAATCTAAGGCAACGTTTGCTCCTCTCAGATCATTTTTCGCTCCTCCCTTCGCTCATTTCCGAACTAAACATCTCCCCCATCGATTCACATCATTAACCTGCAGAAGCATCTTAAACGCAGCCTGTTCCGAAAAACATAAGGGAGTTTGAGGTTGGGAGCTGAGGTACAAGATGAATAACGATGTTTCACTCTTACAGCTTCAGCCCTGACTCACTGCTTTCACAATCTCGTCAAGCAATATTTAGAGGGAGACAGCATTTTCCCCTGACATGGTAGTAGCAAGTCAACTTTGACCAGAAATTAAACTTATTTAATTTCCATAGTCTGAACTGAGATAAGAGAATTCCTCTTAGAGTTGAAGACCTTATATTGGATTTCATTTTATAATTGCTTTTCTTCTTAGCACAGGGTCCTTTAATAGACTACTTATCCCATCAGGAGATGCATTCATCATGGTTGTATACTCCCACACACTTACACTATCCCCATCAATGATAGCCTCCTAGTAAATGAAAAACATGCGTTTGAGCTTAAATGTAACCCGTGTTTTCTTTCTTAGTCTTATTTCTAAAACCTAACAGCCTCAGGAAGCATAATTTATAACTGCATCTGGCAGCCATAATTTATCCAGATTTGCCAATGTTCAGTCATCAGTAGTCTGCAGGCTGAAAGATAAACTGACAGCGCTGATAGTTTGTGGTATATATCAGATTTGACTGCTGAAGAGAAATGTATTTTGTCCTGAAAGCTTATTAGACTCACTGATGTGTTTAAATAGGGATGAAGAATTGTATAAACATTAAACGATTATTTTCACTGTGCCAGGAGAGAAATTTATTGTATAAACGTTTCTTGCAAGGTGCTACAGTGGAGAGGCGTGGGTGTTGGATGGTATAAGCCATTTTATTGGACTCACTGTACACACTGCCACCAATTGGGCAAGTATGGTAAGTTCTCCAGACATTTCTTCAAACATGCATGGACATCAGTCAGACAGAAATACTGAGGTCCTGGTGAATATACTAGCAGTTCCTCTAACGTATGAGACGCTTACAGGCAAAAAAATAACTGCTAACATCAATTAACAACTAAGAACTCATATGTTTTAACACTTTAAAATGGTAAATGTTTTTTACTTGTACAGTACTTTATCAGGTCTGAGGACTCCAAAGCTCTTTACACTACAGTCAGTCATCCACCCATTCATTATACATTCACACACTGACAGTGGTAGACTCCAGCTGCCCTGGCAGACAGAAAGAAGTGGGGCTGCCATACAATCTGTGCCACCAGGCCAGCAGCAGGCAAGGCAGGTGAAGTGTCTTGCCCAAGGACACAACGACTGACATGGACAGAGGAGTGGTTAGAACCAGCAGCACAGTGGTTACAGGATGAACTCCTACAACCTTCTGGGCCACCGTCCCCCCAGATTTTACAAACTGGCAACTTACTTTACTTTACTTTACTTTACTTTACTTTAAGGGTTCATAACATATTGTTAGCATAAACTGCTATGACGTTTTTTAGGGCTAGAGGTGTTTTAAAAGCGCAGAAGTGAGCTTTGATCTTGGCTCCTGTCAGATTAGACCTTACCTCCAAAATTCAGGATCAACTAATCTGGAAGTAATCTGCTTTTAATTTGTCTTGCAAATTGGAGCTTGGATCTGACGTCACAACTGAATAAAGTGCATTCTAGCTTCAAGTTTGAAAACAATTAGATTTGCTATTGTACATTTAATTTGTATGTGGAAGTTAAAGTCTTTCAATTTCCCAGTTAAAAATGCAAGAACCCCTCCTGAGGTTAAAGTTCCAACTGGAAAACGTAGAGGTCAACATGGAGCTCCAATCGGTCCAGATCCAAGCTCCAACTGCTGAGACAAATCAAGCACACCATAATAGTAAGCGGAACAAACAGTGGGATTTTGGGAGTGAGAGTATTAGTACCAATAGCAGCCGATCACAATGTAATTCTTGACATTTTATGCATTCAAACAATGAAGGAACATGTTCCCAAATAGATGCAGTTCTACATGCACCACTGATTAAAGTAAGTCATCAGAAGTGTTAATAAATACTTACAAAATAAATAGTTTTTTGCATGGCAGCCATATTGGACACTCAATTTGGGCACCTCAGAAACCCCTGAGTTTTTTAGATGGAACGCCAATTTCAGGAGGCGTTCTTGTATTTTCAGCTGGGAACTTCGAAAAATCCATGTACAGATAAAAGGTATCACTATAATCAATGAATATGCCAAGAAAATATGAGCTGCAATAAGATATTGACTGCAGAGGTGGGTTGGAGCAAGTTACATTTACTCTTTTATACTGTATACTTCAGTGAATTGGGATAAAAAGACTTCTAAGTCTTGTTTTCTCCAACTATACTTTTTACTTTTATTTGAGTAATATTCTAAAGTAATGTTACTCTTCAGTTTTTTGGCAGTTTTTCTTGTCTCTTCAGTAACCATGTTAACATGCAGATACACAGACCCACACAGATTATGGTAAAGCCTTATTTTATGCGCTCAGACTTTATTTTTACTCAGTTTTATATTATTATTATTATATTATTATTGTTATGAATATACCAGAATTTGTACATAACTTCATATTTCAGTCTGATTGCATCATAAAAGAATAAATCAGACGCCATGATGTTACACCAAATATATTTTTACTCTCACCTAAATTATTTTTTAGATAACTACGTTTTGAAGTAACTCTACTTTTCTTCAGACTAACAGACAGATAAAAAAATTAAAATATGAAACATGTTAACATTTACACTGAGAACCGTGATGGAGACAGGTTACTGACCATGATGCATCACTCTACCCACCTCTGATTAACTGCTTATAACCTTTTAACCAAATCTCACCTTTAAAAAAATCGCAACTTCCACTTAAATGCTGCATTTCTTCATTTTGTCTGCAGACACAACAAGGACCAGACAGCTTTGTTATTTTTATGGAAGGTTTTTCCAAAGAAAGTTTCCTCTCTTTTTTTTTACACACATATTCTCACACATGTTGTCAGCAGCTGTAATGCCGACATAAATGGAAAACGGTCTTCATATATTTTTTCTTGGGTTTTGGGTAGAGGGGTTATTGAGGGAAACAGGCTTTAAAGAAAGAGGCCCCCCTCAGGATGTCTAACATGTTTCTGCTGGACCACAGTCCGCTGGCTGACGCGGAGCACATGCTTGTGGTGGGCTGTTTGTCTGAGTAAAACTGGCATGGCATTCCCGTTCCCACTGCATCTGTTCTCCATTAGAGGAGCAGAGTATAAAGCAGGGAGCTGACAGGGGCTGGGAGCTAGTCTAGTTCCTGCCTAGCTGGATCATGGGGTTTAGTGTCTGGCTGTGTGTGCTGTGCCTGCAGGCAAGCCTGCTGTCGCACACCCTGGACTGCTCAGAGGGAATCCAGGGAGAGCTATGTGCTGGTGGACAGACCGCAGACAGACAGGTAAGTGACGCACTTTAATGGATCTGATAGTTAGGGAAGGGCAAAGTGTTCATCATGTGTCAGTCACCGTCTCTGCTGCTCAGACACTGCGAAGGTAAGTGCTGCCAATACCAGTCTATTAAGTTAGTTAATAACTAACCTGAGGTCAAATAAGACTGAGGAAGAAGTTGCATTATAGTTATAAGGAACACTCTGATTTTTTTCCAAAGCTGTTTTTCATTATAGTTTTAATTTGATGCCTACATGTTAAAGGCAGTGCAAAGAGCTGTGTAGACCAATATTTTTTTGTCTTAATAATTTTTGCTGACTGTCTAGCTCATCTTGTAGGCATTATTTCATTCAGTCACCTAATTTAACACCATTAAATCCTTTATGGATATATTCATAAAATTATATTTTAAAGTTTGTATGTTTTCTTTGGTTAAATACCCACGCAGATTGTGATTTTGTTACTTTTCCCTCAGACATAGTGTGGTCAGTGTTTACACAGTAGCCGGCCAGACCAACCCAGTAACTCTGCTGGAATGTAACTTCTTCCACTTTAAATCCTTAAAAAAATCTGCTCCAGAGTGGAAGGAGATGTTTACAGTCTAACCCGAACCTGCGGAGACGTATAATTTATTTTTCTAACAGAAACAAAGTCTCATTGTAATGGTTTTTACAGTCATAGTACGACCAAACCAAAAATACGTACCCTTCTGTGGAACAAAATCGTCCGGCTACCCTGTTTTTTGGCTTTTTATGTGGCTGCCAGCTGTTAGACTTTAAACTGGCGGTAAGCTTTTTTTTCTGCGGACGGTCCTCATGTTCTGTCCAAAGTAATCACCCTCATCTGGACAAAAGATCCATCTGCTGCAAAAAAGGGAGCCCCATCCGAGAGGGTTCGTGCCATATGTGCTTTTTTCAGCAGCAGTTATTTGTGATGTAATTACAGCATGCACACAATTATAAGGCTCAGTTGTGGTGAAGGCTAACTAATACCAGCAGCATCTTTTTCGCCGGCTATATTTACAGCATTTGGCTTAGTTTACTTGTCTTTTGCCCTTTCCTACCAAAATAATGCGCACTTTGACATGAGAGCGGAAAATTAAATGGGGAATTTATAGGATTCACCACCAGACATTCTGTGAAACAGCAGAAAAACACACTCTGCCATGTTTTGATGAGTGATATAAAGATGAACTTCAAACCCAAACACAGAAGTTGTTGTTTGGATTTACTGTTTATTTTTTTATTAAAGTGTATCTAATTTGGGGTTTAAAATGGTATGCTTAGAATAAATATTGAGTCTGACTTCATTTTCTTTCTCAGCATGATGACAAAAGACCACAGAGAGGGCTACACTTACCTGAAGAGCTGGTATGTGCAAACCCTAACACTTTTTTTCACTTTAAAAACTCCAAATTTAGTGTGGCCATCAGATTTTGCCACATTAGAGCAACTGTAATACAAACTGAGTACCGCATGGGGAATGAAGTCCTTTGTAGGTAAAATCAGAAAACAACACACAGTGGTGCTGGAAGGTTTATGAGCAATTTATTATTTCTTGCATTTCCGTGCAAGCAAAATATGATGTTCAGGGATGCTGGAGGGTTTCTCTCACATTAACTGCCTGGTTAGGGTCATCTCAATGGTGCGTTCGATTTGCTTCCTAAATCGGAGCATGGACCTAAGACGAGATGAGTATGTGTTCTGGTTGAATGTCGGATACCAGCGTTAACTTCTCTTAGCAGTACAAGCTAATGGATAGCTCATGCGTATGACATTACCTACATTGTATATGTGCAGCAGACATGTTGGACACCGATTGCGGAGCTGTTTGGACACCTCCAACTTTCTGAGTTGAAATTCAGACTTCAGTGAGAGTTCTTGTTGCATTTCCACCTGGGAACTGGAAAAATCCAACTTCCAAGCGTGAAGAGAACACAGCATAACGATACAGCTTCACATGAAAATAACTTTACAGTAAAAACCCAAAAACGTTTTCTTTCTTTCTTTGACTATAATGGTAAAATTTTGTTAAATAAGCCCAAACCATGATAGAACCATTATGTTTTACAGAGAGAATGAGGTCCTGATGGTGGACTGTAGTATTTTCCCTTTCATAACACTTTCACTTTCAAATTGTTATTCTGCTTTTCAGTTTGTTTATATAATCTTTTCTGGAAATATACATATTTTTTTTTTGGTTTTTATACAGTGTTTTGTTCAGGCCTGCTGCATGCATGCATTACTATTTAGTATTGCACTAATGGTGGCCTCATAAACACGAATATCAGTTAATTGGTGAGGGTTATATAGTTGATCTGAATGCTATCTTGTGACTGCTGAGAATATTGCACACCTTCTTGTACCTTCTTGATCAGTTGCTGCAGAAAATTCACACATTTCAGTATTTAAATTATGAACAAGCTGTCTGATTATGGTTAAAGGGAGTCTTACTGGTTTATGGTTTAGTTACTTTTTGCCATCTCAACATTAACCTCTTATTCATCAGTGTCACACAAAAAAAGGTTCAAAAAGGTTTTTAAAGCATCTTTGAACCTGAATCACACATAATACTGTTAAAAATGATTAAGTGAGACAATAATTAGCTTTCTTATTCCTTACAAAAGCAACAAACTTTTGTCTGTTAATAACTCTTAACTCCAAACTGCACCAGCCTTCAAAAAGGACACTAATGGGAATAGCTGTGAGCAACTTAAATTAAATTCAAATTATTGGGAATATTTAATAACTAACTGTCTTCTTTGTCGAGAGTAAAACCTATTGTTTCTTACAGTGACTGACCATATGGAAAATGGTTGGATCAATAGCAATGATCCACCCTGAGCAAGTCAATGCAGTAAACAGGAGCACAAACATTATCAATTTAGCTTAATCCTACCCTTTGTACAAAAGACTGACTTCAAGTGTATGGAAATGAATTTAAGATAAGTGAGAAAGGGTGAAGAAAACTCTCGGTTGGCACCAGCTGTGCACAGGACTTGATCCACGTCTGCATTTTAGCACCCAGGGATGCATGCAGGCATTGTTGTTTCCCGCTGTGGTCTGTGGTTGTGACTGTCTCATCCTTTCTAGGATTTGTTCAGACGTAAGCGGCAGCTGGAGCGGACGGGCCCCACCCACCTGAGTCACCCCAGCCTACCAGGAGCCGTCTCTGTCAAGGGCTTCCCTAACACTCTCATCCAGGTAAACCGCTCCTCTTAGTCACCCAGGAATCAGATCAAGCCGAATGCAGGGAGGACGTGACGATAGGATAACGGCTAACTCCAAAACTCAAGCCAGGTTTTAGTCATCATGGGTAATGAGTATGTGCTCACGGACAGAAGTGCTCACATGAAAAAGACCTGCCTTACTACCAAGTAAATGAAACCATTTACCACACAGACGTATTACCACACTTTCTGCTACATTACATATTATTTCAAAAATTAAAATCTTTGCATTTGTATTTTCCTTTCAATGTGAACCATGGTAAAAACTTACACCCAACATTATCTTGAGCATACCATTACAATAGTAAAACATAGTGATGGCAGCATAATGCAGTTAGGATTTTCTTGAGCAGAGACAGGAAAGCTGGTCGTAGTTAATTTGGAAGATGGATAAAAGTAAACTCAGGACAATCCTGGAAGAAGAGGCTGTGAAAGATTAACTGGTCTTTTGTAGCCACCAATCATCAAACGCACCGAGTTACAATTAAATGGTTTAGGTCAAAGCATATCTATAATAGAATGGCCCAGTCAAAGACTAGGCCTACATCCGATTCCAAATCTGTGGTAAGACTTGAATAATTACTTTCACACACTCTCTCCATACAATCTGAGGGAGGCTCTGCTCTAAGGAGACTGAGCAAAACATTGAATCTTCAGATGTGCAAAACTGGTAGAGACACAGCCCAGAACACATGCAGCTGTAGACGAAGTAAAATGTGGCTCTACAATGTATCGACTTAGGAAGGCTGAAAATTAAATGCATGCCACCATTTTTATATAATTATTTGTAAAAATGCTTTTCACAATTATTCACTACTTTGTGTAGCTCTATCACATAAAATCCAAATGGAGTACACTGATGTTTGTGGTTGGAACAAGACAAATGTGAAACGTTTTAGGAATATGAATCCTTTTGCAAGGCACAGTAATAAGAGAGCATCAGTATTAGGAACAACGCAATGTGTGTGTGGGTGGGTGCATTACTGTCTATATAATCCCTGTGTCAATGTTTTTTTAGGCTGATAGGTCGAGGAGACACTTGATTAAAGCTGTGAATAAGAAGAAGAACTGGCATAAACACCGCACAGGCTTTCTCTCCCTCCTTAGCAACAACAAGACAGCCAACCCCCTACAGGTGAGTTTCCATGGCAAACCAGAGGCAGCGGAGGAACAGCTGGCCCATAGAGATCTGAAACAATAAGGCTGCATTACTCTGTTTGACTGGATGTGCTCAGTGTTCTTATCCGAGGAGTTTGTTTTTGTGATACCCATCAGGCCAATTCTCCAAGTAGATCCAGGAATGTCGTCTGACGTCCTCAGACAAAATGTCATGACGCAGATGTATGTATGGGAATGCTTTCAGGTGACCAGAGTGAGAAGACAGGTGAAGCTTGATCCACCCAAGAGGGGGAAGTCAGGTCGTTCTGGAGCATTCTCAGTACTGGTGAGTCATAATTTAATGGGTCTTACCTCTGGAGCATAATATTTGATCAGTGTTTGATTGACAGTTCCCTGTGATCCGCAGGGTGATCCTCAGGCTGACGGACAGAGCGAAAGGCCTGAAAGGAGCATGTAAGACATCAAGCACTGCAGCATGGGAATGCAAATCATAACAAAGGATGTGCACAGTACAGCCAAAAGAGGAAATTGTAACAGAGGAAGGCTATGAAAATCTAACATCTAACTGTGTTTATTTAGTATTTCATCAGGTAACTTTTAAATGTCTACCACAATTATTTTACCAGAAAGCTGACTTTCATTAACCAGCGCAACTCTATGGTGCATTCAGTTTTATTCTGTGTCTGCATGTTGCAATGAGAAATCTTGTATTCGTATTTTACTTAGCTTTATTTTGCTGTAACCTATTTAATCGCATCTAAATGTTTGGAGTATATTTTTGCACAACAGTTTTTTTTTCTTGCTGCCATATCCTGTTTCAATAAAACTTTAATAGAGATTTATAATTAACAAGTCTTTAAAAATGTATACATTGATTTTATTTCTTTTCACTCCATACTAAGTTACATTTTTATTTTATTATGAGGAAGCCTTTAAAAGGCTCATCAGGGGGCCTTGAATGACCCTATTTACAAATCCGAGTTACACATGGCAAACATTACAGGTATACGGCATGGCTGGCACTGGTGGCTGCAGGGTGGACCCAGCAGGAGCTTACAAGAGATCCACTAATCCATTCAAATTACTGCCGCCAACGGCAAAAAGCTTCCATGTAAGAGAGAGAGGGGAAAAATTCAAAATCAAGTCCAGACCATCTGTTGCAAGAGCTGGACTATTTTAAAAGTGCCATTTTATTTATTTTTGGCCAGAAATGGAAATGCAGCTCAGTCTGGACAGAAAGATTTGTTTCAGCATTACACTGGAAACAAGGATGGGAAAATATGTGCACAAAATGAGATGTTTGTAGACTGCTATGAGGTCTGGTCTCTATGGAAAAACACCTGTGCATTACTGTAATGAATGTTGAGTATAGGGACAGAGTCTAAACCTGTTTACTTTTCTTGGAAAACAGCACAATCCATCCAAAAAAGGTTTACCTTAAATGTTTTTTTACATGTCTTGTTAAAAAAGTTCAGTGTATTTTATTGGGACACACACAAAGAATAGTGTATAAATATATTGCTCTACCAGCTTGGGAAATTTTTGTTCATTCTTCAAAAAAGGTCAAGTTAGCAATCCAGTTAAGTCAGACTGGAAAAATAACATCTTTGAAAGTCAGTTTCCAAACCTTTCCACAGATTCTGTATTGTATTTAGGTCTGGACATCGACCTATATGCTTTCCATTGTAGCTTTGACTGTATGTTAAGGGTGATTACTCTGCTGGAACGTGAAGCTCCACATCAAGTCTTTTGCACAGTCTAACAGGTTTTCTTCCAAGATTGCCCTGTACTGTATTTCGATCCATCCATCTTCTAATCAACTCTGACCTGTTTACCTGTCCATGCCAACGAAAAGCATCCTATCAGCATGATGCTGCCACCACCATGCTTCACTTTGGGGTTTGTGTGTTCAGGATGATGAGCAATGTGAAGCTTCCACATCTTGGTCTTATCTGACCAAAGAACCTTTAACTAATTAATCCTTTAGACAGATTCACCCACTTGGGCTGTGGATCTCTGCAGCTCCTAATTTAGGTGGACGGCTGTGTCTTGATAGGGTTTGCAGTTTTGCCATACTGTTTCCACTTTTGCGGATGGATTGAGCAGTGCTCCACAAGATGTTGAAAACTCAGGATGTTGTTTTACAACAATATAAAACTTCTTTAAATGTCCCAACAACTTTATTTATGACTGTTCCAGTGTGTTCCTTGGTCTTCATGCTGTAAATAGCTCAAATATCACAAATACGTTTGAAAAACACTGTATACGTGAATTAATTAAAAAGACCATTGAAGTAAATAGAGCGTCTGATTCACTTCTCATTTTCTGATCAAAGCCTTTACCCCAGCTGATGTAAGATGAACAGTGCTCATGATCCCATTTTCATGCTTTTTCCAGGCCCAGACAGAGTGAATCACAACAAAAAATGCTATTTATAAACCTGGCATTTTCCCCCAAAGCACATAATTGGTGCTAAACATGCTTCAGCAGCTCGCTCTGGGAGAAAATAGACAAGCGTAAAGCCCTGATGTTGTCACTCAGTCATCACGCATCCTGAATTAGCAGGATGTGATCAGTCTCAGTTGTCCTGGCGACAATCCATCATGGGAAAGGAAATCTGATTTCTGTAAATGACTGACGGAAATAAAAAGAAATACCTAATTAAATGAACAATAGAGATGCAGAAACACAGTTTTTTTTGTGTGATAAAAGCCATCAGGGTCGTCCTTGACTGCATTTTTGAGCAACCAAGAAAGCTTGAGGTAAAAGTAGACCCAACACGTCTCTTAAGAAAATTGCAAATTTTCTACAGACAGTGTAAAAATAGAGTAAAATGAGTATTTGTTTTTGTAAATCTGTAAATTTAAGCGTGAGTCTGAACACGTCAACAAGTGTGACCAAAGCAAGAGGGGATGGTTGTCGCTGTGTTTCTGTTACTGCTGTGTTGTAATGGTGTGCGGCTTTGTTTCCACTCCGTTTTGGCTCAAATCTTCCTCTTGAGAGGAAAAGTGATCATACTGATGGCCGACCAAATAATCTGGAAGCAATTAATCTAAAGGTCTGTGGTAGGAAGTGATCCAAGCAGGGTGGCATCTTAGACTTTCCCATAAAAGCTCAGTCAGGTTCATGTGTAGTTAGTGGCTTTTACACTCAATTTCCACAAGCTCTCGAAACCACGCTATAAGTGATAGTTTTACTTTGACCCAGATCATCTTCTTCAGAACAACATGCAATGTGGGAAAACACAGTGATAAACAAGTTTGACGAGAGCAGGAGGGCTAAATTTGTCCTTCTGGAACCTCTGAGAATTACCCAGTCTTTAACATTTTGATTTAATCTTTATGATGATGAAATACATTCACAGCACAAATAATTATAAATGATTGACAGAAACCTACTTAGAGGTTACTACCTAGCAAAGGTTAGGGTTAGGGTCAATGGTTATCACTCTAGTGATATTCTTAGACGATGAGGTAAGGAATACTATCAGTGGGACAAATATTTATGTTGTTGTTTCCAGTACTATAATTCATTCATCACAAATACCTGAATTTATTTAATAGGGATGAACAATTATTTTTGGATACAAAGCTGTAAGATCATTAGACAGAAAATTTAAAAAACATGTTTGTTTTTACTTTAAAGTAACAACAAAAATTTATAGTCCTATAATATGCCTTTGCCTTTAGTTTGCCTTTACGTCCCTTTTGAATAATATCTATATAAACCAAAGAGCAATATCCTGAACTACTTGTCTTGTAGGTTGTTTGCGCATATTAGCTATATCAGCTACATGTATTACAGCTACTTTGCTGCATATTTAGACTTTAAATAGTTGATGCCTTCAGTACTACTACTGAAGACATACCAAGCACTTGTACCACAGTTTGAGAAGCATGGCTTTTAAATAATTTAAATATAGGTTTATAAGGTTTCCTAGTTTGGTTGGTAGTGACTGCTCTGAGATCATTGCTGAGGTCTTAACACAGACTTGAATATTCCAGGAGATGAAAATGTTAAACATTTCCACTTTCATAGAAGTGCTAATTCCTTTGTTCCCATGCAAGCAGTAATAATGTACAATCTTTTTTCACATGTTTTTTGCATTTTGGCTTAGCTTGCAAAATAGATTTTTACATAAGTGATACAACGTGTTGCTCTTCATCCAAGCTTTTAATTACAAAATGGTGAAACCTCGTAAGGACTTTATGTTTTTTTATTATTCCTGCAAGCATAAAACGTTAACTACACTATGACTTTGGGGTATTGTGTACAACTGATTTAAGTTGTCAGAGGTTTAATTAGGAAAGTATAAACCAGGATCACACAATTATTCCTCCATAAACTTTAAAATGGAATTCCGTTTTTTGATTGCTTTTCAAAAGCCAGAAAATAGTGAAAAACAAGCAAAGTTCAAAGTTCAAGCTTTGTTTAGGAATATTGACCTTATCAATCAATTAGTCAAACTTTATTCATTGAGCACTTTTCATACAGTCAAGTGTAAGTGCCTTTGCAGAGACATACAATGAAATAATTCAAATGATCAAATCAAGTAAACAGACAGATAAAATTAGGAATTATTGCTAATAAAACTATAAGAGACTAAAAGCGAAAGAAATTAATCAATTATAGAGGTTGAGAAACTGTGGAAACAGAAAGGCCTGAAGGGGCTGCACGACAGAAACAGGTCCCATAAACAGGATGGGTAAAGGCATTAAGACTTTCTAAGAGCAAATTAAAATAATGTCTAAAATGGACATGAGGTCAATATCTCTAGATATTCTTCATTCGTCAGTTGAAGCGCTTGCTTAAAAACATTTCAGATTTGACAATTCTTCACTTTCATGAGCAAAAATAAGAGTTGAAAAGTATTTGTGGAGAAAAACTGAAGTAACAAATTCCAAAAACCACATGAGGCTCAATGAATGACATTAAACCAAATAAATTCTTTACAGCATAAAACTGTGTAAAACTAATTTAACTGAGAAAATAATTGTGAAATAACTGACCTTTATATTTTCTTTTTTTGTTACAGAACCTTTTTATAGTTTGGCATTGTTGTACTTTACCTGCCAAAGTTACTGTGTCATAAAACATCATTGAGGGCACATATTAATTGGTCGTTATAAAACAACTTTATGTGTAACACATTGTCTTCATCAGACGAAGTACGCTATAAAGTTGTCATCCCACATCAGAACAGTAAGCGTTTGGTCAGCGCAGAATGAGAAAAACTGAAAGTAATGAAAGTCAATCAGTGTATTAACCCCAAAATGTATGTTGGCTTAATTTATCTGCCAATAAAGTTTAAAATTAAATGCAGTGTACCATGTTAGATTTTCCCTGAGGTGTAATTTCAGTGTGAATGAAAGTTGAAATGAGGTATTCCCTGCTCAGTATTCCTGGAGTGTTTCTCGTCTGTTCCCTGCTGCAGCTGACCTCAGACTATAGTCTCCCTTTCAGGCTGAGTTTGACTCCTTGTAGACATCTCCTGCCACCTCCCATCAGATCAGAAACGGGGCGTTGGCTGTCTCCCCTCTGGTTGTGCCACTCTGAGCGGCCCTCTTCAGTCTGCTTGTCAAAACTTCCTGTCTCAGTGGTCCCACTCTGTCACATCACTCTGACTATGATGAAGAAAAATTAAAATGCATGCATTGCAAATTCACCCAAAAAATACAATAACATTTTAAAAAACAAAGAAAGGTGAAATACATTAAAAAGCAAAAAAGCAAGAATTCACCAAAACTACAGTAGGACAAAAACAACTGCAATGCAAAGTCAGGTGTGATTTATGGTTAGACTTGGTAGTACCACTACTGAATCAGGCAGTTGGTTCCACAATGACTAGCCATGATAGCTAAAGACCCCAGAAACAAGTTGGAAACTCAGGTAGTTCTGCATTGTGAGAACCCAGTGCTCGGTTAGGATGATTGGGAAATGTTTAACATTTGACAGGGGCTGCTTATTGACAGCTTTGTTGGAAAAAAGAAGAAATTTGAATTCAATTGTACAGGGAACCAGTGCAGAGATATTAATACAGGAGAAATATGGCACCATTTACTTGTCTTTATCAGCATTGTAGCTGCAGCAATTTGGACGAGCTGAAGTTTTCCTAGAGAACTTTTGGAACATCCAAATATTAATGAACAACAATAATCACCCTTGGGTTGAGAAACCTTTCCGCAACATTCTGAGAAAATATGCTTCTGTTTGTAGCCGACTGTGAGACTTGTTTAATGTGGGATGAAGGACAGATGTTGGTCACAGGTAACTCCAATGTTCCTGCCAATGGTACTTGAAGCCAAGGCCGTACCATTAACAGAAACTTAGAAAAAATGTATGTTAATGTGATTGTTTGGGTCAAAAACAAGCATTTCTATTCATTCAATAGTTATGGGTCTTCTGGGCCTTCACATCTATTAGACAATGAATAAATATCAGGTGACTTCACAGACAGAGAAAGCTCTCTTATCAGCATGCAAAGAAGAGTTCAAGCAATGCTTGAGATTAAAGTTACCCAAAGAAACAAGTACAAGTTAAAAAGTATCATCCCAAGTACTGAACCATTGGGAACTCCATGTAGCAGTTATTTTATTGTATCTTAAAAAAAAGATCTATGATATTGTTTGACATTGATATCTTTGACACTAATGTTTAATTACAATTTTTAAAACGACACATACCTAACAGCATCTTAATAAGTAGAAGCCACAGTTTTATGAACCCCTCTGCATTTTAACATGTTATGTATTATTAATAGGCTTCATGAGGACCAAGCAAACATCTCTCTATACTAGAGATGGCATATAACGAAGTAAAGGATGTTTGAAACTGCAATTTTTGCCAAACATCAGTGCAATTCTTGATTTTTTTTTTTGCAGCTTTTTTTTTTTTTTTTTTACCGTGTCCTGTCCAGCAGAGTAGCGCTCAGAATTGTTGTCTGAGTGCCAAGAAATTGCCCAACAGATTTACTTTCACAAGCGGAGCATCACAGCTATTGCTTTAAGGCTCTGCTTGATATTTATAAAAGAAACTTTATTATGAACTTCTTTGGGAATATTTAAATTTTTACAGACACGGAGACTGAAATGAAAAGGAAAACAGAAGCTTGACAAAGAGAGAGACGGGGCAAAAGGGAAAGAGGGGAAAAAGGAGGAGAGAGTGGAGGAGAGAAAGAAGGATGAATAGAATAAAAGATTACACCCTGCTTGCTTATACGCAAAATAACACACGGTATTTATGAATGTAAAATGTACTTGGTGAGAAGTGCAGCCCAATATAGATCATCTGTGTATCTATCAACACCTGTGTGGATGCGCTTTGTATACAAGGTTTCTCCACAGAAATATGCAATAGCGAGTGTGAGGACCCACCGACCTGCCCCGTGGTCCCCGGGCGGACACTGAGGAGATCCGAGCAACAGACATCCAAAGGCCCCCCAAAGCACAGGAACCCCAGGAGAACCACCGCCGGGACTACCGCAACCCCCCCAGAGAAGAGCAGTGGAGAGTCCCAGGGGAGCCACCCAGCAGCGACAGTACAGAAGCCCCAGGGAACCGCAGCGACGAGCCCACAGGCCCCGCCGGCAGCCGCCCATTCCCGAGCAGATCCAGCCATGGACCCAGAGACCCAAGACCCTGGGACACGCCAACCCAAGACAGAGGCCCGACAGAGCCCAGGGGTCCAGGCCCCGGCAGGCAGTCACCGGGAGTGAGCCAGCACACACCGAAGCATCCACCCCCGGACACCGAGAACCACAAGTACACCAGAGGGCAGAGACTCCAACCACCGGCAGGCAGGGTGGCGGGGAGGAAATAGGCCCCCCATAATATTGGGGGGGCCTAAGCTGATCCAGGAGAGGGAGCAGTCCAAGACCCAACCTGTCACAAAAAAAACAGGCACTCACAGTCACAGCTCACCCACTCCAACCCTCATCCACACACATAAAAAAACTCGCTCCCAACGTAAAGAAAAACAACAATGGACGTCCTACACTCACTCACCTCCCCATGCATACTTTATACTCCGGGGCCCCCGGGCGCCGCCCCCCCGGGGGGAAACCACCCACGGACCAAAGGAGGTGGTCCCCTTTCCTCCCGGGGCAGAGACAAGCAGACAAGCCCAGACCCCGGGTGGTCTCGGCCCGCCCCCCCCCAAACCCCAGTCCCCACCACCCCCCCCCACCTCCGGAGAGGGGCTATGTAAAAAAAGAGGGGTCCACATGGCCCAAGCCAGCCCCCCAAACCGAGCCGCCCCAGGACGGAGCAGTCCCCCGACCCCCCAACGAGCCCGACCCCGACCCCATGAGTTCCCCCCCCGTAAACCCCAACATGAACCTCGCCACAGGGCCACCACCAACAGGGACAAAACCGATATCGAACACACGTCCCCGAAACCCAAACGCCACGAAACCCCCCCCCCACAGGGCACACCCCCACGGTTAACTCTATAGCCGGAGGCCGATGAGGTCACCCCCCCAGCGCAAGCTCTACATACAGCCTCGCTCTGAACCCCCGCCCAAAGGAAGGGCACCGTGCAAACCACCCCCCCCCCACTGGCGCAACAGGGCAACCCCGCCGAGCACCGCACCCACAACAGGACCCCCCGACCCCGCAGCATGACGGGAAAAAGACCCCCACCACCCGTTCCCCGGGGTCAGTGCCCCCCCACGCCCCCACAATGCCCCCTCCCCCCACAAAAAAAAAAAATTCCCCCAACATTCCTGCCACTGCAACTGCCAGGGAGAAACACTATCCAGCTCAGCTCCACCCTCGCCACCCAGCCGATCCAAAACCCCCGGCGACTCCATATCCCAGAAGTGGATCCCACCCCTCCCCCCACCGGCTGCAGCCCCTCCACGACACCCCCCCACCCACCGCCCCATGCCCCCCCCCACACATGTCAGCCAGCAGAGCAGCCCACCACCAAAACCCCCCAATCCCCCCCCCAACCCGCAGAACAGTCCCCCCCAAAACCTGACCCCCAAACCCCCCAGACCCCACTAGAGGGCCCACTCCCTCTCCCGGCCCCCCCGACCCCCGATGGTAAATAGCGAACGGGGGTGTGAAAAGGACCCCAAGCCTGCCTTCGCCAGCTCAAAAGTTGGGGTATTTGCGTGTTGTTGTAGTGTGGGCTTTTAAAAAAAACGGTGGGGGAAAGGGTCCTGCCCCCCCCCCCCCACCCCCCCCACCCCCGGCACTCCTTAACCCTCAATGTCCCAAATGCAATTTAAACCCCTTGAAGGGGTCCTAAGTTGTACAGTAAAATTTGGGGGCACAGGCTGCCATGGGACCGCAGAGATGGAAAAACCCTTTGCGGCACTCCAATGGTGGTAATGTGATGGAGCTGGCGGAGGGAGGTGTCCGGGGATGGGGAGGAAAGGACTGGGGGGCAAAATGCTCTCCCAGGGAGCCAGCTCCCCGGCTGAGGAGCCAGCTCCCCGGCTAAGTCCCCAACAAAGGACGGAGGCATGGGCGCATCCACTGGGCAAAAGACTAGGGGCAGGTTACAGGCCCCCCGAGAAAACCGACTGAAAACCGGGATCTACGTCCCCAGCCACCCCCCCCCCCCACCCACCCCCCCCCCCCCCCCCGGAACCACCCAGACCCTCAGACCCCCGATCCCCAGCCCCTTAAACCCGTCCGCCGCCCGAAGTAGCCCCCGACCTCCAACAGAAAAGAGCCAGCCAGAGGCGCCCAAGCGGCCAAGAGTGCGGCCCCACTCCAAACAAAGGAGCAGACCAGCCAGCCCAGCGCAACCAGAATACGGCACGCAAAGGAGGGCCCATGACCAGCACGCCTAGCCACCCCCGAACCCAAGGGGCACAGCCAACAGAGTGCCCAGTCCCGGATGCCGGGCACCAGACCACAGCCACAACCAGGCAAGCAGGGCAACAAAACACATCCCACTCCAACACCGAGGCTGCCACCAAGCCGCGCCCAATCCAAAACAGCAGCCCTACCCAGCTTAAAACAGCTACATTATGAAGTGATGTGTAGTTTAACACTTGACTGGACAAAAATATGCTTTTAAAATGTTTTTTTGTAAAGAATTACTTTTATTTTTACATTTTTGTCTTTTTATTCCATAAACGTCTATGATAACATGACAACTTCTCTGTTGGTAATCCACACAGTTATTCTTGGCCTTGACATTATACAGATGAATAACTGATGGATAGTCTTTGTGCTGAGATGAGCAGAGCTGAGAAAAATCATAGGATTTTGTCAGTTTTGTCTCAGGGTAGTATTTCTGTGTAGCTCTCCTTGAAGATGATTGATGTCTGCTGAGTAACATCTACAAGCCACTGTGCCCTGCATACTTCATTAAAGCACAAAATACTGCACAGTTCAACTCGCTGTCCCCATAAATAGATCCATAGAAAACTGATTTATCAGAAGGAAAGTGCTCATAGGTATCGTGAAACGACTGCATATGTAAAGAATGGAAGGGGATAAAAAGTAAGTTGATGAGGAATTCACACAGTTAAATAAAGAAAATTACAATTTACAGCCTGCTGAGATAGGATTCAAGGCAGAAATATGCACCAAGCCAGGGGCATTTGCTACATCAGTGCGAGGCTGAGCCAAGGCTGAAGAGAAAAAAATGTTTCTTCTTTCTCCTTTTGCTTCAGATTGATACAAAGGTCATTGCAAGCTTTGAAGTGGACAGAGCTGTCAGGGGAGAGAGGCTGAGAGGAGTCAGGCAGACAGAAAAAGAATTGCAATCAGACTTCAGTCATTGAACATAGAGCTTCAAAGAGCATCATACTAGTACACATTAGGTCATTGTCTTTAAGTAACCAATTCAGGGAACTACAAGTAGAGAGGTAGCTGTAACATGTGGTTGGAAATAGTAGCTGGTTTGCCATTTTTAAGTCAGTCTTGCACGCACAAGTCATTGTGCTGTGCCAGCAGCACAAAATAACTTCAGATTATAGAGGATGATTAAGTCTGAGGAGGCAACACAGAATGGCGATAGGAATCACGTGTGTCTTTTCGCTCCCTTATCTCTTAGACTGAGTAACATCCCTATCTCTGTTCTGTATCTGCCAAAGAGTTTGCACAATAACTGCATCGACAATAAATGTCAGTCAGAACAACAGATAAAGAACAAAACACCCATCCTCTGTGGAGAAGACATACAAGGTGAGGAAACTACAGCAGGATAATGAGAAGGAGAAAACAAACCACACAGTGATTAATGTTTCCACAGCTTAAAAACACTCCAAAGTTCGGCTTCTCGCCCATGAGGTTGAAGAGGACCGGCCGGGGCAGAAACACATTAACGTTTCACTTTCTGATCCTAAATCTTTCCCGTAAATGGACTGTAGTTTCACATTGAATTTCATTTCAGAGTCATAAATAGATGTTTCAGAGCTGCTGGCACTTTGGCGGTCCTGAGAGAACAATAAATCATTTGGTCATACGGTGCCCCAGTCTCTCTGGATCATAGAGCTCTCTGCACCTCTGCAGCACTTTGCTGCTCAAGAATGATGTTCAAAATTAGAGCAGCTGCAAGAACCGAAAGAAAATGTGCACTGCTTTGTGTTTTGGATGATCGTCAGTTTTTCAGTTTAGCATTCATACCACAGATAGCGTGTAAGGAGCCTTGCTCCTCATACTCCCTGCACATTCTGTCACATTACAGCCATGACCTTCATTGTGTTGTACTGGGATTTTATGCATTACACCAACACAAAGTAGTGCATAATACTGAAGTGAAAGGAAAATTGTACAAATAAAAATGTGAAAGATTTGGTGTTTGCGTGTGTTCAGACCCCTTTATTCTAATCCTTCTAAACAAAACCTAGTGCAACCAATTGCCTTCAGAAATAAACTAAGAAGTAGAGTCCACCTGTCTGATTTTAATCTCTGTGTAAATCCAGCTGTTCTGTGAAGGCCTGAGAAGTTTGTTAGAGAACATAGTTAACAAACAGCACAGTAAAGACCAAGGAACACAGCAGACAGGTCAGGAATAAAGTTGTGGAGAAGTTTAATGCAGTATTAGCTTATGAGACAATGCTTTCAGCTTTGAAAATCTAAGGTTTCATCATCTGAAAACAACTTGAGACCTACCAGCATATGGTCATTCACCCAAACTGACAGGCTGGGCGAGGAGACCTTTATTAATCAGAGAAGCAGCCAAGAGACACATGTAAACTCTGGAGGAGCTGCGGGGATCCACAGTACAGATAGTGGAATCTGCTTATCAAACATCTATCAGGCATTCACTCTGCAAACATTTTTACAGATTTACTTTATTATTGAAAATCACGTGTCTTTCACCTCACATTTATAGGCTACCTAACATTGGTCTGTCACATAAAAAGAATAAAATAGACTGAAGTTTGTAGTTTTAATGTGAAAAATTGGGAAAAAGTTGAAGATACTGTAAAATGTTCTCACTTTAAATGTATCCAACCTTAACAGAAGTTAAAAAAAAAATTGTCTTGATGATTGAGTCCCATTTAGCCTAACATATTAAGTCTACATAACACGACATTGATGCCAACGCGAGAACTTTCTGCTCCTTCCTCTAGGAGGAGAATAATACATCACCACATATATTGATAAATTTAGAAACCTCTCTCAAAGTAATTTCTATTGATTTTTGCAATATTAGCTGAATAATATTTGTACTCTATATAATTAAGGGGTTTATTTCTACTCCAGACCACACTATCTTACTGGTTTCACGGCTGTGAGTGAACAGGAATAATATCTGTTCCCTTTTACTGCTTTTCCAAACCTCTGCTGACGCAAACTTCACTCTGATCGCTTTAGGCAGACAGAGTTTAATCCAGGCTGCCCTCTAGTGGTTAAAACACTTATTAAACTCGGTTTAAGGATGTACTCGGGAGTTTTGTAGGCAGAAGAAAATGCAGATGAACACAATTACACTTGAGAGACAGAAACCATAAACGTTACAGCTCTTTTAAGTATTATTCTAAAGCAAAACACTTTTTTTTAATTTTGGCAAAATTGTGTTTCCTGTAATCGTTCTTTTTTCATTGATATTTTTGTTTTGTTGCCCGCCATGAAGTGTTTCGCAGGTGCTTTGGGCTTTTTTCGGAGAATTTTGGCTACAACATCTTTATTAAGGCATAATGAAATAAATTACGGGGTATATTTGTTGTTTCAAATCTGTTGTTAATGATGATCAGACATGATCGTACATTTAAAAAGTGATCTTTTGAAAGGCACAGAAAAACTGATCTATAAGAATCACATAAATGAAAACACTAGAGAAGTCAGTGTCAGTGAGAAAATAAACCAAAACTACTGCAGCTAATTATACGTTAGTTACCTTTAACTCAGATCCTTTAAATCTGGGCAGAAAACATTAATACTTTATCAGTTTCTTTGTTTTGAATTCACTGCTTTATAGTTAATGTATACATTTCACTTCAAAACAACGATTTTAAAGTATTTTAGGTATCTCAAGATTTTATTTCACCTTACTTCCTTGTTTTATATAGCTGAAGTTTATAGTCCTAGAGGGGCCAGGAACAAAGCAGACTTTCCTAAAAACAACTTCAATCCCAAAATGTCAAAGTATCTTATGAGAGTACCGGAATCACAATTGCATTTTGCAATACAAAATGTACTTTATTTAAACTGCAATATTTTTTGCTTTATACAAAGCTCAGCTTTTGTTTCAGACTTCCTCTATTATGGCTCTATATCTTTCATTTTCAGTATCTGTTTTATTTAGGAAGGTCATTGGAGAAGCAACGCCCCCCAACCCCCATTTCCTGTGTAAATAATCATTGGCTTCTGTGTAAAGAACTACAATCTTCATGCCAATATGTTTGTGTAAAGACTGATGCACATTTTTATGAAGTCACATTTATTTCAATGAAACATTGCTTTCATCGATGTTCTGAGAAACCCTTCGGTCTGCCGGGTTGTCCCCCTGCAGTAGCGCTTTGTCCCTCTCCAAGGCCACCTTCAGGACCTGCTTTGACACAGCCTTGTATTTTTCACTCATCCTCTTTACTGCAGGCTGGTAGGTGTCACATTGCAGTTTCAGTCTTTTTATTTCCTCAATGAGTCTGTCTTTCTCCTGGACCACCCGTCGGTGCTGCCGCCGGTTGGCGTCTCTGGTTGTCTGGACCCTCTGCAGGGCCTCGGCTGCTACGGAGGCAGCCCGCCTGTACTCCTCCAACTCCCGCACAGCATTTTTCAGCTCTCCGGCCAAACGCTGGTTCTCAGTGTACACTTCCGGGATCGGGTCGATCCGATTCTCATCCGTTTCTCCTTTCTGCACCAGCTCAGCCCATTCAGTTTCAAAACACTCCAGAGTTTCCGTCATACCGTGTTGGAGAAGGAAATTGCGTAAAAAATCAAGTATTGAAAACTGTTGGTGAGCGCTGCTGGTCGGACAGGGCCTTATATTACCTGGAGCCTCAACTTCTGCCCGATCCTGAATGGCGTTCACCATCCCATCCAAGTCTTCTTCTTCTCCATCTCTTAGGCTCCGTTCATCTTTCACAAAATCCTCCCCAGATTCTAAGCTATCACCATCATCAGTAGACTCGCCGTGCTGTTTTCGATTTATTTCAGGAGAGTCCATCTTTTCAGTTGAACCTAACAGGAAAAATTTTTTTGAATGTTGCTATGGTTACGATGCGAGACCATCAACGCGAGATTTCAGAAATTCCCGTTCCGTCCGTCACCAAACAATCATGGCGGACTATCGAGAAGCGCCCTTGGCCAGTCGGCCAAAAACACTGGATCCAAATGAGTATTTCAACCTTTCCCCAGAGCGGCGGCGCGCAGAGGAGGCCCGGGCAGCACTGCGGGCCAACCTGAAGAGACATTACCAGCTGCAGCTGAACAACCCGCACAGAAATGAGCTCATTGTAAGTGGCTAAGTTAGCATATTAGCAACCAAAGTCACCCCTGATTGAACAGAGAATGTTAGGACGGAGCCTGAACAAAAATAGCTCTGTATCGAGCATTTGTTAGTTTTGACTGGTTGGTAAAGTAGTTCCAACGATTCTGTGTGAATCATTGGTGATGTTTCAGCATTCTGAGCGCCATTACGTCTCCTCATTAAAAACCTAGGTTCAGCATAAACATAGATAAAAACCAGCTTTTTTCATAGGTTTCTATGGGTCACTTTGCTACTGTCACCCCCTTTAATGTGAGATATGAGTGGTTCCACGTTAGTATGAACCCGACCTAATTTTAACGCAGGCTGCGTGGAGGATAAAACTATTACTGTAGCGAGACTGGGAAACAAAGCGCAACATTCTCCATCTTGGCAGATTAAGCAGAGGTCTCATTGCATTATTGTTATGATTTTCTTCATGCTGCTTTTTCTATAGCACCTCCACAAATAGGATACATGATATATATATGACTTTAAAAATTGCTATCTTTACTGGTATGGAGTTTATACCTAAGTAACATATCAGGATATTATCTTGTGTTCAACCTAAGCAGCACAGTCTGTTAATGACAGTGTCATCGGATATGTCATTTCCGTAATATTTCAGCTTAGCGCACACAGAATAGGATTTTTCTTCGCCTTAAGGTGGAACTGAGCCACGAGTGAATAACTGGTGAAGATCAGCACGATCATTTAACAGCCTTGATCAATTAGTCATTAAAGAGAAATTGAGCCAATGTGGACAAGGGTTTTGTGTGGATTGTGAAGAAATATTTCTGAGGTTTTGCTCCTCTTGTCCTCAATGTTTTTATATTATATTATATAGTACCTTGAAAGACTTACAGTCCAAGGTCCAGAAAATAGGAGATGAAAATAACTCTTCTAGACGATCTGAAACATTTTCAGTCATTGCATTTCTTGATATTTAAAAATAACCATGATAGAAATTTCACACAGTCCGGATCCCATGGTCTTGCAACCCTGAAATGAAGAATGAGGACGTCCTCTGGTGCTTGGGACATTTTTAATCATCTGGGCCTTTTTAGGGCAGGAAATTTTACCTGGATTGTAATATTAAACAAATAATGCTTTTCGTCGCAACATAAAATGTTTTATATGCCCTTATAATAAAAACAATTGGTGGGTTAGTGATTAAATACGAATAGTTTTTTCTTGATTGTCTCCAACGCTGTGATGGGCCGGCCAATGAAAGAGATATTGAATGTTATTTTCTTTTCAAGGAATGCATCTTGGCTGAAAACGTTCTTAGCCTTTAAACACATGAACAAACACGTTCTTTGATAACTTTTTTTTTTTATTTTAGCTGGGGCACCTTTAGCCCATATTTTCTTTTAGGCTTTAGTGTTTATTTTTTTTACATTTTAACTGTTGAAGTAAGTTTACTCTAAGGAGTTATTATGTGGTGCATTCTGCAGAAAGAAAACGTTTATCATGTCAGGCCTAAAGAAAAATCGATGTAGGTATAGTAATTACACTCATTTTTTACCTATTATAATATTAGAATAATTAACTTCCCCTTTAAAATCATTTAGAGAAAGTTAAAATAAAAGTGCTGCTGGAGGTACCTCGCTCTAGGTGTAAGCAATGGGGGGACCGGTTGTTCTCAGTGGCTGGCCCAACATCCTGGAACATCCTGGAACAGGCTTTTGACATTTGATTTTGAGTGTATTAAATTGTCTTTTAACGAGGTTGTATTTCATAGCATCTACTTGACACAACGTTTTTTTATGTTTTATTGTGTTTTGTATTCATTTGTTTTATTTTGTACAATGCAAAGCGCTGTTGGAGGGTCCTGTATAAATATACTTTGACTTGATTGGGTTTGATGAATTGAATAAATCTTAATCTGCTAAGCAATCGAGTGAAATGTCATTGCAAATGCCTTTGTTTTTATAGGAAGACCCTGCCCTGACAAGATGGGTGTATGCACGAGCCAACCCCTACCCTCATTTTAGAGCCACAAAGAAGACCTCTCTGCTTGGTGCAATGTTTGGAGTGGTGCCTCTGTTTGCCCTCTATTGCATCTTCAAGACAAACAGGGTATGAGACAAGATGCCTCACTTTGCTTTTTGTTTTAAGGTCCAGTTTGCCTATGGGCCTAAACGGCTAATGTTTATTACATATTAGCATAATGTGCATAATTCTTTCAGCTACATATCATATATAATATAAATTTAGAAATGTTACCTTTAATTTATTTGAAATGTAATATAAAGACGCAATTCTCTAATATATTTAATAATTAATTTGTATTTAGTTCAATGTTCAACAGTTTCTAAAAAAACCTTTAATATAATAATTTTCTAAAAATAAAAATTCAAATTGCATACATTTAAATACCAATTTCATTACTGTATTAAGTAAAAAATATTTATTTAGGTTATATATTAATATGAAACTAAAATACCGAGTTTAGCTGTTTATTTTGCTCCCATTATTTGTCTTTATTTTGTATTAAAAGTGACTTACAGAAAAGAACCAAAATAAGGAGTAAAATAGTTTAGACAATATGTAAAGAGATGTAGTATTTGTGTTTATTTCCTAGTATTTCCTTATATATAAACTCCCATGTGACTTTAACGGTTTAGTAATCTTTGTTGGCATGAGACTTTTATTTTTGAGCATGTTGCAGTATTCATCACCACAGTTTATCTGAACCCTGTTGCCTACATACTTTTGTAGAATTAGCGTTTTTAGGCAGGAGTTATATTACAGACAACTAAAACGTGGTCGGAAGCTAGTTCCTTTTCAAACACAGATCCAATCACATTAGAAATCTCCCTGCTTCCATTTTTCTCGCCATTGTCATGGAGATTCACCCTGTAAATCATCAGCAATTGAAGTTCCAGCGAAGATTTGCGGCCGTTGTCTCACATCATGTTTTCGCCTTTTCCCCTTTTCTCTGTTGGTTGGAGGGGAAAAGAAAACTGCTTGGAAATCACAGAGCTGTTACTCGCGAAGCTTTTGAGAAAATGTCCGGAAGATGAACGGTGGGGTGGGGTGATGTGTCTTTGTTGCTATGGAAACTGTACCAGCCGGTCAGCTGTTTGTCGTCTGTTTTACAGGATAACAAGGAGCAGAAGATTAAGGACGGAACCCTCGAGCGCAAGTTCAGTTTATCATCATGAGCTCCGATGTAGAAAGTTCCCAGCGCAATGTCCTAGAAATGTTGTTGTGTGTAATTATACTTAACAGAATAAAACCATATTATCAAACTAATATGTGGCTTTGATTTGAAAGGAGACATGTGGTGTGGTGAGAAGAACAAGGTTCCAGCCATCAGTGAGAGAGTGGCGGGTTATTGTAGAGGGGAAAAGGTGAATCGGCAGTTACGATACCAATGAATTTCAGGTTGTAGTCAGTATTATCTCCTTTATGAAGTAAAAGGTAACCGTTATTAAACTGTAACCATGTATCAATCATACAAAGAAACCCATTTGTTTTTCAGAAAAAGGCATTATTTTGCTGAAAGCTGATTGTTCTACATTTTTACTCTGCATGCATCTTTTGCAACTAACACCAACAAGAAAATGAAGCTGATTTATTTTATTTATAATTTTCTGGGTTTAAAACAAAGCCATGTACTCCAGATAATGATTTAGGGTTGTTGTTTAAGCCACTTTTATTTTTTAAATCGCCTGTTTCTGTATTTTGATCCAAATTTTGTCCCAGCTGCCAGTTTGTTTTTTTGTTACTGATTGCTTGGCTTCCAGTTTGGGTTAAAGTGGCTGCGCAGTGGTTCCCAGCAGTGGTAGTAACTCTTGTCCAGTCTCTGGCATGTTTGCAGACCCCACTTGGTCACAGCCATACTGAAGGAGGACTCAAACATGAATGCCTGAAGGAACGAGAGAACATAAGAGTTTATGATCTCTGATAGCACTGATATAACTGTACAAAATACCCTTGACTTATACAGTACTGATCAGGAGTTCCCCCATTGTGGGCAGGACTGTCATGTATTTAAACCGTTTTTCTCAGGGTGGAATATGACAAGACAACTTTACGCAAGATAAAATGTATATGTGCATATTAAAATATATGCGTACAATCACCTTTCATGTTTAAGTGTTTCTAAGTTGTTCATTACTACACTTTCTGTAGCCATCAAGGTGGTCCTTGCATAATTCTGACGGGACAGCTGATCACTATTTTGTATCTGAATTCCTTTAAATTGGTTAGTTTCCTAGCATTGCCCCACTTTTAAAGTGTAATCCTTAAATTTTGAATTGGGATGGGGCTTGGACTATTCCAGAAACTCAATTTCGGCCTGCTTTATCAATTCTGAAATCCGTTTGGATCTGTTTCGGATCACCCTCCTGCTGGAGCATCCAGTTGGGCTGCAAGTTTCAACCAGCTGGATGTTGATTTAAGGGTGAAGCTGAACAATTTGGAGGGTTGTGGAGTTCTCTGCCATTGTTATCCAGCCCACTTTGTGCAATGCCCAAATACCACTGGTAGCAGAACAGACCCTAAGCATGATAGCACTGTTCCCATAGTATACACTTGGTACGTTGTCTTTGTTTTAAAAGGTTAAGCTTGACCCCTTCAGACATAGTTTTTGTCATTGTGGCCAAATAGCTCAGTATCTGTCTCAAAGGACCATAAAACTTGTCTCTAAAAAAGTCTGACTCAAATTTCAGTCCAGCCTTAAGGTATACATTTTTGTGCAGAGGTTTATGTCCTGGTGGTCCCCTCGCAGTCCACTTAAACTGGGTTTGCAATAGATAAACCAGGCAAACATTAACCTTTTGGGATGGCCCTGACCTCAACCTTGCTCAATGCAAGGAAACCAACAAATTCAAATAAGCTGTACCATTTTTGATATCAGGTCAAATTTCCAGACAGATTTATGCCATGTACTTGTTTATGGCTACAGAACGTTTCGATTTATGTATATTTTGCTAAGGAAGATGATTTAACCAAATATCAGAGGGATTGTTTGGTTTAGAGAAAGCTCATAATAAATTCAAACCTGTGCAACCAATTTTATTTTTAAAGGTGCCTGAAGTTGTAAGCAGTATAATCATCCCTCCCTGAAAAAAGATCAGTGTAACTCCCTCCTTATGAAACTAAAATGAGTATGACATCCATGCCCATCTTGAGTGTATATAAACTCCTCTGTATGTGGTTTTACCATGGTTCCCTCAGCCACCCTCTCTGGTTTCAGCTTAGCCGTGCTGTTCTTCTCAAAGCACTCAGCATCCGGGCCGTGAGGGGTCATCATGCTGTGCAGGCTGCCTCCTCCTGGCAGGAAACCCTCCTCTTTGGCCTCATAATGGCCTTTGATTAGGCCCATGAACTCACTCATGCAGTTACCTAAAAAGACAAGCAGGAGGCACTGTAATACAGCTCTTTGCTGGGGAACAGGGAGAGTAGACCTTTCCATTAGATGGCCTTAATGGTCTGTGGTGGAAACAGACAAAAGATCTTGGTGTGTAAAGTGAGTCATTCATCAGTTTGGATTGTTCTCAGATAGTCTTTGACACTAGCTGGGTAAATAAATATGTTGGCTTCTAGCCGGGTTGCTTAAATTCACAAAATATTCCGGAAAGAGCCTATTGTGACATTTCCATTTAAATTCATTTGCAACATGTAACCCTGCAGTTCAAAAAAAGGGATACATAATTCATGAATGCAGTATTTGTTATTGCAAACAATCAAACTAAGTGTGGGTGTTGAGGCGCTCTTACGGTGGTAGTACGGCGGACGGAAGGTGTTGTCAGCTACACCCCATCTTGGAGGGAAGATGACAAAGTCAGCAATGGCCACACCTGGTTTTGTGGATTTGGCAGTCAGCACGGTGAAGATAGATGGATCCTTTTAAAAAGATTGTACATAAGTTTCTATTAGGAAACAGGTTTATTCGTTTAATGTTGGGGCTCCGTTTGAGACACGAACGTACCGCATGGTCAAAGGCCACACAGTTGATCGCCATGAAGTTCTTCAAGTTGTATTTGTACGGTGTGTAGTTCCCATGCCAGGCAACCACATTGAACGGAGAAAAATCCTACGTCCAAAAGCACAAAACAAATAAAAATGAGAGAAGTCTACCTGAGCAACAAATACAAAAGACTTTAAATTGAGCTTTTCACAGGGAAAAGGGGAACAATGAATAACGTCTTTGTAATCTTAAATTCCAAGAAAGTACTTCTTGACATAAAGAGAGGAAAAAATGGCTATAATGAAAATTGTAAGAGGGTGTTGCTTCTTTCAATCTTTCTTCACTTTCATTCCCCTCCCGGTTCTTTGTAAAACGAGGCACCGGGTATTATCGGGTAATTGGCTTCACAATCAAACTTTCCCAAACTTTGAGCATTTTGACGCTCGCAGCAGTGCAGTTATTGGAGGAGAAAAGGGGGAGGGGGGCCCAGCAAGTGCAGGTGTAGAGATATTTCTTTATCTTGATTGTTAAAACCACAGCAATTTTATATAGTTTCGCTTTTCTGATAATGTCACTGCGAAAAAGACATTCAACAGAAGCTCTGAAATCAATATAGTTCATTACAACTCAAGCTGCCTCGAGGCTGACCTATGTGCTCCTGCGCGTGCGCTCAGCGGCATTTCCACACAAAAGCCAGTTTCTTTATAATAAAGGAATTTTATAAAAAATGGAAATGGAACAAAATCAATTCAAAATTAAAAGAAATAGTTGAAAACGTAATTAAAGGTATTCAAAAATAAACAGAAATGGTGGTGCTTTACGCATCCAGTAGTCTCCTGTTATCATGCAAAATGACCTGAGAAACCCCAGTGCGGGTAATTTCTCGGACATTCATCTGTGATAACTCACCTACATTCGATTAAAATTAGGGGGGGCAAAAAATGAAGGAGCACAACCACTTCACACTCACATGTGCACACAGAACACAAACATATTGGCCCAGTCAAGCAAATAATAAGTTGATTTGAGCAATTTTAGCACTCTGCGGGTGAACAAAACAGCAGGACTAGACGGAGTGGCAGCATCTTCCCCTGATATGAGGTCATCTGTCCCCCACATCTTGGGTTTTCAACCTCACACTGCAGTTTGAAGGAAGTGGGAGCAGAGTGTCACCTCTCACCTCGAGAACATAATCCCCCAAGAAGACATAGCTCCAAAAATTGGGGAAAAAGTTTTTTTTTGCTTCAAAAAAGAAGGCAGTATCATGCTTGTGTATACTTTTTTGTATGGGTAAATACAGAGGGGTTTAACATGGTTTCTACGGTTACAACCCCAAATCCTTCTCCCCGGAAAAAAAACAAAATCACCTCCCACCTCTTCCGTGTACTAAAAAAAATATTCCTGTCAGACATTATGTGTCAATTCAATTATTCGCCCAACAGGAAATTCAGGAGGGGGAGGATCATTTCCTGACTGAAATATTGTGAAATTAATGCTTTACTTGCAAAAAGGTTTTTCCTGCTAAGCAAAGCCTCGCAGGTACACCGTCTGCAGCTCCAGAATACCTTAACTAATTACGAGTGATTAAGACTCATAAGGGAGTCGAGGCGGAAACCGAGTGAAAGGATAACAGCTAACGCTTGGATATTAAATCATCAGGGATGGCAATTCAGCCGGCAGGAGCTGCTAATGGATCACATGCTTCACTTGGACCGTTTCCTGTTAGTCACAGTGGCACTTTGATGGTGTTTACTGAAGCAAACTCAAAACTAAATAGGGTAATAGGGCAAAGTGTTCAACGTGAGTGTGTGTCCCTTATCAGACAGTGTGTATGTGGGTGATTTTTGCAGCAACACACGCAGAATTAAATGTGGCAATAAGCACCTGCTGGCAGGCAAACAGTTTTCCTTGGTACTTGTTGATGATGGTGTAACCAGAGGGCACTTTGCTGTCTTCGTACCAAGCAACAGGACACAGGAAATCTCTTGGGTTCGCCAGACCATTGGCTCCTGCAAAACATGCATATGTGATTGCAATAGACAGGCTATAAGTGCATAAAACAGAAAAAATCATTAAGTGTTTTGCAGATCAAATCAATATCTATTCAGAAATAGCACAAACAGAAGCATCTTCTGAAAGTTTCCAAAGGGATGGCAGGATGGAGGCACTGATGATGGTGGGATGGCACATTAGGGCCAGAAGACATAAGAGAATTTCAAGAGTTTATTACACTGTTGTCGTATATTTGTGGTGGGGAGCAAATGAAGGACACTTACTGGAACTATAGAGCATTAAAAAGAAAAAGCATGAGTGAGAAAAAAAATCACTTTAATAAAATTTAAACAAATGGCATTAGAAAAAAGATAGTGGTGAACAGCTCATTATTTTTCACAGTAAGTATATTTCAAATGGGCCTATAATCAAGTGGAATGACAAGAAACTAGCTGAAATCTGTCTGTATTTAGAAAGCAATCCTGCTCCCGATTGGTGAAAAATTAAATCAGCCAATTTGGTCTTAATTGATGAGCTATAAAAAGGTTTATCTTTATCAATGTGAGCACAAAAACCATTTCATGAGTACAAATGAAGATCTTTCCCAAGACCTTAACAAACTTATTGTTGCAAAATATTCGGACAGCTTCAGTTAAAGACGCATTCCTAAACTAAGCAGACATTTGGACCGCACAATGAGATACTTGAAGTATATATTCTTGTGAGAGGAGATTCAAATTGAACTTTGGTGAGATCAATGCGCACACCAAGAGAAAGGGCAACACACATGACCCAAAAAAATACCAACTTTGAAGTTAGGAGGTGGGAACTGTCTAGCCACTGTTAAAAACTCTGGAAAAAAATAAAGGCCACTAGTGCAGCCAAAAAAAAAAAAATCTTTAAACTGCCACCATGGGTAAGGAGGATCGTAGGGCAGGTAAAACAATCTCCATAATTCACTGTTAGACAACCGCAGCAAAGAGATGCTTCTTGGGGTCAGTAAGTCTCCATACCAACCTTTAGATGCTATTTACATTCTAAGTAGGTGTTTGTGAAGCATGCCAAGAAAAAAAAGCCTTTGGATTTTAACTGTAACCATCCAGGTGGGTTTAGCATTTAAACAAATATGGAACTGCGCTTCATGTTCACGATTAAGTACAGTAGATGATCTGTGATGCTGTGGGACACTTGTTAGATCGCATGGCATCATTCTCTGAAAAAACTGGACATGTTAAATCTGCTAGACTGCACCGGAAAACTGAAAACAAATCATCTCTGGGTCTTTAACAGAAAAATGATCCAAAGCAGATGGCCAAATCATCAAAGAAATAGTCTATCAGACACAAAGTCAGAAGAGTGCATTAAAGAAATGGTACAAAGAAGAACGGTCCAATATCTCTCTCTCTGTATGCTCTAACCTAGTAAAATGTTACAGGAGAAGAGTGAGTCCTATCGACAAAATTGGGTTGTAGAAAGTGTGCTTTGATTTCTGCTTTCAAGTTAAAGTGCTCCTGCTAGTTGATAGCCATTTTGTTTTGCTATTTTGTTTACATAGATTTAAAATATTGCTATGTATTTTCGCTAATAACGGTACAAAGTACAGGAAACGCAAAGACGTTTGCATGTGTTTGCACGGGAACCCCAAAAGCATGAAGCAAATACTGGTCACTGATTGCTAAGTTTGTGATAGTTCAGACTGAAATACTGCCTGAGCTGCACTGTTAGCATGATTTCAAAAGATAAGTGTCAACAATTTAGATAACAATAGCATGTTTTAGGAAACCATGGCAAAGTGGCTGGTGTGCTGTTCTAAAAGAAGAATGAACACATATAGTATGTTTTCATCCTTCCTTTTCTACACTTAGAAGTATCATCCAAACACAAACCTATAGGCCCCAGGTCAGGGAGCTCAAAGTGGGCCCCATACACCTCAAGGATGTAGCCTCTGGTTTCTCCAAACACATCCACGCTGAAGCGCATCCCTTGCTGGAAAAATAAAAACAAGAAAAGTGGCAGTTAGAGAAGATTCGGTGCTGTTATGTAGCAAATGTGGACTGTATCAGTGCTGAGAGGGACTAATCGTCTGTGTTTGGAAAAAACACACGTGCCGCAGTCACAGTCCTGACATCCAAAGCCTGAAACCTCTTTCCACTATTATCTACTTTTAAGGTCACTCTTGAAAAGTGCCAAACCACAGCTTTCTAAATATGGTAAGAGGAGAGTGGGGGTAGATACAGTAGCAGATGAAAAAACAGTAGAGCGCACCTGGATCACACAAATCTCATTGGGCTCGACCATCATCTTCCCGAACTCCGTGGTGATCAAGATCTCACCCTGCTGGGGGACTGAAAAAACAAACAGATGATGAGAAGAACTGAGAAAATAAAACTTCAACCAAAAGATGTGTAATAATATCAGCAAGCTTTTGTCTAACCAATCAGAAAGTCTCCATCTGAGTTGTTGAAGCACCTGAAACAAAGAAATAGAGTTCTGAAATATTAATCAAACCCTGAGCGATTGCTTGCTGCTGTTTTTAAGCTAAAGAAGATCTGTTTGCTAAAAGTTATTCACATATTAACCTGTTAACCATGGAGGTGTTGCAAATGTACACGTGGATACCAATGCCATTGCGGGTTTTGGCATCTCCTGCGCCACAGATTGTATGAAGTCCCTGAAGAACACAAAAAAAGAAAGAATTTATTGATGAAGAGAAGTTCCTTATGACAAAATAAATATGGAATGAGAGACAAGGGAAACTCACGGCCACAAAGTCCACTTTCTTCTCTGTAGATTTGGGGATGGTGAATGGCAGCCATCGCAGCTGTGAAAGAAACCTCAACGTTTCAGCATTAGCATTTATAAATGTGTTGAACAAGAATGTTTACAGCAAAGCAGTGGGTGGAAGGGTAAACTTATACATAGTCCTACCTCTTTTCCATTTATCATTACTTACTGTACAACATGTCAGAATGTAACAACCTAATAAAATGAGTCAAAATGTGCTAAAATTCGATGTGGTTTTAAGCATTTTGATTTGTTTTCATGAATCTGATCCTCTAATTCTTCAAATAAATAGACAATTAGGTTATTCTCAAGGCAAATTCTAAGTGATCAGGCAGTTTAACACTGACATACCTGGTTTGGATCTGGCTCCACTTCATTCCAGTTTTCAGTCAGATCCCCACATGGCACAGCAGTAAAGGGCTTATGTTTTACAGATGGAAGGATTCGGTACAACCAGCTAAAGAACAGGAGGGGAGAATCAGTGCTAGCTTTTAGGTTATGAGTGAGGTGGCTCTCTGCCCAGGTAACAGGGCCAAGGGGTCACCAGAAGGCCAAAAAATAAATAAATAAAACATACCTTTCGAAAAAACCTCATTTCTGTATTAAAAAACTGTTGTTTTTCTTTTTTGCTCTGATGTAATATTCTAATCTTAAATGTCATATTTTCGTTAGCCGTAAGGAGAAAATCCTCATAATTAACAGAAATAAAGACTTGAAAACATCACTTTGAGTGCAGTTAATCTATTTAATATGTGTCACTTAATGAGCTAAGTTACTGTAATTAATGAACTTTTAAACAATATTCTAATTTATTGAATGGGTCTGTATATATAAATATATTTATACTTTAAACAAGTTTTCTGTTGCTTATATACTCGTCCAGTCAATGAGGTGTGAGCATCCTAGTGTTTTGCACGGTGTAATAAATATAAATATGGCCATACGCTGCAGCTAATTCCTATTTGGGGATAAATAAAAAGGCTATTTTGTTGTTTTTAAGGAGTCTTGATTACATTGAATCAGCCTTAGTTGAAAACCCTATTTACATAGATTGGTCAAACCTGAGCTGGGCTATTCCACACTAAACAAAGATTCTTTAAAACACAGTCTGAACTTTACAAAACTCTCATTATACTTAAATATCTGCATTTGGATGATTTTCTTTAGGCATTAGTAAGCCTTCAAATTGAGTTAAGCATTAAACCACAATATTATGGTTGGTCAAAAAGGAAACTTTTTCTACAGTGATTATAAATTGTTTAATGCTCTTTGTTTGTGAAACAAAAAGGGGGTAGGCAGGGCAGCCCAGGGCACCTTTCATGCCATCTGATTATAATGCCTGGGAACCATGTTTTCTTTGTTTTTTCATGGTGTGTTTAAAGTGTTAAGTTGATAAATACCTCCTCTTGTTGGCTGGACGAGGACAGGTGAAGGCAGAGCCGGAGAGCTGCTCAGCATATAGGCCATATGGACAGACCTGAGGACTGTTCTGTACAAGCACAACATAACAGCATAGTTTTGTTGGATATGTCAGCATAGGATGAGAGTTTTATCTGAACCTACAACAGAGGCAAACCGAACAAACATCCTGAGATTATTCTTTTGCTCATGGGAAAACATCATTACTATGAATTATAAATTGCAGAAAGGGCAGTGAATTATATAATTTTTTAAGATATATGATTTGATGTAAAAAAAAATACTGTGTCATTTATCAGCTCAATAACCGGACGAATGAATTAACTGTGATTTCTGCTATTTCAATGGCTTTGTCTAGTATTGCCATCTCAAAGGAACAGTCTGGATGTTTGTTCTACCTGTCCTTCAGGTAAGGATCCAGGACAACGTGGGTCTTCAGAGGATAACTCATTCCCAAAACCACTCATGTACTGAAACAGAAGACAAACAGCAAATATTCAAGAAAAACTAAATAAAGTAGTAAAAAAATCTATCTTGGGTTCTTGGGTAAATTAAATCCAGATTCTTGTTTTTTGGGTTTTTGCTAATAGTTTGGTTAAATCACATCCAGCCATTCATACATACATCCACATATATCATTGTTTTCCACTTATCAGAGATTGGGTTGGGTCTTCCTCGGGTTCTCCTCCCAGTGAGACACACCTGGAAAACTCTAAAGGGAGGCGACCTGGAGAGATCCTGATCAGACTTCTGCTCCCTCTAAACTGATTCCTTTTATTGTGGAGGATTAGTGGTGTTTTGTAAGGCACACCTCTCTCCTTGTGTCTAACACTTAGTCCAGCCACTCTTCAGCAGAATAAAGACCCTTTTCTCACAACCACAGTTGAGGGTCCGGACCGGTAACTTGGGACCTTTTAAGCTCTCCTCTTTCTTTACCGTGACACACCGAAGCAGAGATCGCATTAGAGCAAAAAAAGGCCCCGATCCATTTATTTATCTCTCCTACCATAACACGAGAACAAAAATCCAAGATAGTTGAGCCAAAGATGGTGCTTTAACCAGAAGGGACCAGTCCAATATTTTTCAAAACGTGAATTCTAAGAGAGATTTTAGTTGCCAGAAATGGGAATGCTGACAAAGCAGAAAGTTCAAATGGGAACTTCCTAATTCTGACGACATAACAGAACTTGCGGTGGTTGACATCTTTTTTCTGTTAAAAATAAACTTTTATTGCTTAAGTGAATAAAATAATGTTGACAAGAGCACCTTAACTGTTGATTATGAGTTGGATCTTCTTTGGGCTTGTCTATCAGCTGGTTGTTTTTCAATTAGAGTTTGTAATTAAAATCCAGGAAATCCATAAGCAAAGACACCTTCAGAAGATGCAGACCACCTCTAACAAAACACTTCAAAGTGGGATTAAAGCGTCTTTTTGCCCTCTCTGTGTGTTTGGTGAAAGGACTAATGCGGTGAGGGGGGTTGAAGTCAGCCCACCTCTGTTACAGCAAAGTTTTATCAAGGATCTCACCGCTCTCTCTGAGCTAAAAGTATGTGTGGACAGAGCGTACAAAGAGCTTGACAGAAGAAGGATTTTGCAGACACAAACAGCACAAATGACCAAAGAAAAATTAAAAGATTCCTAATGCTACTTAATACTTGCTGTAAAAAAAAAAGCTCGAACAGCTGTAAGACTAGTATACTGATCCTGAAGGGTACCCAAACTTTTGCTCTGTATCGCTTTGCTCAAAGATGGAAATTTGAATTAGTGATATGCAAGACAAGAGATTTTTTTCCATTATACCTCCTGAAAATCAGCCAATTCTATTTTGCAGAAAGATGTTCAGATATGTTTGAACCAAAAGCCTCCAAAACGTTTCCCTTAAAAGCTGTAACTCTTACCTTATCCTCTGACACCAGCCTTGATCAACAGCATCTTGCATTAGAAAAACCCTAACTTGGCATGATGTGAACTGCTTCTTGCTGAGTCACCGTTGGTGTGCAAAAACCACTCTCACGGACATGGGTGGTTTTCATATGTGCCTGAAGTCTGGTGTGTGTTTCAGGAGCATCAATGTTGTTTTGTAAAATAGGCTTGCGTTGATCTAGAACCTTTAATTTTCCTCAAAGTCTAAATTACACACTCTAGCAGATGATAACTCCACATGCATTTAAAAAATTGTTCCCATTTACTCAGTAACTAAATAGAGTAAATGATTATGTACTATTTGTGCAGTGTATCCATTTAACTATGTCTTACTTACTATTCTCTATGTTATATAAACTTAGAGACTGAATAGCTTTCAATTAACAATTCTGTCCAGTAGTTAGCAGATGATGAAGTAGGTCTGAAACTTCTTTACAAATGTATATAACATTGGAAACTAGCGGCTTTAGCAATGTATATAAAACTGTGAGATTGTTGAGGCGTTTCTCAAACCACATCTGGGCAGCTGCTGAATGCAGCTCTCTGATTGGCTAAAGGAAACGCCTCCCTTTAGACACCTCAGTGATGAAAACATTTAAATTTTACTGCAACGCTACAGTTTAAGAGTCGTATTTCATAATTTTCCTTGAACGCTGAGCTAATTCACAGCTGCTCTTTCATACACACTCACTGCTGGGTTTGAGACATACACAGACTGAATGTTGACTTACCTTTAGTCCTGCCATTGTGCTGACTTTTGTTTTAAAGTTGTTTCAGTGGTTACAGTTTAACCCTCAGCTCTCTCTGTCTTACCCCGTGGACCAAAATCCACCTCAGGACTAGCACATGCTGCTATGTGGACTGAGCTGCACTCAGGGGGCTGGATTTATACTCTTTCTCAATGTGGTTTTAATTACGCCCCGACTGGCTCTGTGACGCAACAGGTTGGGGGCCCGAAACAAAAAGAGGATGGGTTTGATGGGCTAAAATGCAAACCAAAGTCAGCATATTGCCGACAGATGAAAAAGGGAAACTTACATTATATGTGCGGCAAATTAAAGGTGAAAGAAACATCCAGTATGAGAAACATCCTCATGAAGTAAAGAAATAAAAATGTGAGAATTTGTGCAGAAAAGCCTGTAAAAAAAAAAAAACAACACTTTTTGTGATGACCTCTCATGCACTGTTTATGCAAATAATGGCGTCGTGTGCATCCTCACGTCCTGCAAAGCCAACATCTAGTTAAAGAAGACATTTCATGGATTGGTGCTGCCAGATTCATGCCTTAAATACACACCAGTGCTTTTGCAGTACATTGGAAAAGTATTGACATCCCTTGAACCTTTTCCCCTTTCACTTGTGTCTCTTCTAGTTTCAAGTAGAAGCTTCAATACATTTTAGCATTT
The DNA here is from genome assembly GCA_036173005.1 of Crenichthys baileyi. Classification (NCBI taxonomy): domain Eukaryota; kingdom Metazoa; phylum Chordata; class Actinopteri; order Cyprinodontiformes; family Goodeidae; genus Crenichthys; species Crenichthys baileyi. The sequence continues at coordinate 358,358 of JAHHUM010002386.1, forward strand.
TTTTTACGTGATAGACCAATACCAAGTAGGGATTAATAGTAAACTGAGGTACTTAATACATGCATTTTAATTAACTATACCAAAAAAAATGTGCTGTGCCTTTATAGTTAACCTTCCTGAGTCAATACATGAATATGCTCTTTTAAATGGCATGCCATTTCGCTCTGTCTGTATGTTTAGTGATGTTTTGCTGAAAGGTGAACCTCCACCCCATTCTCAGGTCTTTTGCAGCCCTGTTCTAGCTCCATCCATCTTTCCATCAAGTATGACCAGGTCCCTGTCCCTGAAGAAACGTATCCCCACAGCATGATGTTCCCAGCACCATTTTCTGGCTGTTATCTGACCAAAGCAATTTCTTCTATGTTTGTTGTGTTCCCTAAATAACTTATTTTATCTAGAATAAAATTAACACAAATCAGATTTTCATTTCTAACAATTATAATTTTCCTTCCACATCACAATTCTGTACTTCTTTGTGTTGATCTATCACATAAAGCCCCATTAAACTGCATTGAAGTTTGTGGTTGTAATGCGATAAAACTTTAAAAGGTTGAAGTGCTATGAAAGCTTTTGCAAAGTATTGTACCTCTTTAGGGACAAAGTAAGAAACGTGACAAATAGGCAGGTCTGTTTTCCTTGATATGCAAGGTTCAAGGGGCATAAACTAACCACCCTTTCATACATCCAGTTGTGGCAAGCCCAGGGTTGTATGGGGTCTTGAGCAGAATTTGATTTGTGGGCCCAATTCCACCTCTAACAGTGGCTCAGTACAGATTTGGTTGGGTCAGGAGGAATAGGCTAGGTTTAATTGGCTGGGCAACCACTGAAAAAGGTCAGTTATTCACTGATGCTGTATCTACTGACCAATTTCAAAAAGTGCCAGAGAAGCTTAAACAGGAGGCATTATATACAAATTTAAATTTAAAACTAAATTAAAAATATTAGAAATTCTGAAACCTTCAGAGTTTTTTGATTCCTGATAAACAAATATGAAATGCTGAGATTTATGCTCTGTAAAAATTCAAGTAATCTCGGAGGCCTCACTGAATGGTTCTAACCATTCACTTACGCTTCAAGCGGGCTCTGCACCCCGCTCTAAATGATGTCAAGTTTAACATTTTGTGTTTTATTTAAAATGAGTTATGAGCGCCACATTTTTAATTTACTGTCTCACAAAGAGGCATGGGGTTGTATCTATTTGGTCTCTGTGTTGCTGAGGGCAAAGTCATTTTTGGTTGGATGAGAACAACAGCAGCAGAAGACCTTTAAAAGGCCTACACATTACATCAGGCTAAATTTATTCAGTTCATTTCACGAAATAGGTTGGTCAAACGAGGTGTGCCTAATGTCCCCCATGTAGCATGTATCAAAAAGAATCAATTTCGCCTCTCTTGTTGCTTGCCTCGCTTCCCCTGGTTGTCTATTTCTCTTCTCTGTTTTGGGAGACGTTGGGAAGGGTAAACGATGGCAATTCTCATTGCGAGGCGCAAATAAACTCGCCGCGGCAGAAGTAACTGTTCTCCGGCGATGCGTGCAGTCAGACCTGGCCCCCCTGCTGGGAGGCAGTCGGGGTGCTGTGCCAAAGACGTGGAAACCCAATGGCAGGAAAATATCCCGTCCCGTCTCCGGAAATTGATCTGCTCCTTGTATGGAGAAAGAAAATGAGCGATTTTAATTTCATCCCCGACTCCTATGATAGAATTCTGGAGTATTTGGGCCCAACCCGGATGGTGCTTCAGTTTTATAAGCGAGGAGGAAATAGCTGGAGACTGAAGAGCTGTTGCCTATTTATATCTATGCATGTCTAAGTGAGTCATAAATGCTTTGTTATTAGGTGCCTGCTGAATTCAATATCTTGATGGCAAACGATACACTCACCTGGCTCAGTTTATCCCCATATGCATAAACAAGCAATATTTCCCACAAACACACAGTTAATAGACTGTTCACAGCTCTGATGGCATCTTTATGTTTTCATATCCACTATGCATATGCAGAAACTGCTACATGGATGTACTGACTTCAGCTCTAATCTTTATTATTAAGGATTCTGCAAAAAAAAAAATCTACAATCTAGCTCTCTGAATTTGGGTTTTATAAAACTGGTCTCGGCTTTGAAGAATATCACCACAACCTTATAGAGGTATTAATATCCCTTAAACTTTTTCACATTTTGCCAGGTTACAACCACAAATTTCAATGTATTTGGGGGGATTTTGTGTGATAGATCAACACAAAGCTGCTCATAATTCTGAAGTGGAAAAAAAACATAAATAATCTCAGTATAAAACCAGCTGTTCTGTGAATGCCTAAAATGTCTGTTAGAGAACATCAGTAAATTAACAGCATCATGAAGACCAAGGAACACAGTAGACAGGTCCAAGGTAAAGCTGTGGAGAAGTTTAAAGCAGGGTTAGATTGTAAAACATTAGCCTACGGTTTAAAACAGAGGCTAATGGTTATCTGGAGGAGCTGCAGAGATCCACAGGTTGAACAATCTGTTGACAGGACGTCTGTTAGACGAGCCCACCCCAAATCTGGCCTTTTTGGAAGGGTTGGCAGGAGGAAAGCCAGCCTTGAAATAAAGCCATAAGAAGTTCTTGTTGCAGATTTTGACAAGTCATGTAAGGAACACAGCGAGCATGTGAAGGAATGTGCTTCTGGTCAGAGGTGGTCAAAACGGAACCTTTTGGCCTACAGATTAAATGCTATGCATGGGAGAAAAACTAACAATGCACATCATCCTTAACTCACCATCACCCATGGTAGACAATAGTGGTGGCAACATCACACTCTGGGGATGCTTTTCTTCTGCAGTGAGTTGTCTGACCTTTCGGTAGGAGTTCGACCCTAAACATACCACCAGAGCTACTGGGAATAGTTTAGATCAAAGTATATTCATGTGTTAGAATGACCCAGTTAAAGTCCAGACATAAATCCATCTGAGAATCTGAGGCAAGACTTGAACATTTATTTTCACAGAAGCTGTCCGTTCAATCTCACTGAGCTTGAGCTATTTTGCATAGTAAATGGTCAAACAAGGTTAAAAGGTATCTAGTCCCGATCCACATAACTCAGAAGTAGTACATATCCTCGGGAAGTGAATGCATTAATCACTCATAAACTCTCCTTATCTGCTTCACTTAGCAGTCTCTGCCCCTTTTAGGTCTTTCTTAATGCATCATACTTGGTTGTCATTTACTTGTTTATTTATTTTCTTACATTTGGCTAACCTTGGTCGTAGTCAGGATGACGTGAATTATTATACATGTATATTTCCATAAGTCTGAATATATTGAATGAATTCAATGTATCCAGACTTTTATTCCATATTCCTTTTAAAATATTTAGACCTTTATTCAATTGACTTGACTTAATATTATCCTGCCTTATCCATTCAAATTGAAAAACCTGTTCTGATAAAACTTGTTATGACTCCTAACAAATTTTATTCATATTGACTGAATCACCCACATTCTCATTATTCTACCTAATTTGTGCAATGCACCAGTACTATAGCTCCCTATTGTGATGCTACCACCACCATGCTTTACAGTTGGTTTAGTGTTCTTTGTTTTTTTCTTGTCAAAACGTACTTCTTTTCTTTTCTTTTTTGTTGTGGCACTAGTGACCTCTATGTTTTGGGGTGGAGAGAGAGGGAAGACATGCAGCACAGGACTTGAACCCAGGACAGCTGTGTCGAGGACTGAAGCCTCTGTATATGGGTCACGCGCTCTACCGCTACTTCACTCGCCGCGCCCTTTTTATTGCGACCAAATATCTCTAGCTTTGCCCTGTCAAGACATTAATATTATTCTCTAAAAGCAGTTGGATTGACCAGCTTGCTCAGCTTTAAAATGTTAGCTTTGGAGCAAGGGGTTTTGTTTGGTACCGTCTCTGCCCATGCTGATGTAAAGCCTCACTGAGGACAGTGGCACTGCTGTCCCAGTTTATCGAAGTCTTAAGCTTCTTTTGTTCTTTGCTTGTTCTTAAACATTAAAGCATTTTTTTCTTTCATGTGAGAGTGACAGTTAGGGTGACCTTTGGACACCATTGAGTATTCCAGTTGGGCAATGATCCCAAGCACACATCAAAACTGATTTTGAAATGGATTGTGAAACTTTTATTTGGTTTTCGTGAAGATTTAGAAGGTTTAAATTAGCCCGTGCTCTGATATCATCATAAGCAGGCGACCGAAGGATGCAACAAAAAAGTGCTCCAGCTCTAAATGGCAAACATAATAAAATCAAGCGAGAATGAAATCACTTCCCTCTTATCTCCAGCAGCTAGTCTCTTCTGTTGCAAATTGCGAAAGCTGATGCAACATAATGTTAGAACAACCCTGTTGTGGGGGTAGAGCGTACACACCCTATACAGAGTCCTCGACACAGCCGTCCGGGGTTCGATTTCCGACCTTAGGACCTTTGCTGCATGTCAATTATTGTTTTTCGTTTTAGGAGCTTTGTAAATTTGAAATTCATACTGCTTGTTATATACATATTAAACATTCTTTTGATTAAATTAATCAGGCAGTATTATTAAGTGACAGCTAAATAACACGCACTTGCACATCGTTCTGCTTTTGTATCTCTGCAGAAGGGGTTTTTTCAACATGCTTCTTACAGCACGAAAATATTGCTGTCAGATATACTCATTTCCAGACAAAGCAATGGAAACTCCCCACTTCGTATAGTACATGTAGTTGGTTTTTGGAGAACAAACATGAAATCCAGCCTTTTGTTGGTGTAATATCACAGAATAATCCAAACACTGTTGAAAAAATACATCAGGAAACGATTGTAATATAATTTGCCCTAATAGAGTAATCTTTTGTCTTCTGCAGAGCTGTTAGAACAAGTAGAAAAATTATAACACATAAAAAAGTCAAATATGATGAGAATATATAAGCATGCATGTCATCTGCATCATTACTGCTTGTATGTTAAAATCTGCTGCATTTATATGCCACATCAAAGGAGTAGCAGCTTGGATTCCTGTATTTTATAATTACAGCCCTGATCCTTAGTAAGTTGAAGTTTAAAGCTAAACGACTCCTGACATAAGCCAGCCTGTGCCGCACACACACACATTTGACAGCTCCATTTAACGCTGATTAGATTTGCAAGGACATGTAGTATACCCTCTCTGTGTCTCCTGCGTCGACTCTCTCTCTGTCTCTCCCCTGAGTAGCTTGAGTATCTCCTGAATCTTATCTATCGCCGTAATGTTATGCAAATGGCTTAATATGAAGATAAAAGACTGTTGCAGCGTGAGGCGCTCTCCTGGTTCACAGCCTCCTGTTTCCAGGACGATAGCTCTAACGAGGAGGGCACTATTTGGGAGTCATTAAATGATGGCCTTCCTGACATCCACCCGCTCAGCGCCATCGCCGCCCGCCCCGCGTTGGCCATTAAAGCAGCTCACGCCCACACCAAGACACACACTGCAGACACCTTTTAGCGCCGGCTCCCAGTTTCTTACACATCACAGTGTCACAGAATAGAAAATTACACTCTCCTCCCACAGAGAAAATTGCTTTGGAATTGCTTGGTTATAAAGATGTGCTTTAAAGAGAGGGGGGTGCATGCAATAAAAAGAAGGACACACACAAACACAATTACTTAAGCACTCTAAGGACAATTCCTACAAGTTAATCAGAGGATTTACCAATTATTGATGTCAAAAGGATTTTGTTGTGTGTTTGTGTGTGTGTTTGTGGCCTGTGTTTATGTCCTGCTCAGGTTTCTCTTTGCGTTGCGGGTATTTAGTATGTATTGTGTATCCTAACTCATGGCTGAAGAGAACCTCTACATATAATTGATAAGCTCTGAAATGGATGCTGCTTTTTGTACAGCTATTGTTAAGTGAAATGTGAAAGATGCCCACAGAGAATAAGGATGAAAGAATGCAACATAATTTAATACACAAAAGCAAACACAAAAATGGATGACTGAAGAGAACGAGTGCAAAAACCACAGGCAGGATGCAGATGAGAAGAAAATACACTCTAAAAAGTGCTGGGGTATTTCTGTAACCCAAATGCTGGATTTATTATGTAGAGAAAAATGTTGAGAAGTTTAACAGAACACTGGGATACAAACTGTGACCCATTTTATTAGGTTAAGAAAGAGACTATAAGGAGCCTTCAAAGGCCGCCATTTATATCTACACAAGGTGATTTTCTACAATTCAATTCAATTCAATTCAATTCAGTTTTATTTATATAGCGCCAATTCACAACACATGTCGTCTCAAGGCACTTCACAAAAGTCAGGTACATACATTCCAATTAATCCTAACCATTGAACAGTGCAGTCAGATTCAGTTATTTATTCAAATTGGATAAAAAGTTTTTCTATCTAAGGAAACCCAGCAGATTGCATCCAGTCAGTGATTTGCAGCATTCCCTCCTCCCAGATGAGCATGTAGAGACAGTGGACAGTCACTGGCGTTGACTTTGCAGCAATCCCTCATACTGAGCATGCATGTAGCGACAGTGGAAGCATATATATAGTAAAGAGAATTGGCCCAAGTACTGAACCCTGTGGTACTCCACAATTAACCCTGGAGTTTAAAGACGATTTATCATTTACATGAACAAACTGGAATCTGTCAGACAAATAAGATTTAAACCAGCCTAGCGCTGTTCCCTGATCCCTACAGCATATTCCAGCCTTTCTAAGAGAATATTGTGATCGACTGTATCAAATGCAGCACTGAGATCTAACAGGACAAGTACAGACACAAGTCCATTATCTGAGGATAGAAGAATATCCTTAGTGACTTTCAGCAGAGCTGTTTCAGTGCTATGATGAGCTCGGAAGCCTGACTTAAACTCTTCAAACAGGTCATTGCTGTGTAAATGCTCACACATTTGATTAGCAACTATTTTCTCAAGAATTTTAGATAAGAATGGAAGATTGGATATACAGGGGTTGGAAAATGAAACTGAAACACCTGGTTTTAGACCACAATGATTTATTAGTATGGTGTAGGGCCTCCTTTTGCGGCCAATACAGCCCCAATTTGTCTTGGGAATGACATATACAAGTCCTGCACAGTGGTCAGAGGGATTTTAAGCCATTCTTCTTGCAGGATAGTGGCCAGGTCACTACGTGATACTGGTGGAGGAAAACGTTTCTTGACTCGCTCCTCCAAAACACCCCAAAGTGGCTCAATAATATTTAGAGCTGGTGACTGTGCAGGCCATGGGAGATGTTCAACTTCACTTTCATGTTCATCAAACCAATCTTTCACCAGTCTTGCTGTGTGTATTGGTGCATTGTCATCCTGATACACGGCACCGCCTTCAGGATACAATAATTGAACCATTGGATGCACATGGTCCTCAAGAATGGTTCGGTAGTCCTTGGCAGTGCCTATCTAGCACAAGTATTGGGCCAAGGGAATGCCATGATATGGCAGCCCAAACCATCACTGATCCACCCCCATGCTTCACTCTGGGCATGCAACAGTCTGGGTGGTACGCTTCTTTGGGGCTTCTCCACAACGTAACTCTCCCGGATGTGGGGAAAACAGTAAAGGTGGACTCATCAGAGAACAATACATGTTTCACATTGTCCACAGCCCAAGATTTGCGCTCCTTGCACCACTGAAACCGACGTTTGGCATTGCCATGAGTGACCAAAGGTTTGACTATAGCAGCCCGGCCGTATATATTGACCCTGTGGAGCTCCTGACGGACAGTTCTGGTGGAAACAGGAGAGTTAAGGTGCACATTTAATTCTGCCGTGATTTGGGCAGCCATGGTTTTATGTCTTTTGGATACAATCCGGGTTAGCACCCGAACATCCCTTTAAGACAGCTTCCTCTTGCGTCCACACTTAATCCTGTTGGATGTGGTTCGTTCTTCTTGGTGGTATGCTGACATTACCCTGGATACCGTGGCTCTTGATACATCACAAAGACTTGCTGTCTTGGTCACAGATGCACCAGCAAGACGTGCACCAACAATTTGTCCTCTTTTGAACTCTGGTATGTCACCCATAATGTTGTGTGTATTTCAATATTTTGAGCAAAACTGTGCTCTTACCCTGCTAATTGAACCTTCACACTCTGCTCTTACTGGTGCAATGTGCAATCAATGAAGACTGGCTACCAGGATGGTCCAATTTAGCCATGAAACCTCCCAAATTAAAATGACAGGTGTTTCAGTTTCATTGTCCAACCCCTGTAGGTCTGTAATTTATTAAGTCATCTCGATCAAGCGAAGGTTTCTTAAGCAAAGGTTTAATTACAGCTACCTTAAAAGCTTGTGGTACATATCCATTTACTAAAGATAGATTAATCATATCTAAAATGGGGCTGGTAATCAGAGAAAACACTTCCTTAAATAATTTGGTTGGGATTGGGTCTAAAATACAAGTTGAAGGTTTAGATGAAGCTAATATTTCTGATAACTCATGAAGCTCCACAGGATCAAAGCAGTCCAAACACAGATCAGGTTCTACAGTTACTTCCAATGTTGTCTCACTTGCTGAGAATGAAGTAATCATCTTCGGGAGTATGTCAAAGATTTTCTTTTTAATAGAATCAATTTTATTTAGGAAGAATCCCATAAAGTCATGACTGCTGAGAGCTAAGGAAATGTATGGCTCAGCAGAGCTATGACTCTGTGTAAGTTTAGCAACTGTACTAAAGAGAAACCTAGGATTATTCTTGTTCTCTTCTATTAATGATGAGAAATAAGCTGTTCTAGCTTGGTGAAGTGTCTTTTTATATAACATTAGGCTATTTTTCCAGATTAAGTAGGAATCCTCTAGGTGTGTAGAGCGCCATTTTCTCTCCAATTTTCTAACAATGTGCTTTAAAGTATGCAGCTCTGAATTAAACCAGGGAGCCAGTCTCCTATGAAAAATTACCTTCTTTTTCAAGGGGGCTGCATTGTCTAATGCACCATGCAATGATGAAGTAACACTATGAACAACAGAATCAATTTGTGAAGGGGAAGAAACAAAATTATTGCCCTCCACTGTGTTTTTCTGTGATAATGAGGAAATCAAAAGTGGAACAGATTCTTTAAAGGTTGTTACAGCATTGTCTGGTAATGATCTACTATAATGAAATATTTTTCAGGTGTGGAGTACTCGGTTAAATTAAACTCAAAGGTTATTAAAAAATGGTCAGACAGGACAGGGTTATGAGAAAATACTGTTATGTCTTTACACTCAATGTCATATGTCAGCACAAGGTCCAGAGAATGAAGACAAAGGTGGGTATGTTTGTTAATGTTTTGAGCAAAGCCAATTGAATCTAAGATAGCATTAAAGGCTATATTTAGGCTATCACTTTCAGTGTCAACATAAATGTTAAAATCCCCCACTATAATAACTTTATCTGTATTTAACACTAAATCAGATAAAAGGTCTGAAAACTGATCTAAAAATTGAGAGTAAGGGCCTGGTGGACGGTACAAAACAACAAACAGAAGTGGTTTTAGTGCTTTGCAATTTGGATGAGGAAAACTAAGGATTAAATATTCAAAAGAGTTGTAGCTATTGATTGGTCTGGGACTAGTCAATAAATCGGACTGAAAGATGGTTGCTACTCCTCCTCCTCGCCCAGTATTTTGAGGAATGTGAAAATTTAAATAATTAGTAGGAGTTGACTCATTTATAGTAACATAATCCTCTTGCTGCAGCCAGGTTTCTGTGAGGCAAAATCAATCAATCTGATTGTCACAAATCAGGTCACTAACTAGAATCAGAATCAGAATCAGAATCAGCTTTATTGCCAAGTTTGTACATATAAACAAGGAATTTGACTCCGGTACACTTTGCTCTTTGGTTTTTGTTTTTGCACTACAGAATATACATATTTACATGTACAATATACACATATATTGTACATTGTAAATATGTATATACACATATATAAATAAAAAGACTTTTTATATAAATAAAAAGACTTTAACTAGCAAAGTCTTTGAAGAGAGAGATCTTATGTTCAGTAAGCCACATTCAATTGTTTAATTTTTCTTTTTAGTCTGAGTTATGTTTATTTTTATTAGATTTTCCTGATTTCCTCCTTTTAGATTATTTTTTAATCTATTCAATTTTGTCCGTGGGCGAGACACTGTCTTAATAGGGTAATGGGTGGGTAGCAGTACAGAAGCTGCAGAGAGGAGTGTTAAACTATGACCCTGCTTCCTGGTCTGAACCCTGGGTTGTCGGAGGTTTGGAGAACTAATAAATTCGGCCAGATTCCTAGAAAGAAGAGCTGCTCCATCCAAAGTGGGATGGATGCCGTCTCTCCGGATCAGACCAGGTTTTCCCCAAAATGTTCGCCAATTATCAATGTAGCCCACATCGTTTTCTGGACACCACCTAGACAGCCAGCGGTTGAATGACAGCATGCGGCTAAACATGTCGTCACTGGTCAGATCCGGGAGGGGACCAGTCCGAAGTCCGACATTGTTTTGGCAAACTTACACACCGAAGCAACACTAACTTTGGTGACCTCCGATTGACGTAACCGGTTGTCATTACCGCCAGCGTGAATAACAATCTTACTGTATTTACGCTTTATTAGCCAGCAGTTTCAGGTATGATTTGATGTCACCCGTTCTGGCCCCTGGCAGACATTTGACTATGGTCGCTGGTGTCTCTATTGCCGATATTTTTATGACTATGGAGCTGCCAATTACCAGAGTTGGCTTCTCAGCGGGTGTGTCACTGAGCGGGGAAAATCTGTTAGAAACGCAGACAGGTTGGTGGTGACCTGTGGGCTGGGATCTAGGACTATGCTTTCTACGTACAGTCACCCAGCCGCCCTGAGGCCCCGGCTGCACGGGCTCTGCTGAAGGACTGCTATGGGGAGCTACCCTCGGTGGCTCCGCGCTGGCTAAGGGGCCTCAGCTATCTGCTGGTTTTTCAACAGCGCGGAGCCGGGCCTCCAATTCTGACACCCTCGCCTCCAAAGCTACAAAAATGCTACATTTATTACACGTACCATTATCACTAAAGGTGGCAGAGGAGTAACCCAACATCTGACAGAGAGAGCAGGAGAGAGGAGGAGACTCAGAGAGAGAAACAGCAGAATGGGTAGCCATGGTGGAGTTAAAGCTAACGCTAAGCTAGCGACCCCTTACCACAACTAGAAAAAACACGCAGAGTCCCCAAACGTTAAATACAGCAACAGAAAGTATGTGTTTTAACATGCTTACGTATTAGAACAAGTAAGAGATATCACAGTAGAGAGAAATAAGATCAGACACCTTCACACACCAAACAATCCACCGAGTGCAACAGTGAAAACAGGAAGTGACGAAGATACTGAAGCTCTTCTACAGTATGGTCACTGTATGCTGTATAAAAATGGAAATGTCAGTGGGTTGTGCTAAACGAATAGTTGAAACCTTTGGAAGTGATGTTCTCTGAAGTCATCAATACCTGCAGCAGCAAGATGTCCTATTGTAGTAAGTTTGTAGAAAAGTAAACAAATACAAAGAGCAGTGAAACTCCAACAGCTAGTTAGATTTGCCTGATTTTAAGCATATAAAGCAACACAGACTAAAAAGGTTCATATCTATGGTATGCAATGCTATATTGGCAGATCTTAAACACCTATGCTTTCACAAGTGACCATAAATAATTTAGTCGATAACAAGACATCATTGAGTCCATTGCTCCCATTAAGGTGAAGCTTGTCTCTGATTTAGAAGAAATCTCCATAGAGAAATGCTCCCTTGGTAAGAAGCGAAAAAAGAAGGGAGCGAAAAGGAAAATGGAGGTGGTGAAAGACTGGACTCCACATTGGCTATTATAAAGAGAGACTCCACAGATATAACTTAGCGCTGAAAAATGCAAGGGAATCTTTCTTTAATGAAATCATTAACAAAAACAATAATAATGCTCATGCCTTGTTTGCCACGGTCCACAGGTTAACAAACCCTACTGTGTCTGTAGCATCTGAACGCTACTCTAACAGGACCTGCAATGAAATTGCCATCTTCTTTATTGAGAAAATCCAGAATATTAAAAGAGTAGTCTGTACATCAATATCAAGTCCAGTACCAATGTCATGTCCAACCAAAACAAATTTGGACAAAATGACACAATCCTACCAAATCAACTACAGAAACTTAGAAGAAATTATACATCAACTAATCTCTTCCTCGTGCTGTCTTATTTTACCCATAGTGCTCCTTCAGAAAGTTTTGACATCTGATTCAATTCAAATAATAATGTCATTCCTTTTGTCAGGTGTTTTCCCTGAGGCCTTACAAAACAGCAATTATCAAGCCACTGTTAAAAAATAACAAACTGGACAACTTGCTATTGCAAAATAACAGGCCCATCTCAAATTTCCCATTCATCAGTAAGGTTACTGAAAAAGCTGTCTACCTTCTTAACAATGACCAGCCACTTTGATGTCTCCTATTCAGGTTTCCATGCTCACCGCAGTACTGATATGTTGTCAAGGTGTTCAATGACATCTGCATAAATGCAGACTATGGGAAGAACCACAGTGCTGCTATTATTGGACCTCAGCGCAGCATTTGACACTGTTGATCACAGTATATTACTGGAGCGACTGGAGAACTGGGCCAGTCCAAGATGAAGAGTCAGCACACAGCTTCAGTTACTATAGCTAGTAACCACTTATCAGGCCCAAAATCTGGGTGTGATGATAGACTCAGACCTGGACTTTAGAGGCACATAAAGAGAATTACTAAGTCTTCTATCACCTGAAGAACATCTCCAGAATTAAAGGGCCAATGTCCCAGCAGGATCCAAAAAGTCTGTTGATCCATGGCAGCAGTAGGTCCAGAAGTACCTACACTGGCTCCCTGTATCTCAGAGAATAGACTTTAAATACTTCTGTTAGTTTATACATCAAGGAATGGCTTAGCACCAAAATACATTAGCGATTTATTGTCATTGCATCAACCTTCCAGAACACTCAGGCCTTCTGGTTCAAGTCTACTCTGTATCCCCAGAACCAAACATGGAGAAGCAGCTTTCAGTTTTTATGCTCCACTAATCTAAACTTCCAGAAAACTGCAACGTTGAATACCCGAGTTCTTTTAAATCAAGGCTAAAGCTCCATTTGTTTAGAGTTGACTTGGACTTTTTGTGTTTAATATCTAAAAATAACTATCCAAGGAATATGAACATTTTCACTTTGATATGTCTACTGGAGGTAAGAGAACCTAATGCTGATAAAAACTTTACACAACATCACTTCAAAAATCTGAACAATCCCTTTAATGAGTTTAGGTCACACTAATGAACAAGTTTGTTCACTTAATTTCTAATTTTTCTTTTGCCTAAAGTAATTAGTACACAGTAAAATAAGTTATGGTAAACATTCACACTAACCAAAGAATTGGTCATAGGGTTAATTATAGACAGGCAATATTTTAGTCACTGTTTTTTTTTAGTTTAGTAATTCAAATTCAATGGTTTGTCAGCCAAAGTCTTATTGGACATTATGAAATTGTTGTCTTTTGATTAATATGCTAATTTCTAATGCAGAACCCCTGAGAGTTGCCGCACTTGACACCTTTACTTTTGAATATCAATTGCATCCTTAATAAGATACTTTTCTTCTTTTGGATGTCCCATTATTGGGGAGAAGGCACCCCCAATGTTGTTCACAGTGCAAGTGCTGTATAAAAATAAAGCATTTCTGTTTCTAAAATAAATTTAAAAAAAAAACTTTTTAAAGCTGTTTTGGCTTTAGCACCAAGCTCACATTGTGTTGGGGTACAGAATAAAGGGCTTGCCCAGGGTGCAATCTAAGCAATAACCGCCACTGGTCACTTAAATCTATTTTTATGGGTTGAAAGCTGTACCCACATATGCTGGGTCAAACCCAAAGCCCAACCCTATTGTGTTAAATAAACCTAGACCTGGATCGGCCCATATTTGAACTAGGCCTGGGTTAGCAAAATCAACAAAACTGGGATGTTTTTAAGAGTTTAGAAAAACAAAAGCAACACATAGCAAAAATAATGGATGAGGAAAAAGATGAGTAACAAGATGAGAACCAAAATCACACATCAGACACCTCATCCTAAACTTAATTAGCTCCCTGGACAGAACAAAAATTTCAGCACCTGATTTTAGGCATCAAGCATAATGGCACTTAAGAGCGGCTGGTATTTTTGTTGTAGGAGAACCAAAAAACAAGCATATCAGTAAAAAATACTTGATGTGGTGCCAGTTACAATATCCACTCTTCTACCTGGAGTGTGGGGACAGGCATTGCCTCCTCCAAAGCTGTAGTTTGGTGAGGTAAGCTTAAAGATGTAACTTGAGGTGAATGGTCTCTGGACAAGGAATAAGTGTGTTCAGAATCAGAGGAAAAAAAGAGGGTGTGTTTATATCCATGTGGTTTTCTTATCAAAGTGTGTTTGACTGGTGCAGAAGTAGCTGGCGTTATATCAATCTGGGAATGGTTGTGTGTGGGTTTTGATGTGCTTACATCCCTCTCAGTGTGCATCCATGTGTAGATGTTGGTTTGTCTGGAGCACCATCATTAGGTCGCAGGCAGCCCCAACTGTTGGGAGGCTGCAGCACTGCTGCTCCAGCGTCCTCTTGGGCCAATTTAGGTGCAAAAAAAGCACTTCGATCCCAGTCTGTGGGTCCCCAGCAGGAGGCAGCGCAGCCCTGCAATCTATATTGGATTTATTCCTTTCCCATCTACAGGCCCCACAAACCCCACAGAGAGGAAGTCCCAACTCCACTCTCTCTCTCTCTGCCTGTCCCCTCAGACAATGTGTTATGGGACTCAGGTGAGTCCACATAATCGCGTAATACCCACACACACACACATATGAAGGCGCACTCAGAGGCATCAGTCTATATCTTCAAGGCGCACTCCCCCACAGCAAGGAAGTTATAACAGCTCTATCTGTAACACTGTGGGAGCTGCACCGGGGTCACCTGAGATCCGTGACAGACAGACGTGCATCATCCGACCCAAATAACATCTGAGCTGTACTGAGAACCATTTTCCCCCTTTACAGAAGTGCTGCTCAGGCTTACAAAGGCCAGAATGAAAAATGCATTTTTATGATATTAAAGCATGAAAAAAAGAATTTACATAAAACTCAGACAAGGTCAGGAACAAACGAGGTTCTTAATTTAGTCTAATCAACTATCATTTGCATCACGCCATTTGCGCAAGGTATTGCCACTAACTGAATAAATGGACTTCTCCAGACTCAAGGGGGGGCACTCTGGTTTTGATAAGCTGGCAACATAACTGATTAGCATATATTACTTTGATTATCTCATTACCAAGATGATTCTTGCGGGATTTTTGACACTCGCGCAATCGAATTAAAATTAAGGCACGCAATCAATAAAAGGGCATCGCGGCGGTGAGAACACGCCGCACTCCAGGATGGTGTGTGTCTATATATAAATGGTCAACCGCTGATGAAGATGATGGTGGTGATGATTCGGCAGATGGTGGTGGCAATGATGATGATTATGACCTCTTCAGCTCAGGAGCCAGAGCCGGACCTTGCAGTTGGTTTCACGTAGAGTGCCGGGCTCTTGATTCCTGTGATCGCGGCAGTAATCAGAGGAGACAATGGGGGCCATTAAATTGCCGCTCTCGTGTGGGTGACCCATCCACCTGTTATGAATCCACGAGTGGCCCACAGGCGCCTCAGGCCTCCCCACCGACCTCTTCTAAATCGATAGCAGCGCTTACATTTAGTGTATTTTGACTCAAACCAATGTAGGGAATCATGTGTAAAGATGCACATGGTCTCAGTTCAAAATTTAGCTCCTATAAATGATCGGAGAAAGATACGCAAAACCTTCATACCCTCACTGATTGAACCGTTTCACATTTTATGATATTAAAACCACATTCACCTGTGTGGAATTTAATCTCAATATAAATCCAAGTGTTCTATGAGGACCTCGGGAACCTCAGTGAAACAACAGCAACATTTTAAGATCAGTTGGTTATAAAACCATATCTCAAGCTTTGAATGCCACAAATTAAACTGGAGAAAATATTACACAACTTCAAACCTACCAAGACACAGCAAAACTGACTGAAGTTGGAAGGAGAGGAGAGAAGCAGCCAAGGGGCCCATGGTAACTTTGGAGGAGTTACAGAAATTTAAGGTGGGCGACTAAGTTGACAGGATAACTGGTAGATGTTCTCTCCACATATCTGGCCTTTATGGAAGAGTGGCAAGAAGAAGTTGGATGGGAAAATCTGGGTAAAAACCTGTAAGGGGTTGCAAATGACTTGAGACTGGGAAGGAGATCCGCCTTTAGGCAGGACAGGGCTGGCCCAAGGTTGCATAGGTCTTTGAGCAGAATTTGATTTGGGGCCCCTCACCACCAATAACAGTGTTTCAATGCAGATTTGCTGCAATCTGGCAGAGGGGAGGGAGGTTTAATTGGATAATTGATTATTATTTCCTAAGAAGTATCTGTGAACAAACCGAGCTCAAACTCTATGAAAAGATTAAACTCAAAGCATCAGAGTGTAACTATGTAAACCTAATAATCAAACCATAAAGATTATTGTTTGTACTTTTGGAAAGTAAGCTTGCCAATTATTTTAAATCTTGAATTGTAATTTTTAATTAAAATCTTTTAAATTATCTATTGAAGCCATGAAATAAAATTGTTAAATATTATCATTCTCAAAAAACAGATATAAAAATTTTTATTTATGGTCTGTGTTAAAATTCAAGCATATATGGGAGGCCCCTTAATGTTCGAGGGCCCTAAAAAGCAGTTTGGTTCAATTATGACTTGAACTGGCTTTGAGGCAACCCTAAAAATAAAGCCAGACCAACAAATTAATTTGGTTTGCATTAAAATATACTCATGTGATAGAGGGGCCTAGTCAAAGTCCAGGCTTAAATCCAATCATCTATAACAAGAAAAGTGATGTTCTCCAATCTGACTGAGGTTGAGCAATTTACAAAGCAGAATGGACAGAAATTTTTGTCTCAAAAGGTGGTTTTACAAATTACTGGCTGGTTACATATGCCTGCCACACCTTTCAGATTTCTATTGGTAAAAAAAAAGTTTCAAAGCTATTTCTCTTCTTTCATCCACTTCACAAATGTTTTCCTTTCTGTCTATCATGTAAAATCCCAATAAAACACAGTAAAGTTTGTGGTTGTATTCTGACAAACGTGAAAAGGTTCATAGGGTATGAAGAGCAAGGCACTGTGAAGTTGAAGGCCTACTATTAGATATCTGAAATTACCTGAAATATTGAATTTGTCGTTGAATTTGACTGGAGTTTCATGTTTTCAATCCTGCATACTTTGTCTTGTGTATTTAAGCGGCTCATTAATGTACTGCCACACAATCTGACTGAAAGAAGAAGATGTGGAAGTCCTCCTCTCCTTTTGCCAGCAGACTCTCACTTGTTTGCACATTCACCGGGGAGCAAGAGCGCGCGTCCGCGTTTTAAATTCATGATGCAAATAATTACAGGGTTGGAAAATTGATTTCCTTATAAGCTTCCACCTTCTCCGGCAAAACGAGGCCTCCGAAATTCCCCCTCCCCGCCCTTCCCCCTATCTCTCTCTTTAAAGAAAGCTACGTCTGCTGAAGCATTAAGTCATTAATTATTTTCCTTACATAAGGACAAATTATCAAGTCAGTTGAACGAAATTAGAACCCTTTGTTTCAGATCAGACCGCATTACCGCTGGAAATTACGGATGATGGCTGCGTTCGCGCTCGCCTTTGTTGTTTCGATCATCGCCTGTCGCTCTGAACCCGCGCTAACAAAGTCATTAAATTGACTCCCTCTCGCTCCCATTATGCTGGCTGTTAATAACCGCTAATTAACTTTGCTTACGCGCGCCTTAAAAGCTTCCCTCCTCTTCTTCCCCCCACCTCCTCCTCTGCCACCCTCCCTTCTTCTCCTTTTTCTGCTGCTTGGCCTCTCAAGCAAACCAAGTGTCCAATTATGTCAGCGCGCAAGGATGAATGCAGGATGGTGCCACCAACGCCACTAAAGTTTGGTACACAGGAACTCAACAAAATTATAATCAAATATTAGTGTTGAATTAAGATGCATCATTCTATTCCTTCACAGAGATTGTGTTTATAGAGTTTTAAATGTGGTCAAAATAGCAGGTGCCTCAAGAGCTAGCCAGACTAAAGCATACTCCAACTAAGTTATTGCTTAGATCCTCCAGGGCAGCAGAGGGCCCCAAAGAGCACTCTACTTTTCACACTCATATCAATGTCAAAACTTGAAATAAACGAGTTATTTGCCTACTTTGAAATTTACTTCAAAGGCTCATATATTGCAAATATAAAACATGGCTGCGCGTTTTTAGAAAAAATGTGATTGCTATTTCATTGTTACATATGTCAGTGACTGTGTCAAATGCAAATGATCTTTGTTTTTTCCCCTTTTTCTTTCTGTCATCACATCAGGCAAATCTGTGTCGTGTTTCAGGTGTGAGCATCAAGGGCAATGAAAGTCCATTGACAAAAAGCATGCTTATCACCCAGAACATGCATGGTATTTGTCTTTTAAATTTCATGATTTTCTTTTTTACGTTTTCTAATTTAATCTATATTCATGTTATAATGCACACCTGTTTATCATTGTTACTAATGCGTCTTGATTTGCTTATCAGAATCAGAATCAGCTTTATTGCCAAGTTTGTACATACAAACAAGGAATTTGACTCCGGTACACTTTGCTCTATGGTTTTTGTTTTTGCACTACAGAATATACATATCTACAATGTACAAATATACACATATATAAATAAATAAATGTGCCGTTCTGCAGCATTGCTCTAATTCAGACCCAACCCAATGGAAGACTAATATGAACACTTTGACCTTAAAACAGAAAGTCTACTAAAATTACAGAAATTAAACCAATTAAACTTAATTTTTTTATTTACTTATCATTTCTGTGAACTAACAAGTATGCTTTAGGAATAATTGTACAGAGGAAAACATTCACAGATTGATAGTAAGCGGTCATCATTCAATGTTGCACACCATTTGTTGATGATTTCTGCTTTTATTTCTGCTGGACTCATATTTCATCCACAGTGGAACTGCATATTAATCAATGAATAAATGGCACTTGCCTGCACTTGCTTGTACAAGTAATTAAATTGTCAATCCTTCCTGATTCTACTAAATTAATATTGATATACTGTTCTCCAGACACAACTGCCAGTCTGGGATGTCCTTGTCTTTCCAATTGACTTATTATTACTTATTTTATAAATAATTTGAAGGGATAGTTCAGAAATGTTTATGTTAATTTCAGGTAGTTGATATTGTAACATCAGTTAATCCTCTTGGCTTCCCAACTCTTTAGTATAAATCCAGATTAGCTTGTCCTTGAAGATGAAGCTGACACAGAAATGTGCTTCTGTGGCATAAAATAACTCTAAGCAAACACTATTTTATGAACCTTTAAACCATTATCATATTTGCATTAGGGAGTTATTTAGAGAAAAGCCAAGGATTATTGACATATAAAATGGAGGTTGGAGGCGGTGCACCAACAATGATCTTCCATGTGAAACACCTGCTGAGAGTGAAACATTTTAAGTAAAACATTTTCAGTCAGAGTAACAACAAAATTAAGGCTGTGTGAAAATAAATAAAGGATTATTTAGTGTAATCACAATGATATTGTTACTTTTTACACCGCCTTAATACCACACGGTTACTTTGGCTATAATGCTTTACATTTTTTTGTCTCCTACCTGCTTTTTCAATGTAAATAATCAGCAGATTTTCTGTAAATAACAATTTAATGCAAACATCACAGCAGTTTAAACATTCATCAAATAGCATTAGCATAAAGAAATATGACGTTTTTAAAATTGGAGTTATTACATGGTGGTAGAAAACTGTTTTCATCTTGGCTCTCTTGGAATAGCCAGGTTGAGCCTCTGGGGCCAGCTAACCTGAATGCTACATAAAGGTATGAAGAGCTTTATCTACTGCAGGTAAGATATTAACTGCTTATAACCTTTTATCAGAAGCTCCCTTCAAAAATCCTAAACCACCGCTTTTTTTAACTAATCAACCATGATATTCATGATATTCTGGGGTTGAATATACATCAACGAAGCAAACACGCTTGGGCAATTTAAAAGAAATATTGCTGTGGTAGGAGGTTAAGAATACCTGAACTGAGGGCCCAAATCAAACCCAATCTGGGGCCGCACTTGGCTAAAAAAAACCTACTGTTGATGGAAAAAGGTTTACTGGTTCACTTTCAATGTATGTAGCTGTCTGTAAATCAGAGGTCTATCTTTTTGGGCAGTTTGCTTATCCATCCAGGAGATGGCGCCAGTGGAATGACCTCCAAGCCATTAAGGCCCATCCTGCCTTGATAATGAACTTCATAGGGGCTTACAGGCTTGAAGGCCTTCATAGCAGAGGATGACCTACACTTAGAACTAGAGCAGACAACCTGTATCACATGATATATGGAACAGTGACTAATAGCAAATGGTTTCTCTTAGTAAAATGTTTCAAATAAAGTGTATATCATAGAAAACAGACAAAGGCCGCTATTTTTATATTCATCAACAACAGTCTGCACCTAGAACAAACAATGAGCCCTTCAGAGCCTGGTGTTTCCCCTGGATATTATCAACTTATGATGTTATGAAAATACAAAGAAGGCGTTGATGATGGTGCTGCAACGAAAAGCGTTATCTCTTCACCTGCACGTCAGACGGAAAATTGGAAATGTGAAAATTGCGCTCATGGCTGTCCCCTCCCTTCCATAACGTATGCGCGTAATTAGTGCATTTAAACAAAGCGCGGATGTCCTGCTGGCTGAAATGGCGACTGACATCTCTTTTTCCGCGGGGTTAATAACAGAGTGCGGATAAATGAATCAAATTGTGGCCCCCAAATTACAGAGCGACTCTAAATACACGTCTGTATTACGCGCGTCAGTTTGTGACCGTGCAGGGGGTGGGGGGGGGGGGTGCATAACATTTTATATTGTTATTACGCTCATTATACTGCTGATTTGCGCGCAAATAAACAAGCTTGGGAAGTTTATGGCACCAGAAAGAAAGAAAACATGTTAAGGATGGATTTAGTCTGACACCATCCGTGGAGGTGACACTTTGATGGATCTGCTATCATCACAGAAGCGGAAAGGCTTTGGAGGAAATATGCGATGTTAAGGGGTAGTACATAAAAAACGAGTTATTGTTTTCTTAAATGATAAAGCACCAGGTGCTGCTAATCTCGGATGGAGCTCAAATACTACTGAGACGCGTTCAGCTTAACTAAGCTTTGGAGATCAATCAAGCTACAATTCCAGCTACAATGTTACTTTGAAATAGAAGAAACGAAAAAAATAAAGAACAACTTGTGCAATTCTCTGGAGATATATTTCATTGTTATTGTTCGCTTTTGCTGCGAACCTCGGGGCTGATACATAACGGAGAGAACAGAGGAGGAGGGAGAGAGAAGACAGGAGAGGAGAGAGTGTAAATTGCACCTTGCTGAAGTTTTTGGATTGAATTCTGAAAATGATCCTTTTAACAGTGATGGGCTCTGAGGCGAGGATGGGGGTCATGCCATTCACAGCGGGTTAAATAGACTTTCATTTAAAATTACATTCTCGGTCCATCTCTCCTTCTCTCCCCCTCTCCACAGCGGAGTCCCTGCGCGCTATCTCCCCGGCCACCCCGTGCGCTGTCTTATCACCGCCGCCCGCCACCCTCACCCCCAATCCGCGGCTCCAGCAGGGCGCAGGCAGATGGAAGGAGAGCAGATAGATAGATAGATAGATAGATAGATAGATAGATAGATAGATAGATAGATAGATAGATAGATAGATAGATAGATAGATAGATAGATAGATAGATAGATAGATAGATAGATAGATAGATAGATAGATAGATAGATAGATAGATAGATAGATAGATAGATAGATAGATAGTTATTGATGTTTCTATTTCTGTGACCACCATGCCTTTTGAAGGTGCTTTTTCTGAGGTTGAACATAAACTCCGTGCCAGAATTTATTGCTATTGGCAAAAGGATTCAGAGAAGCAGCAGCTACATGCACCATTTTGAATTAAACTGATCTATTTTTACCTAAACCCAGGCCAATATGTCATGTTTCTGCAAGAAATCGCTCGTGTCTTTTACGAAGGGTTATATATCCTATATTAGCGCTTTGACATTCATAGTATACCTGCGGCCCATTAAGGATATAATACTGGCTGTGTTGCTTTTCTGCAGTTATGTATGAGAAAAATGTGCTATCAGGCCATCAGTTCTGTGAGGTTTGGGCAGTACACGTACCATTCACTCTTTTAAGAAAACATGCATTCTTTTGCTAATTTATTCTGGTCTATATAGTACTTAAAAATTAATTTAAAAAAAAAATCATACACTGTAAAAACTCAAATGTTAAAGATTTGTATGTTTTCAGTTGATTATGCAAAAGATAATTACATTAAAAACAGCTTAAATGAAAACTGTCATGTTTACAAATAAGCTGTGAAGGAATTAATAAATTAATTAAACACTCCATGGTTTGCAATTTCTGTGCTACTTATTGGTTTTTGATGTGAGCTCAGTTTTCCACTAGCTTTTCTATTTTGGCTTCATCTTCGATATATATTGACATGGAGGAGTGTGTTACACTGGGGCAACTCCAGAATGTTTGGAGAAAGGGGGTGGCCTGATCATAATGATAAATCTTGGGGTGGCACATCAAACCTGAAACTTACAAGAGAACGTTCAGAGTTTTATCATGCTTTTATTAAAGAAGAAAATGAATAAATAAAAGAAATGAATAAATAAATAAAGGAAAATGATTGGTGGCACCAGTGTTTGTATGTTTTGATTTAAATAATTTTAGGACCTGTTAAACATGTTAAAACCCTAGAACTGACAGGATTCACAATAGTAAATAAATAAATTCCACATAATAATTTATGTATTTGAAAATTAGGCCTATAGGGATTTTTTTTAATATTTAGAAATGTTTTTAAACAACTTTATGTCTTCAGCAACATTGCTGTAGTTCACTGGAGCCTCTTTTTGTACAGTTTATGATGCCATTATTGCAGCTCTAATTTTCTGCAGTTTTACAGTGCACTTTTATTCACATTCCTATTTGTGTAAAATAAAAGTTAAAAAAAGATATCAGATTTTTTTGTAATAGGATATTTAACTTCATGGCTTTTCAAAAAGAGTCAATTTAAGACTCACATTTGAAACACCTATAAACATGTCAGAATAAGCTTCCAAAGAACTGAACAGGCCCCTAAAACAGGCCAGACATTTTGGGTCATCATAATAAATTAAAGCTCAGTTGTTCTCTACACCCTAAATAATAGCGTTGAAACAGCTCAAGCATCATTAATGTTTTTTTGTTTACATCTGTTATGAACTCTTACATCCAGCAAGCATTACTGATTAAGTCATTGATACCTTTTTGGCTACAATGTTGAACTTCAGCAATGAGAATTTTCTTTTATCCTTCCATGTCGGGGAGAATTTGGTAAATAAATTAATGTTTTCTTGATCAAACTGAAATCCCACTGACTGTATTAACCCTCAAAAATGCTCTCCCCTTCTGCAGGTTTAGCTGCTGAGTTCGTTCCGCGGAGGAAAACCGCGGACTCCATGTCGGGTTTTGTCGCCTTTCTCTCAAATTAACTTTAATCGTAAAATATATAAAGCAGCTCCGCGCTGTCTCTCTCCACGCGGACACACACACGAGCCAATCAGGCGCGCGGTTACAGCCTCCACGCATGTTGAAGGAGCGCGCGGTGCAGGAGCAGAGTGCAGCGCGAGACGGCCGAACCGCCGCCTGTCATTAGCTGAGAGAGTGACAGATCAGCGACAGAGAAGAGAGGAGTACAGGAAACGCGCACACTCACTCACAGAGCGAGAGGACAGGGGAAGAGGGAGCAGAGGAACCCCGAGAGAAGTGGGAGACTGACAGAAGCCAGGCGTCAACATGAGCGCTCAGTTTGAGGAAGATATTCTCGACCGGGTCGAGAGGAAGAGCAGCAAATCCCCGACGTTGCTCTCTTCTTACTGCATAGACAGCATTCTGGGCCGCCGCAGTCCCTGTAAGGTCAGGCTGATAGGGGCGCAAAGTTTGACTGGTCTGCCCGGCAGAGGGGAGTTTGACAAGGTGGCTGACGGTAAGCTGAATCTGAATTAAATAAAGATAGCTCACACTGGGAGAGTTGGGGTGGAATAGGTGACATTCACTGTAAGCCTTTATGTCTGCTGAAGTTGTTAATTGTAGCAGGTAAGTCCGCATGTTTAATTATTTAATTTAGGCTGTTACCAACAAACTTAATGAATTGTTTACTGTCATGCATAATTGTTCGATTTTATGTCCCTGAAATGGCATTAAATTTTTTTTACTTCTAAACAGTTTTTTGAACAAATTTTCTTATCCTTCCCGCACTCTAATTTCCTCAGGGCCGACAAAAGAGTCCCTTTCTCTCGGCGCTGACATGCACCTGCCTCCCAAGCTCCGTCGGCTGTATGGACCCGGGGGGAAATACCTCCACGACCACGCAGAGAAGCTGGACAGAGAGAGACTCCTCTTGGAGCAGGCCAGCGAGAGCCTCAAAATCAGCCAGGCGCCGCAGGTGAGCATCAGCCGCAGCAAGTCCTACCGGGAGAACGCCTCCCTGCACCGGGGAGAGGGCGAGCGGAGCCCAGGGGAGGCCTCGGAGGACGGCGCCCTCGGACTGGTGGAGCTCGGCCCCCTGAAGTTTGAGGAGGACGGCGGAAAGGAGGAGGAGGGGAGCTGCGCGGACGCGGTCGGGCTGTCTCCGAAGGACGAGGAGAGGGAGGAGGGCTTGAATACCGGAGACGGGGACGTGAGGGATGGGGAGGACAGCGTGTGTCTGTCGGCGGGCAGCGACTCGGAGGAGGGGATGCTGAAAAGGAAGCAGAGAAGATACAGGACTACATTCACCAGCTACCAGCTGGAGGAGCTGGAGAGGGCTTTCCAGAAGACGCATTACCCCGACGTGTTCACAAGGCTAGTAAAATAAAACACACACACACACATTTATATATATATATATATATATATATATATATATATATATATATATATATATATATATATATATATATATATATATATTATATATATATAAATGTTGAATTTAAAAAAGAAAAATTGTTCAACAGATGTTTATCAAAATTACATTTGTCTAGCTCCACGATATAAGTTACTGCTTGCATACATTCTAGAATGATTAACGAAGGAGTAATACTACGAATATTAATAATAATAAAAAGATTACAATTTAACGTATTATTATCGTATTATTATTATTAATGTTTTCAAATGTTTTCATAGTGACGCAGAAAGCCACCAAACATCCTTGGAATGCAGTTTATTATTTTTGTAAACTACAGCTATTAATTTTTTCCCCCAAAAAATCAACACTTTCCAGCACGTCATTTTTCCAAAAATCCATCCTGCGAATTCCACGCATCTGTGCGTATATAACACGTCATTAAAATGTCCCAAGTAAACAGGTTTCTTGCATATGTAGGCCTGTCAGTGCTTCTCGTTCGGGACATTTGAGTAAAACCCGAACCCCCAAGAGGTGTTACTCTCAGGGGGAGGAATTGCATCAGACTAAAGCCTAATGCAGCAAGATAAGAACCGATACATACAGGCTTACAGACACATTCGAGCACATGCCTGAAATAAGGGAAAGGTGTGCAACATTGCAGTTATATTTATTTTATTTATCATTTGCATGTATGAATTAAATATTTGGGTGAAAGACAAAAAAAAAATCTAAAATTTCATTAGATTTTATTTCTATAAAGGCTTTTCTGATATCTATATTTCCACATTTCCTCCGTCGGTGCAGGATTATTCATATTTTCCAGTCGATTTACTTTAAGGAGACTCGGTCTAATTGGGACTGCGGGCCCCCATCTCGCTGCTATATCTGGAGGGAGCGCCAATTGCTTTGTGTCAGGCTAGTTTATATGTCATTATTCCAACCATTATGTTGTTACAGTGACAGGCCTTGGCTACGGAAAATCTAACAATCACTAGGCCTGTTTCTACCCACGCGTGACAGGGGAAAATAGAATATGGCTTTGGCGTCTTTCTGCACACACACAAAAAAAAAAGAAAAAATAATCCAACCTATTTTGGTCGTCTATTGTTGACAGTTAACAACAGCAGGGGCCAAAACAGCAATTCAACGTGCTTCCAAACGATGGCCTGTAACCTTGACTCTTTTCTTTCTCACTCATTCTTCCTATTCTGTTTTTTTTTTAATTCTTTGCAGAGAGGAACTCGCAATGCGCCTGGATCTCACCGAGGCCCGCGTACAGGTGAGTGGTTCCTCCTTCCATAAAGTGAATCATGTTTTAATGCAAATCGAAATGAGGGGGGAAGGAAACAGCAACCTCTAATGCTTTATCAGTCTTCTGTGAAATGTCCCCTGGATAATAACCTGCTGATATGCGTCACTGATTGAGGATCAACGATTATGGGCCAATTTGAGGCAATAATTTATTACAGTAAAATGTGTTAAATGGCCTCCAGTCGCTGTGCGGGGAAGGTCCTTCCTGTTATTGAATGTTATTACACGCGAACTGGGGAACGTTTTAGTGGCAATTAAGCCGACGCCGGCGATTCATAAAAGGCTCACTTAGTGCAGGAGCAAACAGTGTCTGTATTCCCGGGATGAGTTGGTGTTTGAATTCCCATCAGAGGGGGCAGATAGAGGGGGGCGAGGCCGGGATGTGTGTATGTGAGTGAGGGAGAAAAAGAGGGGAGGGATAATGCTATTTGATTTCCCATTATGTGATTGCAATAGACCTGCATTGATCCGATGCTTTGCACTTGGGAGCGAACGAGAGACCATTAAAGGTGTTTGCACCCCCCCTCCCCTGCCGCCCCCGCCTTCCAGGCTCTGAAAGCGTGTCTTGCATGTCGAAAGGCCGGACTCATAACCACAGAGACAGTTCAAACACGATGGGAGCTCCGAGAGGTTATGGCCGACGGTAAAACAACAGATGTCTCTTTAAGGGTGGGGGCCTGTAGGTGAACAAATCACTTAACGGGCGCCATCAGGAGGTGATAAAAACTCATAAATTCCCGAGGGGCTGTGTAATGCTAAATAGACCCCAGGGAATAATGCATGTACGTCCCTGTCACTTTCCACATGTTGACATTTTGCTCATTGTGAGAGGTTCCTCTGCAGCTTCTGCAGAGCAAACTGTGCAGCAGCGGATGCGTGGGAAAGTTAAATACTCTCCTGCATGGAAGTTCTGCGGCTCTTAAGAATTTAATTTAAAGCGCATTAATTGTTATTGGAGCCAGTTCAGCGGTAATTTTCTGGATCTTTTGTTAACAACGCTCTTAATTATCTCCCCCCTCCTCCCCGAAGCCCGTCTAAAAAGGGAGGGAGTTTAATTAGACAGAAAGTAGATTTAAGGAGCCGTGAGCGGCAGGGTTTACCGTGCATGTAATTACTGTTGACTTTCTGCCTGTTGGCCATGCACCTGAACTAGACAGCACTGACAGTGCGCCAAATCGACTAATTGTGTTCAGAACCGTAAAAATGAATTACTCATTCTTGTAAGGATTTGCAACTATGGAAAATCATCATCATTTCCATCCTTAGGTATGGTTTCAGAACCGCAGGGCCAAGTGGAGGAAGCGTGAGAAGGCAGGGGTGCAGGCCCACCCATCAGGCCTGCCCTTCCCAGGCCCGCTTGCTGCAGGCCATCCTCTCAGCCACTACCTAGAAGGTGGGCCATTCCCTCCTCACCCTCATCCAGCCTTGGAATCTGCCTGGTCAGCTGCTGCAGCTGCAGCCGCGGCCTTCCCAGGCCTGGCTCCACCGCACAACAGCTCTGCTCCACCCTTGGCTACCCCACTGGGACTAGGCACCTTCCTGGGCACTGCTGCCATGTTCCGCCACCCTGCCTTTATCGGACCCACTTTTGGCAGGTGAGTTGCTGTTATAGAGACGGGCAATATGGACGCTAGCATTTCATGTCAGTTTAAGACGTTTATTATGATGACGATAAAGGTAACAATACAAGGTAAAACTTCATCTGATAAACTGCATGCACTCATAGCCCATAATAAAGCTTGTCCAAGAGTAAAAATACTTTTTCATTGCAGCAGTCACATTCAGTAATGTAAATGTGTTAGTACAACATACACAATAACTGCATCCAGTCATACTTTAAAACATAAATATAGCAATTACTGAAGCAAGTAACAATATCAACCGGTTTTGCTATAAATGGCACCCCTGGGTGAGCCCCACCCCATCAGAAAGACAGAAAGAAAAAACTAACAATGTCATTTCTTTTAGTTTGTTTTGTTTTGATAAATAGAATTATTTTTCACAAATCATAAACTGTTTTTAAACCATCCTTAAAGCATTGCATCCAATGACATCCACGAATAATTCAGTTCAGATATGGCCAGTTTTAAAATTTTGTTTTGTACACTCAACTAAATCTACAGTGCGGTTAAAATGCCCCTTTTTTTACAAAGAGAAAAAAGGTTTTAAGAATTTAAAATTGTATTTAAAGAATTTCATTTTGGTGTTGAACAACCCAGTTCTGGTTTGTTTAGTCTTAGTATTTTGGATTTTAAACTAGAGATGACCAAATGTAGACTAGATAACCTAAAAACAGTGAAACAGTCCTTTGATTTAGCTCCAAACCAGAAGCTGAGAATCAGATATTACCTGAGCCACCTGCAGTTTATGCTAATGTTTCATACATTGCTTACACTGTGCACAATACAGGGAGTCACGATTCAAGACACAGAAATCAGATCACTTTTTTCCGCTTTAGTGCTCATGTTACCCTCGTATGCTGTGTCGCCCTGGCTAGTGAGCCATATTACACGAATCAGCCACTGATCCCAACCACGCTATTTGGTTCAGGTGTTTGCAAATATTCTCAAGTTGTGTTTCTTTTCATTTTCATAGAATGAGTAATTCTTATCATGATCTTTTTTAACAATAACAACAAAAGATACAGTAATTGCTAAACCTGTTGGTCTGATGATACACAGCCCTCCTGCAGACCTAATATGTGCTCTTTCTCTCATATATACGTCTCAAACTGCCCATCTCTTCAGCAGGCCAACCTCTCATAAAATACGAGCCTCACATTCATCCCAGTATTTTGAAGTAAATCACAACCATTGTTCAGAAAAGACCCCAGCAGCAACTCAGCTTAAAATAAACTCCCAACGCACAATGCAGCTCTAAAGGGAAGTGGCCTTCAGTCACACTCTGTCTATGTTTACCTCAGCGTCTGATTATAAATGTGTTACACTGCTAGCCATTCACAGTTTGGTCTAATCAACCTGTTAAATGTGTTAATAAATTAACCAAATGTGTGAGCCTGCAAATCAAGCTGTGAGGAGGGGGTGATACCCCCAGCCCCATGTGACACCATTAGCTTTACCAATATAGAACACTGAACTCTGCATTACTCTGCGTTTTATTGTTTCAGTGAACAAAGTAAGGTTAGAGTAAAATTTGACACCCATACAAGGGATGATAAAACTTTATTCTGCACATGCATACATCAACCAAGGTGAAATTTAAAAAAATCCAAATCCACAGTAGCGGATAAAATATATTATCCACTACTGTGGATAATATATATTCTAATTATATTATTATTACATATTTAATATATTTAAAACGTAAACATTGGATAGAAAAAAAAAATTTTATGCACAAATATGTATATCATATCTAAATTCTGACAAATTGACGCAAGCTTCAACATTTCTTCTGAAAGTTAATAAGAGAGTTCCTCTTCTGCTACTGTCACACATCACTCTAATTTGAGGAACAAACACCTAAACACCTTTATCTTAAAAATAACCACCCTGCTGTGCTATCTCACAATGCATAAATCAACCTAAAAATGTTTATTTTAACTTAGATAGTTGAACTCTGGTCTTCCTTCAGGCTGTTCTCCAGTATGGGTCCCCTGACAAGTGCTTCCACCGCTGCAGCCCTCCTCCGTCAGCCCGCACCCCCAGTGGAGAACCCCTCCCACGCAGGTTCCGTCCTCCCTGACCCTTCCTCTTCTTCTTCCACCTCATCCTCCTCGGTGGCAGCGGCAGATCGCAGGGCCTCCAGTATTGCAGCGCTGCGCCTCAAGGCCAAGGAACACTCGGCACAGCTCACCCAACTTAACATCCTGCCAGCCGGAGCCACGGGGAAGGAGGTGTGCTGAACACTCAACAGCAGCTCTAGCCCGTCCTGTCCTGGGCTTGCGCCCCATTCCATGACACCCTGACCCCTCAGAAAAAAAACAAACAAGAAAAGCAAAACATTCATACCTCTGGAGGCTGTCGTCCTGATGATGATCCCCCTGTTAGACCTTCCCTGTTACCTCACGTTCCCCCCGACAAAATAGCACGACCAAATGCAGAAGAGCACTGGCTGAAAAAGTGTGTGTTTGTGTGTCTCTGATAAGCTTTGTATCATTCTTTCATGTAGTTTCCAAAAACACATAACATTAAATTCAATATCATCAGAGGGTTCAGTGAAATAATAAGAATATTTTGAAAAACATCCAAAGATGAAATACATTTATATAGCTATCTATTTCAAATACTTATTGATACTTCCACAGTCACTCAAAAGTGTATTGGGGATTGTTTACAGTGCATACATATACATATATTCGTCATAAAATAAGCATACAAGTCACTAGAGGTGGAATGTAACAAATAAATGAGCTTTTAATTAAAAACTGTTTATAATCTTACAAACATGAGGTACAGTTATCCGAAAGAGCCTTTGGTCATTTACATTTAAAACCCGGGACTTTTCTTTGTTGGTTTGGTTTTCTTATGTGAAGTTGAGGCGTATACACTCACCCTAAATAGAGCTGAAGAACGGCAGAGGAACCCAGACTTTTATAGAAAAGAGTTCCTCGGATGTGGACAACACGAGTGCTCGACATTAACACTGCTTAATCTGTATGCATTATTATGTGGGCTGAGCCAGTCTGCATGTCTAACAAAGGCGAGTTGAAGGAGGTACCCCCCACTCCCCCACCCTCACCCACCCACGCACCCTGAACCAAAGGAAAACTTGTCCATAGACCTTCCATAGCCTTCTCTGCAAGCCTGACTCCTCTCCACTGCTCGCTTGTCCGTCTGTCACACTCAGCCGTGCCACTGCGAACGTATATCTAATTAAGGTTTACATTTGAGATCATTTGCGTCCACATTTCCATATTTGGTTAAAGTAGATTTTCACAGCAGTGGCATTTCAGCTGACTCGGACTCCAGGACATACGAGCAATGAGACCTGACTGTGTGAGAGAAAACTGTAAATATTGTGTAAAAAACGACAAAAAGCGTGAAAAGTAAGAGAAAAAGGATTGTTTTCAAAACAAGGTCGTGTATATTTTAAGAGACCCTGTTTTGATAAATTTGCACTCGGTGTAGTGTGTAATGAATGTCGCCCTGTGTAGATTTCCACCTGTGTTTATGAATTATTAGATTTTTAGATAATTATTTATGTCAAAACTTTTCCCAGAGGAGATGAGTGAAAGATATTTGTTTTTCATATTAAGTGATTGTACGTTTTTTGGCTTAATTACATTAATTTGAATAAATGACATGAGTAAAATGAGTTATTTTTATTATTTAAACCACCCTCAATAATTAGAGGCCCGCACGAGGAAAAATAAACAAATTCTAGAACTATTAATAAAAGGTGCAAAGAAAAAGATCTGCTTTCTGTCTTACCTTGCAGCGACAGGTGCTCAAAAGAGGAACATTTTCCCAAATGCCAAAATGTATTAGTAGGTGTTTAATCCTCCACAGTTCAGTTGACAAAATACTAACCATATATTCATGAGCTTAATCCCTACATAAGAAAGGCACGACAAAGGCGATGGGTTTTCAATTAAAGCGCCCACTTTATCTCTGGGGGGGCTTTCACAAAACTTGCTTTAAAACCCTTTAAAGGCGCTAAATTGGTCTTAACATCTGTAATGCCATGTCGATGGAAGAGTCCCTTTTGTCATTAATGAAGTAACAAACCACTTCATCAATCGGCTTTCACACACACAACCTGGGAGAGTTAATTCCCCCCAAATCCCCACTCTGATGCATGACTATTACAGCAATCAATGGTTATTCTGCTCAATTTGACCCAACCATGGTACCCGACTAAATCGCGTGAAATTACCCCATGGATTAATGTAGTCCCCCTTTCTTTTATTAAGAAATATATTGTCTGCATCTGGGAAAAGCCTCCTCTATATTTCTTCCAGCCCTGCAGTTTTTTTAAACACCTGTTAATCACTGACATTTACTTCAGAAAAAAAGCAGGACTTATATCTCATAAGGGACTGAAGAACAGATTTAGAGCAGGCGTGCCTCTACAAAGATTTAGAAAGGGGGCTGGCCAGCTGTGCTGCACCAAACCAAAAAAAGGTATGAATATAAATAAACGTTTGCAGCTGAATATGAATTCCACCTGTTTGGAATTCATGTTCATAAGAAAATGATAACTTACAGACGGTGACAACACGGGAGGAGTGGGATGCAGCAGATCTGTAGAGGTTCCCACTTTGGTGGCGCCACTGATTTAGACTTAAAGAGACGAACCAGACTCACACATCTAAGACTGCTTCACTTTGAGCAGCCATTTTTTGTTTCTCTGAAGACTAGAATATGTAAAAGACTGTTTTGCAGGGGACAGGTGGTGTTGGTCATTTGGTACCCAGCCAAATCACATGACCCCCACCACCCTGATTTTGGGGGCAAGGAGATAAACCAATCTGGCCCAGGATGTATATTTGTTTAGGTCAGACCTTCCAGTTTGGGTTTTTTTTATCTGTGATGGGGGTTGGTACTGGTACCAATTTTGTAGAGGCGGCCACTGATCCCCCACACCCATCCCCCACCAGCACCACCTGGACCCTGCTTGCTTGGTGGTGCAAAGACTAGAGGTGCACTATTCTGACTTTTTCCTTGAGGTCTGACCTGCCAATTCTGATTTGGACCAGTGCAATAGTTTTATTCTAAGGACTTTAACACAAAAATAGAAAAATGTGATGCAGGTTCTTTTGTAGAGGTAGTAGTTTTTAATTCAATAGAAAATAAAGGAGTTCCATGATTACCCCTAATTTTAACCAAGGCCCAAGTCCCCACCCTTCATATTTTTTTTAAGTTAGAAAAGTGCACCAGTTGGTTGATGCGTTCAGAGACTGAAAATAGTGGGAGATCTTAGTTTTGATGCATCTAATGACTGGTGAAAAAAAACTGATTTTTAAATATTTTATCTGCTGGGATAATTGGCCTATTCTGACATATGGCTGAATGATTGGTGCATCCCTACCAACGCTGTGTATCCCAGCTGCTTCAGTGAAAAAAGTAGAAGAAAAAAACAATTTTGTCCTGTATGTCCAAACCAGCAGACACTATGTGTGAGAGCTTCATGTTTTTTAAAACCGCCTTTTGCTGAAACTCAGTGGAGCGTGTGTGCTTTCTCTTCCTCCATGATGAGATTGTCCGGGGGAACTTGTAATCTTATTGTGAATATAACTAATGAATGGCAAACCAATTTGTCCCTAATATCTGTGGGGGGGGGAATGCCAGGAGGCAGATGACCCGCTGGGAGCGAGGCTTAAACTTTCTTTGCAGCCCAAAAAGGCGAGAAAATTGAAATGCTGTCGAAGGTTATAGAGTGGATTTATAAAGTCACACTTGTTGGATGTGTTCCTTTTCATTCAACGGGGGCCTTGTGTTTGGGATTAAGGCCAGGAGGCTCCTTGTTGCATGAATGATCATAGTAATGAATGTTGATGTTTAAAAAACGAGGGGGAGAAAGTCCAATCAGAAGCAAGTTGTTGCGGGATAAAAACCACGATTTGGTTTCTCACAGGTAAATCCAGGTGAGCGAAAATGTCCACCCATTTTCATCACTGCCTTCCCCCCGCCTTCACACTTTTTTTTCCTCCCCCTGACTTGATTTGGCCCTGATTTGGATTCTTCCGGACCTCGCTGCTCCCACCACGTCCCTACCAAGGAGAAAACCAAATCACCCCCCACCTCCG